>OW964830.1:23011163-23483663 GCA_943142095.1 Ophonus ardosiacus | reverse complement strand
GAAGTGAAATAAATATGTAAATTTAAGCCAAATAAATAATTAAATTTAGTTTTATGTTAGTCATTAACGCAACCGGTTTTTCCAAATTTTAAAATGATTCGTCTAGTTCGTTCATGGGTTCAATAGGCTATTTTACGATATTTTTTTATCTTTAAACTATAAGTATGTAAGACAAAATGTGAAAGTCCGAGTTTAAAATTTCTCCAAATAAGCGAGATATTAAGCTATGAATCTTAAATTTCATTTGTGACGTAGGTAATGTGGGTATACCAGAAGTAAACAAACAGTGGTTCACAGACGAAAAAATTGAGCAAATTACAAAATAATGTATATTTGAATTGTAATATTATATTTTATTATTAGAGAAAGAAAGTATATTATTGCAATTAATTTATTTTACTTTTTTTCTTATTTTACAAAAACATTTTGACATTCTCGAAGTTGGTAGCGCATGTCGCTAGTATCGTAAAGTTTTATAGGTGGAACTGCAATAATTATTTTACATGCACGTACCAAACACATTTTTTTCACGCCTACGTGTCATTTCACAAATATATTGTTCTTTGAAATAATCACAATAAAACTTAAACACCACTCTTACGATTTCAAACAAATTTCAAAGGAATGCAGCAGATAGATCAACATGCGAAGACAAAAAAATCACCCGAACAGCATCCGAACATATCCGACACACCCGAATAATTATATTCTTAGTTGAAGCGAAATGAGAGCGGAGCTCCATACAGTACGAGCTCAAACTTGAATCCTATTTGCTTAAACATGCGTGCACATGTCCTACGTCATCAAAAGTAAAACTCCCCGTATTTTTTAGAGGGAGTAATTAAAAAAAAAATAGTTGGTATTTTCCGTATCGTTTAACTGTTATCTTTCATATTTTTGATAAACTTTTACTCTTTTCGATTACGTGGAATAGCCTATTTGTCTATCAGGAAATATCTTAGCAAAAAAGTCTCGAATTTCTCGTAAACTCATCCCTTGATTTAATTATACTAATTTTTTCTTCTAATGATAAATCCATTGGATTTACAAAGTTTTCGGAAAGAATGTATTGAAAAATGACAATAAAAGTCCAACACGTCTGACAAACCTGTGTGAAGGTTTATTTATTAGTGATTACTTTTTGATTTTTGCTTAATACTATAAGCAGTGATATAACAAAGAAAGAGTATAGTAAATTCAAGAAAATACTTGATGTACCAAACTATTTACATTTTAATTTTGTAATTTATTTAATAATACATTATACAAAATAAATATAAAAATAATAAAAATATTACCTTGAACCGGGAGAGACTTCAACTAGTGAAAAATTATCATGGAGCCTTGATTTAACCAAGTCAGCTACCGAATACGTTTCCATGATTACTGTTTTTAATAAATTATAAGTAATAACTGTCAAGTAGGATTATACTTTCGTAAATATTTTAATAACAAGGCATTAAATTAGAAGTATTTAGATACTTTTCGATGCCAAATTAAATAATTTTTCTAACTATATCAAAATCTCCTACTATAGCCGTACGGGACAGATAATATTTGAAAAAAACTGTTTTCCCATGTTAAACGCCTATGTCACGGTTTTCAGTGTTCACACTGTATATATACCGTGTGTCCCCGGATGGACCTAACTATACTTGTAAACTTCTTTATTTTGCATTTTAAGAAGAACAATCATTCTTCGTAAAAAGTCCGCAGCCATTACCAAAATTTTGAAATAACATACAGGGTTGTTGCAATACAATTTATTACAAAATTTTTACAATATAACAAAAATAAAGAAAACTTATTTTACATATATCCCTCCTAGTGTTCCTTACTAATTCTCGAACACAATTTACAGAAACGTATACTCCTGGATATTTCCAATTAAAAAGTTCAGTCACATAGCGATATGATATTTCACCGGTACCGTAGCATGTCACTAAATAAGTTCTTTACTGTAGAGACAACATAATTCAAACATTGACTAACAGTTATACTTGCCGTTAAATAATTATGGACTGGAGATTTCTACACTGATGCCAAATATTTTAAGTGTCTACCTGTACAAATATCTATAATCTGTCAATGTCATTTTATATTAGACTTTTGAAAAGAAAATCGGTGAAACTCATGAAATACATATTCCTGATTCTTATAAAAAACGTTTAGGAAAATATGATTTAAAAGGCCAGGCCAAAACAATTATTGCGAATGTATACAATTATTTCAAAAAATTGGCGTTACATCCTGAAAATATTTATAATTTATTAAATAACAAGAAAACTTTGGATTTGAATGCAGAAACGTGTATTGGCAGATTTACTGTTCACCTAATAATCAATTATTCTTACCAATTATTTAGATTTTACCGGTTATCGTACTTAAACGCAAACGCGACCTTAGCTTGATGTGTGGAACACGGAGACAATTTTTATATTTTATATTACTGTCTTACCTTCCTTATTTGTTATAACATTTTCTTCATTTACGATGTATTAAAAATTTTAATTACTTTTAAATGTATTACATATTTGCGTTCATTCTTGGTCATGTCAAGTTACAAGCTGCAACAGCGCTGGCCAAGGGACAGGATGCGGAAAGGGATAAAAATTGAACGTCAGTCCATAATCATTTGACAGCGAGTATAGTTGACATGAAATCAATCATTTGAGTAAATTCTCAGTTGCATTTGTTTTCATTAGATACCTGCGATAACCACGTTGGAAAAATTTATACTAGTATAAATTTTGCTGTCTCGTTTTCTAACCACGCTGTGTTATTTCGAATATTTTGGTATTGGTTGCGTACATGATAGATGAAGCAAAACTTTTTATGAAGAATGACTGTTCTTCCTAAAATGCAAAATAAGGAAGTTTACAAGTATAGTTACGGGTCCAACCGGGGACATACTATATATATATATATGGTACAAAATAGGCGATTTTCTAAACCATGTTATTTCAAAATTGTATACGAATAAACGTGTAAAATCGGGGTTGAGTATATAAAATGCTCTCACTGCGATTTGATTCATTATTTAATTTACAGATTTATAGACCTGCGTGACTTGAGTTTTGTACAGAATTCAACCATAAAATTTCTTAAATCTTTATCTATGAAACTATAATAGTACTAGTAATGTAATAGATCAAATCTATTCAGCGTTAGAAACATTAGTTTTTTGACATTTAGAAACTAATATTTCTTATCTTCTTTCATGATTTAAGTTTTGTTTATTATTTGTACTTGAGAACTGTATCAACATGGATCGCGACTATTAATTGAACATATGTACGAGTTCTGTGAATTTCATATTTTAAAAGAAAAAAAATTATGGCAGATCATTTTTTAAACGAAAATTAACCGAAAGTTACTATCGCTACATGAAACGTTAAGAATGAAGTATTTGTACGAAACACAAGCCAGGGTTTGGTAGAAAAGCCACAAAAATGAAGAAAGCCAACAGCCATCGACTCATGAGAAAGTTAACAACAAATCTGGAATCTCTTAACGAGAATGCTGGCTAAAAAATTTAACTGTATGTAGTCTCAAATTATCAGGACACTAAGAAATAGATGCAACATTAGATAAACAAAGAAGAAATTATTTTGCTTTTAAAAAAATAAAAATGCAAATGCAGGGTAAACAATGATACTATTCCTGATGAAGTTCAAACAAAAATCAACAAGAAATTTGAAAAGCTGTTTTCGGATAGTTGGCAATTTCACCTTTAGGGATCTCCCAACGATGTTTTTGTCCTTCAGTACTGGAAATCAATTAGTATGCATATTTAAATACGTGCATTAAATACAGGCTTATCTTTTATATTAAAAGATATAATAGCAATAATTACTTATTTTGGACAGAGCTAGGTTCATCACATTAAGTCAAATCTGTACCAAGTGTCTTTGTCTCTGAAAACGTCATTTTTAAGAGACTGGCTTACATACAAGGTCCGCAAGCAAAAATTGAGAACGAGCTTCAGAATCGCATTATACTTTATCGTAAAAGTGGATTTTAGTCTTGTACAATAGATAAAGATGTACCAAAAAAATTGGATCTCGTTCGGCGAACTAGAATTGTTCAGTATGGTCGTTTGCAAAAGGTTCTACTTAAATAATAAGTACACCTTAAATATAAAAAATGCGTTGCACCAATTATTAAGATCCCCTTAGATTGCAAATAGCTACCCTTAAGTTAAGTGGTATGTCATTTGTCACTATGTTTCCTTTATGCTAAGCCGTACTCATAGGCATGCGTCGAAAATTTTTTGCTTGACATTTTGTATTTCAACAAACTATTTTACAAGCTTTTGATAGTGAGGCTCGATTTAGAAATAGATTTTGAATTTATTGTAAAAGAGATGACGATGTTTGATGCATTAGAATAATGGAAAATTGGATTCCTCGAAATGTATATAACAGGGGTAACTATTTTCAATATTTTGACGAATTGTTTTTTTAAACGTTTCCATTTGACAAAAAACACTGTATACGATTTACTAACAAGTATTGAGCGTGAGCTGGAATTTCCATACAATTTGTACGTATTTTAATATTTTTTTTTTTTTATAAAAATAGATTTTAAATAATCTCATGCAGGAATAATTGTGTCTCCAATGCGGTGTGCTCGTAGTCCCAAAATTAGAGCACTTTGTGGTATATCAATCCCACATAAATTGTAAAAATACTTTCTTCTTTCGAGGCGGTTAAATTGTAGAATATATAAATGTCACTGTCACAAATGAAAATCTTTATTTAATATGGCCGTTTGCACCGGTTATACTTATATATTAAGTACACCTTAAAAATAAAAATACGTTGCCCCTTAGATTGCAAACAGCTACCCTTATGTTAAGCGGTAGGTCATCTGTCACTTAAGCCTCCCCACGCTATGCCGTACCGTAGCCTACGTTATTAATAGGAGGCCGGGAAACAACTCAAATTTTGTTAAAAAATCTGTTACACCTAATTCTTCTGGATTTAAACTATTTTGACCCAAAAACATGTCTAAATTCTTATCATAAAATAGTTCTTTTATCGCCATTTCATCTATTATTATCGAAACAATTTTTTCTTTCGGATTTGTTAAATTACTAATTTCGAGTTTTAACCGTTTTTTTTTTATTAAAGATGTTACACCGATTTCGCCTGATGAACTGCCAACATACATTTTCAAAGTTCTTGGATGCGGTAGAGTTAAAATATTTAAATTTCTAACAATTCTGTATCCCAATGGAGATTTCAAAGATAAAATCATCGATAATTTCAAAGTTTCTTCGTTATATTTATATTTTTTTTTTAATCCCGTAATTTAAAATTTGTTCCAAAAGAAATGTAGCCTTTGTATTTTTATTTGAGGAATCTGTAATTATTTTTCTAACTTTTTTGTTAACTAGTGATTCTAATGGGCTACTTGCGTACCTTTTTTATTTAATATATTTTTATTTAATATATTTGAAGTGAAGGTAAAAACTTGCTACCTATACTTTTTCTTTTGGCAAACTTTATATTAATTAGCTAGAAAAAAAGTAATGAAATTTGATTATTTGTATTACCGCCATGCATGACGTAGAATTACGCCGCACCAATGAATGGCCGTAAAGTCATAGCGTGGTACCGCGCCACACCAACGGCATGTTTGTGCGGGTAATGTAGATCTCCTGTTTGACGTTTGGAGGTTAGTATTTTAGTTTGTCTTTTTGGTATCGATATTTTAAATTACATGTAACCTATGTGTTTATTTGTGAAGTAATTAATGTATTTGAGAGACCAGAGAAAAAAATGAACTAATGTCAATTCAAATTAAAACTTTCTCGCACGCTATGCCATCTATATGTTAAATTTTTAAACATGGTTTCCTTCGCCAGTTCAATATAATGACGTCACAGAAAATTTTCTTTCTTAATTCACAAAAAAAACAATAATGTTTTTTTTTAAACATAGCATTACGTATATAATGATACAAATCGGATTTTCAGTATCACGCAAGTACCCCATTGTTTTTTGTATTTTCCTAATTTATTTTGGAGGGATTTAATATGTTCTTGTAATTTTCTAATAGTATTGGCTAATGGTTTTACTTTCCCTGTCCTCAGAAAGTATTTTTTAGTGAGTCGTCCAGTTTTATACGTTGTTTGTAATTCAACTTGAATTCCTGCTTCCTTAAATTTTGAGTTATTTATAGGGCTATGGCTATGAACAGAATTACTTTCAGTAATTTCATTCATAATAGTTGTAGCTCTAATATCAAAAGACTTATGAAATACTGATGGTACACAATTTGGAAGTAATTCTTTTCTTTTTGCACTTATGCTGAAATCAGTTTCCTTGAAGTGTTTACTACAGATTTTTTCGTTAAATAATGGCTCCCAAGTAAAATTTTGTTTATGTCATACTGGTTTCTAAAGCCACGTTTTTCGAACGATTTATAGAACATAAAGTGAAACTTTAGTCCTAGAACTTTAAATATTATTTCCAGAAGAAAATTCATTTTGAACGGACATCGAATTCCCAGCACTGGTCGAAATTTCGGTTGATGTTGATGCCTCCGCCTCGTATGTTTCAACAACTACTTTTTGTTCGGAATTTAGTATCAATTTTGCACATTTTTTCTTATTTTCGTGTGACTCGTCCAAATAACCTTCGGCCACAGTGGAACTCTTGCAACCCCCATGTCTTTTGATACTGGTTAATTGCCGAATTGTAATTAACCATTTTTCCCGTAAATAGATGTCTTTAGAAAAGGAATGAAGAGATACATTTTCATTTGCATCACATTGAAATACACAATATTGTTTCATTTTTAATTGGTTTAATTTCAACCGAAATAAAGAAATAATATAGTTATTATATCTATATATATAAAAAAATAAGGTTTTTCTTTGGGGCCTTAGTTATGGACTTCTACCGAACCGATTTTAATGATTCTTTTTTTAAATAAAAGCTGTTAGCATGTAGATGTGCACAAAAATCTAAAATGTTACAGTTTTGATTCCGTCTATTTTTTATAAGGCCTTAAAGATTTTTTATTAAGTACCGCTGTCAACCGATAGATGGCAGCACTGAGCAACATGAAGATGAAGAGAATGGTCGCGTTCAGCCGCATCTAGCAGCTATCTAGCTGCTAGCTAACAGCGGTCGTGGTAATTCGACCGGTCCACCTAAAAATAAAATTTATTTTCACCTCATAATAAAATTTTATATTATATAGTATGTAAAAGTTTACCAGATTGAATATGTTTGTGAATTTCTCTGCTTTCATTTACCAAATATGACATATTTTCATATTCATATTGTATTTCATTTGAATTTACTAGCGCCATATTTCCTATTTTTGACAGTTATAGCAGTACGCTAAGTCATCTAGCACATTTTGTTTTCGCTAGCCCGCTAGACTAGCAGCTAGAATCTAGCGGTCGGTCAGCGGACCGTTCAACGACGTTCGCTAGGTTAGCGAGCTAGCAGCTAGGTGCGGCTGAACGCGACCAATGATTTAGAATACATACAATTTATGAAAACTGCTACAAAATAATATTTTGCATTATTTAGGGCTGGTTTATCAATGCAAAGTTAAATAATTTAACAGGTAAATATCTTAAATCATGCAAAGCTTTTTTAATACAAAAGTCAAAAGTTGACCTTAAATGACAGATAAATATGTCAACATGTCAACTTACAATGAAAACATGAGAAGGAATTTTTTCCCTCAAAAATTAATAAATATAATAGTTAATTCATTAATTTAAATATGGTAAGTAATTTAATAATATTGAGCAAAATTAATAGAGATACATATTTTGTAATAATTTTTTTTAACCTAAATTTTAAAAATTTATTGAATTATATATCCTTTATCTAAAATACAGCATTATTACCTATCTAAAAATGCACAAGAGATAGGTGTACATTTACAGGTTTTTAAATAACGTAATCATTAAATATAAAAGAGTATAATCAACCAGTTGGATAACCCTATTTTCCCGCTCATAAACGCTACCTCTTAATGCTACCTTTTACAATATGTTTTCACACTTTTGAAAATGATTTCAAGTTAACAAAATATGAACTCACATTAACGAAAACGAATTTCACACAAATGAAAAGTGAATTCCCAGTAACGAAATATGATTTCACATTAATGAAAACTGGTTTCAGGGAAAAAAAACTGAATTCACACCAATGGAAACTAATTTTAACTAAAGAAAACAGATTTTAAACCGCCGGGTTACATATTCTCGCTTCTAATGTAGCTAACATTATTGTAATAAACTTTTATCATTGTTGTAATCAAGTTTCATTATTGTTGTTAAGTTTCTGGAAAATGCTATTCGTTATTTATTTAATATTTTATAATGACAAAAAGACATTTAAATATATTTTAGAGATAATAAAAATGCTTTATTTTTTTGCCTCTCCAAGAGGTGGCTACTGTCCCTTCTGCCCTTCCTTGGAGGTGTCCATTTAAAGTTCCTATATAAAATCTGTTTTCATTTAGTTGAAACTGGTGTTTAAAATTGTGAATTCTGTTTTCATTGTTACAAAATCGGTATTCAGGAGTGATAAATTAGTTTTCGTTATTGTGAATTCAAGTTTCCTTTGTGTGAAATCAAGGTTCGTTAATGTGAAATCATATTTTGTTAACGTGAAATAGAATTTCAAAAGTGTGAAATCATACTGTAAAAGGTATAGACATGCAATGATTATGCATATTGTTTTAAACCGAATAAAGATGTTAATTTGCATAATAGAAACACGTTAATCCCTCATAGATTACAATAATGCATAAAAATTTTGTGAACAATAAAACAGCCATTATTACTACAATAATTGAACTTGAAATCATAAATGAAACACGTTGATTACAAAAATAACAATATATGTTGGTGACTATAAATTATTTACGTTTTAAAATGAAATGAATAAATACCGTTAAACCCATATTTTTGTTGCAAATATTTGCAACGGGTACAGCTAGTCTATATATATAAAAAAATAAGGTTTTTCTTTGGGGCCTTAGTTATGGACTTCTACCGAACAGATTTTAATGATTCTTTTTTTAAATGAAAGCTATTAGCATGTAGATGTGCACAAAAATCTAAAATGTTACAGTTTTGATTCCGTCTATTTTTTATAAGGCCTTAAATTTTTTTTATTAACTACCGCTGTCAACCGATAGATGGCAGCACTGAGCAACATGAAGAAGAGAATGATTTAGAATACATACAATTTATGAAAACTGCTACAAAATAATATTTTGCATTATTTAGGGCTGGTTTATCAATGCAAAGTTAAATAATTTAACAGGTAAATATCTTAAATCATGCAAAGCTTTTATAATACAAAAGTCAAAAGTTGACCTTAAATGACAGATAAATATGTCAACTTAAATGAAAACATGAGAAGGATTTTTTCCCTCAAAAATTAATAAATATAATAGTTAATTCATTTATTTAAATATGGTAAGTAATTTAATAATATTGAGCAAAATTAATAGAGTTACATATTTTGTAATAATTTTTTTTTAACCTAAATTTTAAAAATTTATTGAATTATATATCCTTTATCTAAAATACAGCATTATTACCTATTTAAAAATGCACAATAGATAGGTGTACATTTACAGGTTTTTAAAAAATAACGAAATCATTAAATACAAAAGAGTATTATATTATAATCTACCAGTTGGATAACCCTATTTTCCCGCTCTTAAACGCTACCCCTTAATGCTCCCTTTTACAATATATTTTCACACTTTTGAAACTGATTTCACGTTAACAAAATATGAACTCACATTAACGAAAACGAATTTCACACAAATGAAAAGTGAATTCCCAGTAACGAAATATGATTTCACATTAACGAAAACTGGTTTCAGGGAAAAAAAAAACTGAATTCACACCAATGGAAACTAATTTTAACTGAAGAAAACAGATTTTAAACCGTCGGGTTACATATTCTCGCTTCTAACGTAGCTAACATTGTTGTAATAAACTTTTATCATTGTTGTAATCAAGTTTCATTATTGTTGTTAAGTTTCTGAAAAATGCTATTCGTTATTTATTTAATATTTTATAAGGACAAAAAGACATTATAATATATTTTAGAGAGAATATAATTCATTAGTCAAGTGACTTGTTTTCCAGCAATCAACATTCATAATTTCCCTAGTTACATGTCTATCACAGCGATGATAAAAAACAAAGAAATTATAACCTTATTTATATTCGTTACTAAGGCATTTTTACAACATTGACAGTTAATTTTAACAAAAATTCATTATATTCTCTCATGAAATATAAGTTCGTGATATGATTAATAATCGAAGATATTGCTCGTGAAACCGAAGCACCACATTTTACTCGTCCTTCGGACTCGTAAAATCTGCAACTCGGTTTCACTCGAAAATATCATCGATGATAATCATATCACTTGTTATATTACGTATGACAATAAAAATGCTTTATTTTTTTGCCTCTCCAAGAGGTGGCTACTGTCCCTTCTGTCCATTTAAAGCATTTAAAGTTCCTATATAAAATCTGTTTTCATTTAGTTGAAACTGGTGTTTAAAATTGTGAATTCTGTTTTCATTGTTACAAAATCGGTATTCAGGAGTAATAAATTAGTTATCGTTACTGTTAATTCAAGTTTCCTTTATGTGAAATCAAGGTTCGTTAATGTGAAATCATATTTTGTTAACGTGAAATAGAATTTCAAAAGTGTGAAATCATACTGTAAAAGGTATAGACATGCAATGATTATGCATATTGTTTTAAACCGAATAAAGATGTTAATTTGCATAATAGAAACATGTTAATCCCTCATAGATTACAATAATGCATAAAATTTTTGTGGACAATAAAACAGCCATTATTACTACAATAATTGAACTTGAAATCATAAATGAAACACGTTGATTACAACAATAACAATATTTGTTGGTGACTATAAATTATTTACGTTATAAAATTAAATGAATGAATAACGTTACCCCATATTTTTGTTGCAAATATTTGCAACGGGTACAGCTAGTCTATATATATAAAAAAATAAGGTTTTTCTTTGGGGCCTTAGTTATGGACTTCTACCGAACCGATTTTAATGATTCTTTTTTAAATGAAAGCTATTAGCATGTAGATGTGCACAAAAATCTAAAATGTTACAGTTTTGATTCCGTCTATTTTTTATAAGGCCTTAAAGATTTTTCATTAAGTTTACATACAATTATGAAAACTGTTACAAAATAATATTTTGCATTATTTAGGGCTGGTTTATCAATGCAAAGTTAAATAATTTAACAGGTAAATATCTTAAATCATGCAAAGCTTTTATAATACAAAAGTCAAAAGTTGACCTTAAATGACAGATAAATATGTCAACATACAACTTACAATGAAAACATGAGAAGGAATTTTTTCCCTCAAAAATTAATAAATATAATAGTTAATTCATTAATTTCAATATGGTAAGTAATTTAATAATATTGAGCAAAATTAATAGAGATACATATTTTGTAATAATTTTTTTTAAACCTAAATTTTAAAAATTTATTGAATTATATATCCTTTATCTAAAATACAGCATTATTACCTATTTAAAAATGCACAAGAGATAGCTGTACATTCACAGGTTTTTAAATAACGAAATCATTAAATACAAAAGAGTATTATATTATAATCAACCAGTTGGATAACCCTATTTTCCAACTCTTAAACGCTACCCCTTAATGCTACCTTTTACAATATGTTTTCACACTTTTGAAATTGATTTCACGTTAACAAAATATGAACTCACATTAACGAAAACAAATTTCACACAAATGAAAAGTGAATTCCCAGTAACGAAATATAATTTCACATTAACGAAAACTGGTTTCAGGGAAAAAAAAAACCTGAATTCACACTAATGGACACTAATTTTAACTAAAGAAAACAGATTTTAAACCGTCGGGTTACATATTCTCGCTTCTAACGTAGCTAACATTGTTGTAATAAAATTTTATCTTTGTTGTAATCAAGTTTCATTATTGTTGTTAAGTTTCTGAAAAATGCTATTCGTTATTTATTTAATATTTTATAAGGACAAAAAGACATTTTAATATATTTTAGAGACAATAAAAACGCTTTATTTTTTTTGCCTCTCCAAGAGGTGGCTACTGTGCCTTCGGCCCTTCCTTGGAGGTGTCCATTTAAAGTTCCTATATAAAATCTGTTTTCATTTAGTTGAAACTGGTGTTTAAAATTGTGAATTCTGTTTTCATTATTACAAAATCGGTATTCAGGAGTGATAAATTAGTTTTCGTTACTGTGAATTCAAGTTTCCTTTGTGTGAAATCAAGATTCGTTAATCTGAAATCATATTTTGTTAACGTGAAATAGAATTTCAGAAGTATGAAATCATACTGTAAAAGGTATAGACATGCAATGATTATGCATATTGTTTTAAACCGAATAAAGATGTTAATTTGCATAATAGAAACACGTTAATCCCTCATAGATTACAATAATGCATAAAATTTTTGTGGACAATAAAACAGCCATTATTACTACAATAATTGAACTTGAAATCATAAATGAAACACGTTGATTACAACAATAACAATATTTGTTGGTGACTATAAATTATTTACGTTATAAAATGAAATGAATGAATAACGTTACCCCATATTTTTGTTGCAAATATTTGCAACGGGTACAGCTAGTATACATATATAGCCCTATGACATCGAGAATAAGTCGCGCCAAACCGGCGAGTTTGCAACAAAAGTTTCCGTTTGACAGATATTGTGATGTTTTCCGGCCTTGTATTAATAACGTAGGCTACGTCCGTACTCATACGCATGCGTCGAAGAATTTTTACTTGACATTTGTATTTCAACAAAATATTATACAGCTGATAGTAAGGTTGGATTTAGAAAATGGATTTTGAATTTGATATAATTGATGATTTGAATCATTAGAATAATAGAAAATGGAATTCCGCGAAATGTATGTAACAGCGATATCTATTTTCAATATTTTTACGTATTATGTTTTTTTAAACGTTTCCGATCGATACAAAATAGTGTATTAAATTTAGTAGCAAGTGTTGAACATGAGCTGGAATTTCTATGCAATTTGTAATTATTTCAATATTTTTCTAATAAAAATATTTTTTAAATAATCTCATGTAGGAATAATAGGGTAGTTGCACATTTTCCAATTTATTTATTTTCTGAAAGAATTGTTCAAGTTATTCACTTTAATAAATACATATTTTATGTTTGGCAACTGTATATTTTTCAAAATATAATTTTTTTTTTTTAAAACTCAAATTTTCTCTTGGTGACGTGTTTTATTAATACCAATCACAGTCTTTCTTGTCCTAGCGGTACACTCTCGGTTGTACACTCTGTACACAATATTACCATTTTTATTTGAAACGATTTATATGTTTGAGAGAAGCACTATTTCAAAAGAAATTATTCATTTTCACACAAATTCATGAGTTTCATTACCTTGTTTTAAATCTGCTGATATAGAAAAGAAAAAGAAAATATGATTTTAACAGGTACAACACAGGTTAAAAATAACATTTATTTTTTTCGCAACTACCCTACTGTGTCTCCAATTAATGAAATATTGGTGACTTTACCATACTACACAATTGGGAATCATCGACATTGCATTGCTGATTTTATCAACATTTGTACAACAAGCAGAATTATTGTTGTACGCCTATTATGAGCTATATAGCGTATAGCCAGATTGTACAATCGGTATATTAAAATGCCGACAACAAGGGAAGAAATAATTAAATCTCAAAATGATTTTTTTGGCTTGGCAGCATTTCCTAGAATTATCGGTACGATACAATAGATTATACACATGTTAAATTACAATCACCAGCTACATTTATCAACAAAGATAAATTGGCTATTCTTGTAGGACATAATTTAACTTTAAATTGAATATTATATTATAATTCAGGTGGCGAGGATCTAGAGATATTCCGAAACAGGAAAAGATACTTTCCGTTGAATATTCAAGCAGTTTATAGTTGTACTGCAAAATTACAAATATTAAATCGCCGGTTTGGTACAAATGTATCCTAAGCCCATATGGACTTCGTCTACTTTACTATTGTAATAAAAGATGGATCTTTGTCTCGCAGCCTAAGCTACGTTTCCACCTCTTAACATAGTATTTGTTTTTGTCGCTTTCATTTGTTTTTGTCACAAAAATTCAAACCGTTTCCACCTCGTAACACATGGTTATTGTTTTGTTCTTGTGTGTTCACATTTAAACGAAAAGACAATTTAGTTAGACATTTGAAATTGTTTACAAATTCTTTTATTTGTGTAATTAATTGATACTCACATATATAACAACTTTACAATTTAATCAATGTATATAAACTAAAAATAATGTAAAAGGAAATTTAATTTTTTTTTTTTAATATACCACAATTATTTCATAGAGCATTTTAAATTTCAAAAATATTAATTGTATTGATTTAATATAATAAGATTGTATTTAAAACTTAAAATCAAGATGAAAATAATGGGTGTTAGTATGAACAAGTGATTAAGGGTGATTAGCTAGGAGATGACTAGCAGTGTTTTAGCGCTGTCAATCGTTTATGGATTATTTTAGAGAAAAATACTTCAAATAGCAGTTATAGAAAAATTAATTGTACACAACTTTTATTTGAAGTTTTTTTTTCTAAAATAATCCATAAAAGATTGTCAGCACTAAAACACTGCTAGTCATCTCCTAGTTAATCACCCTTAATCACTTGTTCATACTACCATCCAATATGTTTTGACATGTATATTTAATGTTTCGCCACAGTTACGCCCCAACGCGGCATGCCAAGAGTCACTGGTTGCTAAAAATTACAAAAATTTGCTCAATTAACTAATTATTATTTATTAGTCGATGTATTAACGTACTTGCCCTGATGGAATTGTTTTTCTAAACGTATCTTGCTTCGTTAGTGGTTCTTTTACTAAATTTAACAAAAAGTCAAACTGTTCAACAGTTAATATTGTGTAATTAAAAAGTTTTTCTTCTTCAAACAGTCTCATTTCGTTTAATAAATTGTTCCAATCTCCATGTTCTAATCGTTTTTGATTTATCCGATGTATCCACCACTGATGAATTCTACGACATTGTTTATAAAGTATTGCTGCAACTGGAGCAATCCTTCTTCTTTTCACCACTGAACGTATTACTAATACAGTTATATTATCCATACCGTTAAATAATAATGAAAGTAACATAATGACAGATCTCAGTTTCCACAACTAGCGAAATGTTTGGTTATAAGCAAAGCACATAACCTTACATAAGAGAGAGATGCCCTTATCTCTCTTCCACACAACAACGGCTATGACAAAAACAAAGACAAAATGTTTGGAGCTTGCAAACTAGCCTACTATAGAGTCTGGTGCGGAGCGAGAGAGAGATAGGAGTGACGTCATGATGTCATATTGACTTTAAAAATCAAATGCAGTTAACCTAAAGACAATGAAGACTTTTTAATACTATGCATTGCTTCAAAATTAAACGAACTTTAATTTAAGATCAAAAAATTAGAGTGGAGGACCTCATTATCACTTACTTATGTCATCATTGCTATCAAACACTTTTTTACAGTTAATTAAATATTAATTGGTTTAAATATAAAATGTCATTTTCACGATGTGTCAATAAAATGAATGATTCAGTCAAGAAAGTTATAGAAGAAAACAGATCAAAAAAACATTAAATAAAAAAGAAGTGAAAAATATTTATGGACTTTTGTATGTCTTATGTTCTTCTCTTTGGTCTCACTCAAGGTAAGGAGGTCTCATCTCATTCGCATTGCACATTTCACACTGAATATATACAGGGTGTCTCTTAAATAGGGGGACATGGCTTAACCACAGATTCCTGAGGCTAAAATAAGACGATTTAACCAAACTTGCTTCTACCGGAAAGTGTACCATTTAGCCAGAAATCTGCTTCAAAGTTCTTCGAAAAAAAATTAGTTTTGCTAATAATAACAGAACGCTTTATACGATTTGGATGAAATTTGGTATGATAGTTTATATGGATATAGGTCATCTTTTAAGGTGATACTTGTTATTATTAGTGAGCCACTAGTCTATGAAACTTAGGTCTCCCAACATTAATTAGACCGTAACTTTTTAATGGCAATGCCGAAAACGTGAAATTATTTTTCTTCAGAAAGATACATTCAATAGTAAACTTTTGTCTCTCTGTATAATTTGTGATATCTGTTACGGTTCATACAGAAAAAAATAAAATCTGTGTGTCTGCATTGCTAAATTTTTAAAATAAATTTAATCTAGCAGTCTATCCAAATGTCAAACAAGTAATTTTTAATGACAGTAACAATTGTTTTACGAGTTGTCAAAAATTTTCTTCGCAATATTGTAAAATTAGTAACACCCGTTTGTTCGGTCTAATAGTATTTTACTACCATTATTATAAATAAGACGATTACATATCTCAGCTTACTCCTAATCAAGTTGTGAAGATTGACAACTCGTTACTGTCATTAAAAATTACTTGTTTGACATTTGGATAGACCGCTAGATTAAATTTATTTTAAAAATTTAGCAGTGCAGACACTCAGATTTTATTTTTTTCTGTGTGAACCGTAACAGATATCAAAAATTACACAGAGAGAGAAAAGTTTACTATTGAATGTATCTTTCTGAAGAAAAATAATTTCACGTTTTCGGCATTGCCATTAAAAAGTTACGGTCTAATTAATGTTGGAAGACCTAAGTTTCATACACTAGTGGTTCACTAATAATAACAAGTGTCATCTTAAAAGATGACTTATAACCATATAAACTGTCATACCAAATTTCATCCAAATCGAATAAAGCGTCCGATTATTATAAGCAAAATTATTTTTTTTCGAAGAACTTTGAAGCAGAATTCTGGCTAAATGGTACACTTTCCGGTAGAAGCAAGTTTGGTTAAATCGTCTTATTTTAGCCTATGGAATCTGTGGTTAAGCCATGTCCCCCTATTTAAGAGACACCCTGTATATATATATATATATAAAATTACAAAAAAATTCTCACCGAATATAAAATACATATAATTTTATCACGTCCTCAAGCACGTTGCTTTTTGGTAATACCCCTCCGCCTCCGGCGTCGGGCGGTTACCGAGAAACGTGTTTTTGGTAATTGTTATAAAATTATTTTATAATTATCAATTTCCTCGGGACATTATAGCTGATAAAGTAGTCTGTTATTCTTGATAATTTTTTGTATAGAGTCATTAGCCCGTATTTATAAAAATGAAGCATTTGCTTTGAATTTGATTGTGTGATTAGCCAAGAACTCTACAGTTTATTATTATACAACAGAGGTGTTGGTGGTTAGTTGAAAGTTAAGATAAAATTTAAAATGTCTGGAATAGAAAGTGAAAAGGAGGGAAGTGAAGATGTCACTCATGAGAATAGCATCTTTGTTCCCTTCCGCTATATGCGGCAAGTCCTGTACTTCTTCTTCTTCATGATCTTGAAAATCTGCATCTCCTAGCTATTTAGCTATGTTGAGTAATATAACATAGGCTCCAGAATTTAATAGATTATTTTATATATTTATCTATAAAAAATATAAAACAAGTATGAATGCATTCCTGTAGAAAATTTAGTAATATTTAATTTTTATAATAATATAAAGCGCGGAAAATTACATTTAATGGTATTTTTCGAAGAAAAACTATTTTGAACTTAAAGTGCCATTTCTACTTACCTGATTTATACCAAAATCTAATAAATTCAATGAAGTACAAATACAAGGTTTCAAAATTTTCAGAATGATAGTATATATATATATATATATATATATATATATATATATATAGATATATATATGTATAGATACATTTTTTGAGAAACAAATCCTTCAGTTTTTAAGCAAATGTTTCTTTTTATAAATACGAAAGAAGTAAAATCTTTTACTTTTAAGCAAAACCTCTCGCCTCGAAGCAAAACCTTTTTCTTCACTTTTTTATAAATATAACCTGAAACAATTGCTTGACTTTTTGCAAGCAAAAGGTAATACTTCTTTTTATAAATACCTACTATTAGCTCGCACAAAAAAGCACTGGTTGTTTTAAAGGAAACACCCTGTAGTTTCCAAGATCCCAATGGTAAGCCACTTAATTTGGGACAGCCTGTATATTGAGCCTACTTTTGCACTTTTAATTTGGGTTTTACTAAGCACTTACTATAAATGTAAATACTTTCTAGCTATTTATTTCTAACAGCAAGAAGATGCAATTACGTATTTTATTATTATGGATGAATATAATAAGTACGTACATGCGAATGTATATTCACATTTAATTATTCTCAATTCTTACGTTATTATTATTTATTTATTATCATTGTTATAATTATTATTAACAGTGTGTAATAGCAGCAAGTATATATGTATATAACTTTGTACAATTAGAAAAGTTGTATATAACATTTGATTCAAATTTTAATAGCTCACAGGAAATTTGCTCCTATCAACAAAGTTAAGACGAAACCAAGAACTAATCAACCGAAGAAAGTTAAATTTGTTTGTAAGTATCCTTTTATTACCTGATGTTAAATTATTTTTTGTCAGGTGATTACATATATCTACATTTTGCACGAACGTTTTATTATTATTGTAGAGGTAGGTTTCCCAAATATATAAATTAAATGAGATAAAACCAACTAAGATTAGAGGAATCGTGAAGCATATACCATAAGAGCGTAAAGTTTAGTAATAATACTATACATACATTTGTTTTTTGTAATATTTGGGAAATATATATAAAGTCGGGTTTATGCAGCAATAATGTACTCACAATCATAATCATAGTCTTAAGTTATGGCCATAAGAACAGTCTTAAGATAGGTGATCGTTTATAGTCATAGTCATAAAATTAAAATTAACCCAATTCTGTGCTTATGCTTATGTTCATGATACTGACTATGACGATGTTACATAAACAACTTTATTATATTTTAATTCTTAAGACTAAGATTACAACTATGACAATGACATGGTATTGTTGCATAAACCGGCTTAAGCATGCATTTATGATTTTCTGATTTTGTATGTACTCATATATGTGGATTATTGTAAATACATATATTATTAATATAGGTATATGGATCTGTAGCGATCTAGCTACTTTGAAGATAAAATCAAGTAGCCAGGTCGCCGCATGGCTACAAAAACACGGTATGACAAAAAATAATAATTATTTGTAAATTGAAAATAATAATAGTACGAAATTTGAAATACAGCATTATATATTATATAGTTTTCACAATTTACTTATACATTACAAATTTGGTTCCGGTACTGGGAATCGATATGTAAATCTGTAAATATTGAACAAAATTGCAATGAAAGCTTTCACTCTTACGTATAATTTTATATTAATCAACCATAATAGATGTCTTTTTGTATTTTTTTTTTTTTTTTACAGATTTTCAAATATGTAAGACTTAATAGATAGAACTGACCTATTAATTTGTAATTTTGTAATACATATTACTGTGTAAAATAAAGTACGGAAGTGAAGTATGACGTCATCTGTAATGTAGTGTAGTAGTAGTAGTGGCGCCAGGCGTCGAGTGTCGAGTGGCGGGCGCCGTGCCGTGGTAGACTTACCGGCGACGGCGTCTTGTCGCATTGAGTCGGCTTGCTGTGTTTCTACAAATCGATACCCTGCATGGCAACGTGGACCATAAACATAGTTCATTATATCCACATATCGTATAATATTATGTTTCCTTTATTCATATCGTAATTCTCAATGTTGTAATGTAATTTATATTGTGTTGTTTTCCTATATTTTTTTCTTTTCATTATCAAAATAATAAGTTTGTCAAATAAGATATAAGAAACAATGACATTTATATTACAGATATAGTCTGAAAAATTAACTCTGTCGGGTCCAGCAATAAAACTATAAATATCGTAATTATGACAAAGCGGCATATCGCTTACTATTTGCTTTATAGTATTGGATACGAAACAGGCCATTTTTTGCGCCGGTCTGTTGGAATGAAGAAATTCGTCGCCTGGTACTTCTAACTGTCCTGAGCGCTATGTATAGTAAAATAATCTTACTATTCCTTTAACATAATGCTCTTTTTGTTTGAAATAATTTTTGGAACTACAATTTTCATTTTCATAAATAAATATTTCAAACAAAAATAGCATTTATGTTAGAGACACAGTAAGATTATTTTACTGTAGAGAGTATGTCTTCATTTCAACTGAGTGACGCAAATAATAGCCCGTTGACACCCAAAGCAAGCAGCATATCTTTTCAAACCTAATTTCTGTGTTGCAGACATATGAATATTTTTTTTATATATTTATTTCGTGATAAAAAAATTGTTAATGAAAATAAATAGGGATAGATGTTGTCCCATATTAAACCTAAACGCCTATGTCACGGTTTCTTATTTATAAACTTTAGTTATTACTTGAAAATAGATTTTTACGTAGCTGTTCTGATAGCTGTACTTTTATAAATAGTTTAAAAGGCGGCAATTGAAAAAGGGGGCAAATTTTGGGCACAAGATAGCATACGACTTATTTTTGAAATAAACCCAGCCTCCATGAAATGATCGCGTTAAAAATTGAGTGTGTGTTTGGATTCTTCAATATTCTATACAGGATGTCTATAATAAGGGGACATGGCTTAACTACAGATTCCTGAGGCTAAAATAAAACGTTTTAATTAAACTTGCCTCTACCGGAAAACGTACCATTTAGCCAGTATTCTGCTTCAAAGTTCTTAAAAAAATATATATTTTGCTTATAATAACAGAACGCTTTATTCGATTTGGATGAAATTTGGTATGACAGTTCATATGGTTATAAGTCATCTTTTAAGAGCATTGCCGGTCGCTCAGCGAAATCAGTTTTGTAGCTAGTATGACACTAGTGCAGACAAACTTCTTACGTTCCTCCACTACTTTTAAGATTGCTAAGTTTATTTCTCTCTATCTGCTTTTATATGTGTTTGTCCTTGTTTAAAGCATAAGGGGAAAACTCAGCCCGTGCTGTGAAGCAAATTGTTGGAGTGAGAGAGGAGATGTATGTAGTAGAGGGGGAACATATTCTCCTAACACTTTCTCCACCATAGTCTATCGTTCCGATTTCTGAAATAAGCGGCAAAAAGGGGTTTAGTAGAAATCAAATCACAGTTAAACTAAAAGATATAATTTAGATTTTTTTCACAGACTTACTACTAAAGGTGGGCGCTATGGGGGTGACCCAAACATTTTTTGTATAAAGTACAGTTATCGTGTTAAAAATAAATTTTAAAATAGCCATTTTTATGATGTTTTTCGAACTAAATTTAAATGAAATAGAAATTAATAATTATGCAAAATAATTGGTCAGCCCCCTGCATTGATCTATCTACTATACAATGGTATCAAGTTTGAAGTTATAACTTAATATTTACGAGTGTAGTTTGATTTCTACTAAAGTGCTGTTTAGCGTAGCACCGGCAATCGCCTTAAGATGATACTTGTTATTATTAGTGAACCACTAGTGTATGAAACTTGAGTGTCCTAACATTGTTTAGACTATAACTTTTTAATGGCCACACCCATAACGTAATTTTTTTTTTCAGAAAGATACAGGTAGTAAACTGTTCTCTCTCTCTGTGTAATTTGTAATATCTGTTACGGTTCACACAGAAAAAAATAAAACCTGAGTGACTGCACCGTGAATTTTTTAAAATAAAATTAATATAGCAGTCCATCCAAATGTCCAACAACTAATTTTTAATGACAGTAACAATTGTTTATGGGTTGTCAAAATTTTCCTTCACAATATTCTTAAACTAGTAACATCTGTTTGTTCGGCCTATAATTGTATTTTACTACCATGATTAATATTATAAATAAGACGATTAAATATTTTAGTTTACTCCTAAACAAGTTGAGAAGATTGACAACTCGTTACTGTCAATAAAAATTAGATGTTTGGCCTTTGGACAGACTGTTAGATAAAATTTTATTTTATAAATTTCACGGTGCAGTCACTCAGGTTTTATTTTTTTGTATGTGAACCGAAACAGATATCACAAATTACACAGAGAGAGAGAGAATAAATAGTTTACTACTGAATGCGTCTTTCTGAAAAAAAAAAAAAAAAAATGCTTTATGGGCGTGTTGTTTATAACTTTTGAACTAATTAAGATAGATTCAGGGTGCAAATTAGATGCAAAATATGTGCAAAATTTCAGAATTTGCACCCACACTTTATGTACTAACTTCACGCACCTGTAGTTTTGTACAAATATGTCGTTTATTATGTATTAGTACGAACAAGCCTTCTTTGTGAAGCACGTTCCTATATTGCCATTATATTTTCGCTCTATTTTGGTTTCAAATGTCTCAGCTCATATATAGTAAACCTTTTTAAAAATTTGCATACATGTGTAAAAACTTGTGAAAAATAACATCCTTAAATTTTATTAAAAACTATCGTAAATGCTTCTATGATAATATCACTTTAATAATGTTTGTATATTAGATAAAATATGGGTTGTACGGCACCTGTATCCGTATTATTCCGGGTTTTGTAATTATCTCGTAGTCAGATTGTAAAATTAGCCAGATTATAAAACACCTAGGTGTTTTGAAATATGGCTAGAAGTTTTATAAAATGATGAATAGCTTACAGCCACGTTGTAATAGGGCTTATTATTTTCGCTTGCAGTTTCTCTAAATATAACAACAATAACCTATCCTGGCGCACAAAAGTCACTCTTGGAAAACCCGTGGCGAGTTTTGTGCGTTAGGTGTTATTTTTTTATATTAGAGAAATATACTAGCTAAGTCTACGCGACTAGCTACATTATCGCTGTCAACGAATATTTGACAATCTAGAGGAATTAGTATTATTATGTGTCGTCATTACGAAACCGAAACCGGGATTATACGGATACCGGCGCCGGGTGGCTAGACAGCCTAAAACCTAAAATATATATTATTTCTATTCCTTGTAATATTTTTGTTTTGATATTTAATACTTACACCGGGTGACGCTCTAAATCCGTTACATAGGATTTAACATGGAAAATTACAATATGTATTATGAATATTTGCTTTCCATTAAAACTTATTATAGTAAAACTTAGTACACATGTTTATGAACACCTGTTGCATCATTAATAATTAATTATTCAAAATTGATAAAGAATAATTACAAAAAATCCTTATTATTCCGCTTTAATAAGACATAGGGTGTTCATAGTCATAGCACAATGATAGCGTTTTTGGTTTTTATTCAAAGAATTGTGAGTTCAAAAAACTTAGCAAACTTGTTTATATTTATTTAATAAAATCAGATAAAATTGAAGTGAAATAAAGTTGAATAATATGATTTCAGCAACGGAGATCCGATGCCAAGAGAAAACTCGTGGTGGTGTGTGCTACGAAGTGATTCTGGCACAGCCGGAGGTTACGGTGCCACCCAAGCGGCCGGCTTCTCCTCCCACTAAACATGTTTCTGCTCAAGACATCGCTGATAAACTTAAGGCGGCTGAAGAACGTAGACTGGTAACTATCCACTTATTACGTCAAGTCAACCGACTATTCTGTCTATTCAATACTATGATAAATGTCAGTGGCCTGGTTTACATCGACATATCGGTTAGCTGACCAATGACCATACACATAGTTTGGTTATTGGTACGCTTCGTTGAAACACTGACGTATCGGTATAGTTAGGTAAAAGGAATATATTTCAAAGCCAGTACAACAAAGTATATAAACTACTAATTTTGTGACAACTGTATAGCCATAAATAAAAATAGATTTGGTTATCACAATTATAATGGTACAAATCAGGACATTACCAAATGTAATGCTACTCAAAAATTATTTAATATTACGTTGTTGACAAACTGTACCCGATTGAAGATTTATTTGACGTCCTATAATCAAGAAATTTTGTTAGTTGCTTGTTTTCAAAACATGATTCACGCGATACTCAAGGCAGACATAAGCATATTTGGCTAAAACAAAACACTTGTGCCGCCATAGTGTGTATTCACGATTTATCAATTGAAGACCTTGCACCAAGAAGAGGGGGTACTAGGGCCGTTGGAAGTGTTTCTGCAGTAATAGTGACAGCGTTTTTCTATTTCATATTTATAAAATATGATATTTTAAAAAAGTCGAATAATGAAATTCCGCGTGAAAATTTTTGTGCCATGATTTTTTATTTCAAATGTAACATGACGCCTACGCAGTGTATCGATTGGGGATGAAGTACCATCCAATAGGACAGATTATAATTGTTTTGCTGAATTCCAGCGTGGACGACTCACCATTCTCTGTGACGACTTTCGTAAAGCTCATTTATCCATTTCTGTAGTTGCTTCTAAAGTTGTATTGTGCGCGAAAGGGTTGAGCGAGATGGGCATGTGACATACCTTGAAATTCAGACATCCTTAGGTATTGACATTAAAGCTATACATACAATTTTTCGTAATCATCTTAACGTAGGGAAACTTTGCAGGCGTTGGATATCTAACTACCACATAATTTGAGAGAAACACAGGTACCAGGTGTGGCGGTTCAAGTAGACTACAACAGACATATCAAGCAGTCCGCCACGTTACCCACTCAACCATGGTTAATGAGCTGTTCCGAGGTTACCTAGGAACAGCTGATAACAGAAACGTTAGTCTAATTTTGTATTTCGTTTGAATGTCACATTAATTAAATTATCAATAAATATTTACAATTTATTATACAATATCTAACAGTCGCCTACAATTAAGGATCAAGTGTTCCTAGAAAAATAACAGCATCTTGATAGACCGTTGTCAAAGAGAATTTATAAAAAAGTTGTTCAGTATGACAGAGAAAGAGAAGAATTGTATTATTATTTTATTATTCCTAAATGTTTAAATTTTATGTTATTACGAAAAATCTTGAGCGCCACACGACCGATATGCAAATAACAAACTCGGCTGACTATAAACCTCGGCTATCGCCTCGATTTACCTACAACCTTCGGCCACGTCCGTTATTTGCCTCATATCGGCAGCTTCAAATGACTAAAACCACGGACCCACTTTGCTATAGCATATACAGAGTGGCGCGCTTAAGACGATCCACCCTTAATAACTTTGAAACGAATTGTGATAGACATACCCGGTTTACGCTAAGTGTTTTAACATCTAGGGGGCTACATTTTATTAATATTTTGTTTGTTTTTTTAATTCACTAATCTCACCCCCACCACTCTCAATTTTTATATCTTAAATGGCAATATACCCCTTGTGACATATCAAATGAAAGCTCTTGAAAAATGCTATAATATAATAATAATAATAATAACTTTATTACCCAACAGTTATCCAATTACAGGGTAAAATAATATGAAAATATAAAAATATTAAGCATAATAAGAATATATAACAATATACAGGCATGTCAATAAATTGATATTTGAATAAACCGTTTTAAAGTTGGAAACAATAGTTTATAAAATTTTAATACATGCAGTGCTATGGTAATGACAAAATGAAAAAAAAAAAACAATGGAATTAGTCGAAGGGGGCCAATTGATTCCCTGATCTGGCACCCAACGATTTTTTTCCTTGGGGATATTTAAAATCAATTATTTATAAAACTCCACCTGTTAATCTCCAAGATTTAGAAAATAGAATTAGAAGAGAGTGTCAAGCAATTCCAAAAGAAACATTTCGGCGGGTGCAAATAGCATTTAGTGATAGGTTGTACCATTGTTTAGTTGTAAATGGCGCTCAATTTGAGCATTTGTTATAAGATTTTAAATTAAATTAAAATTACATTATTGTTTCTAACTTTAAAACGGTTTATTCAAATATCAATTTATTGACATGCCTGTATAGCATTTTTCAATAGCTTTCATTTGATATGTCACAAGGGGTATAGTGACATTTAAGATTTAAAAGTTGATAGTGGTGGGGCGGTGGGGGTGATATTAGTGAAAGAAACAAAAATATTAATAAAATGTGGTCCCCTAGATGTTAAAACATTTAGCGTAAACCGGGTATGTCTATCACAATTCGTTTCAAAGTTATTAAGGGTGGATCGTCTTAAGCGCGCCACCCTGTATATATATATATATATATATATATATATATATATATATATATATATATATATATATATATATATAGTATTATAGTAAGGTGGGTGTTGTGTATTGAGGTTTTTATTCGTAATGAATAATGAGCCAAGCCTAAAGAAAATGTATTTGATTTATTCAAAGACAGTTATTGAATAATTGACAGAAGATAATTACATTGACAGTCACGGTTACTTGATATTAATTAATAGTCGAATACATAACATTTCTTCTCCCACTCAGTGAAAAAAAAGAACGTTTCTTTTTTTTCACTGAGTGGGAGAAGAAATGTTATGTATTCGACTATTAATTAATATCTAGTAACCGATACTGTCAATGTAATTATCTTTTGTCAATTACTCAATTACTGTCTTTGAATAAATCAAATACATTTTCTTTAGTCTTGGCTCATTATTCATTACGTATAAAACCTCAATACTCAGCAGTGGAAGTGCAGGATCATAGGACATCAGAACCTATGGTGAGGTCAAGATTTCTTCGATGTTGACGTATGCCTTTTCTGCAGCAGGTGTCCTTACGAACGGTTCCACCCGAAGCATGTCTCGTAGCGGTCGATCTCTTGTAGAAAGGTCTGGAACGAAGGAACTGTAATACGTTGCCTTACCCAAAAATAATTGTAGTTTTTCTGGTGTGGTTGGCTTCGGTGTGTTTTGTATTGCCTCCACATGTTTGCTCGACTTGTGCACCCCTTCCCCATCAATCTTATGTCTTAGGAATTCAACTGATGGAGTAGCAAATACACATTTCCGTCGGTTGAGTTTCATTCCACGAGATTTAATTCTTTCTAGGGTTGCATTCAGAGTCAACATCATGGTATCAAATCCATCCGCGAAGATTAGTATATCGTCAAAAAAGTTCAAGACGTTGGGGAGATCTCGCAGAAGATCCTCCATCCTTCGTTGCTAGATGGCTGGTATACTTGCTGCACCGTAAACTGCTCGCGTAGGACGGATTAATCCGTGAGTAGGTGTGTTGAGGGTTAAAACCTCAGAAAATTCTCTGTCAACAGGAAGATGCGTATATGCATCGGTGATATCAAGATGACAGAACAATCTCGCACCCTTCATCCGGTTAAATAGATGTTCTGCTCGCGGAATAGGATGTTCGTCAATCACCATACGTGGATTCAACGTCGGCTTGTAGTTACCTGTGATTCGTTACTTCCCATATCCTTTGACTACAACGTGAGTTGTTGAAGCCCACTCCGAATGCTCAATTCTTTCGTAAACTCTGGAAGCAATTTTGGCGTCGATTTCTTTGGCATACTTCTCTCGCAATGCTAACGGTATTTCTCGAGCTCTACAAAAAACTGGCGTCGTTCCTGGTTTTAAATGTACCTTAGCTGGAGGTCCAATCAATTTCCCCGGTGTATCGCTGAAGACATCATCGTATCGAGTCAACAACTGTTCAAGTTGAATTTCTTGTTCTCCAGTTAAGCGTGGAGGTGTGGTCTACATTGTAAAAACTTGCTCGGACTCTGAAAACATCTTGGGAAAATTAATTTCGTTTACAAATTGGGATATCCACTCGCGACCCAACAAAGTTTCAAAATCTCCATAAACAACTTATAAGTTCAATTGCCGAGTCGTTGCGCCAATCGTAGCATTTACTGGAATGCGTCCAACACAATGTATGCGATGTCCCGTATAGCTTGCGAATTGTCGATCCATCTGCTCTAAGACATAATTCGGTTTGAATGACTTCATTGTTTTTTTGACTGATCAGTGCACATGGTGCTCCGGTATCAAGTTCCATGTCAAGATTGTGACCGTCTAACTTCACATTGATTAGCCGTTTGAATTGTGATTTGACCGTGTGAATGTCGTATATTTTGCTCAAGACATCTACATGCTCTGCTGGTAATTCAGTTTGCCTTACTTGACCAGTCGTCTGTGTTGATCTCTTCGATTTACAGACTTTGGCAATGTGTCCTTTCTACAAAAATTACAAATAGCATTTCGAAATTTACAATTTTGACGCAAATGTGGTCCTCCGCAACCCTTTCGCCATATTGTGATTCGCTTCAAGCGCATGCGCGATATCATACGCCGCAGTAAACGTTGCTGGTTTTCCAGCGATAATTTCGTCGCACATACCACGCGATAAAAGCCCAAGCAACATTTGTTCGATTAACATCCGATCTAGGAATGACTGATGTACTCGAGGGGTTGTACTTACGAAGAAAAGTCAAGTGAAGAAAAACAATTTTATGTTACTTGCAAAAAATGTAAAATCTTTTGATTGCGATATTTATTTATGTTTTATTACAACACTAAAAACTTTCAAGGAAAGTGATTTTTTATTACGAATTATAAGAAGAAATTCTTATTATAATAAACAAAATTGTGATTGATTACAACAAAGAATATAGGTAACTGATTACAACAATACTCTATAGGAAAAAAAAAATCCAGAAAATTATTAATTAATTAGAAAATTAATTGTATACTGGTACTGGTCTACTGGTACCTTAACTAAATTTAGTAAATTTTATAACGAACAAATATTTTAAACTGTCTTTTCTTCTCTTATTGGAAATCTTAGCCGTAAGTTCATTAAGTGGTTTCCCATTTCCATTGCAAAAAATATTAAAAGTAACTTCTTTCATAAATGTACTGACTGTGCACTGCATGGCTAATTTTATTTATATTGCCGAGCAACGAGTGATTAAATTTTTTAAACGTGCTAAATTTGCAAAAACAGGTAAATATTTTGTTATGGCAAACTTTCCATTTAATATTATAAAATGTTGTGCGATACACATACGTAAAGCATCTTTTGTCACTACGGCCCAGTTGCATAAAACATTGTTAACTTTAATCACGTTGTTAACTTTGATAATGCTTATGTTCCAATGTATGTAAACACATGATTAATTAGCTAACAATGCTTTATGCAACTGGCCCTTAAATGTAATTCTTATCCATTCGTGACTAAAGTCTAGCTTTACATACTTGTATCGTAAATAACTATTTGGGCAACCTCTTGTGTCAAATTGACATTTAATTAAATACTTTTAAATTGACATAGGTTTCTTTGTTTATAACCTACGTCATTTCACTTTAGAAAATAGTGATGGGAAGATAGATGCATTTGATCTTGTTGTTTGATTGGATAACGGAGTATTATCCAATCAAAAAACAAGATCAAACTACACCTATCTTCCCGTCACTATTTTCCTACGTGAAATGAAGTACACTCCGAATTAGGTTTTTTTAACATTGCTATTGAAATCAAGTAATAAGTAAATGTCAATCATCATCAAATATTTTTTGACAAAAGAACCAAAATGGAAAAAAATAGTATAAAATACATGTTTCATGAGACATTTTGGGCCTTATTCTTTAACTCATTCGTTAATTTTTAACAGTTGGTTAAATAATTTAGCGAATCGAGTAGATTGACATAACAAAAACTTGGATTTATTGTTGTCTGATCTGAAATATTGGATAAAAAATTTAATCGGCCGTTAAAAATAGGCTCTTTTCTCTGTTTCGGAATTAGAATCTCATATTCCAACATTCATATTGATATTAGAAGAAGCTTCATAATGATTTTTGGTGACAATTTATTATGTGGGATTGGTATGACTATATTAAATTCACAAAATATCTTAATAACGTACAGAATGAAAACATAAATCACTGTTGATTGTTACTAGTCTACTATTCTGTCAAAAATTTCCCTTAATGGAAAGTGTCAACTATTTTTGTAAGGAAATAATATATGTAAATGACAACCGATACAGCGAAAATAGTATAAAACAGTCATTACAGAAGGCAATTCAAGCACTCGTTCGTTTATGCCATAGACATCATATACGAGCCCTGTCACACATCAGTTCGCCCACCCGCTTTAATTTCATTTTATTTAGTTAAATATATGATGCAAATAATAACTAACATAAATTATCGCCAATTTTGTTGGCTCCGGTAGCTCAATGGCTCTTAATCATGGGTGCGCTCGGGGTTCTGGGTTCGAATCCCACTAAGGCATGTATGGTTGTGTATATGAACCTACTCAGTAAATGAGATTTAATCCTGAGGTTTTTTTTAAAAAAAATAAATATTAATATTAGACATTTAGCGTTTTAATGACACATAGCAAGATATGTTTTCTTAAATATTTTATTGTTTTTTTTTTTTTTTTTTTTTGTAAAATGAAATAATACTTAGTTTTACCAATTCAGGAAATAGTGAAAAAAAATTAAAGAATTTAAATCGTAAGTTTGTGAGAGGTAAAAATTGAATTTAAAATTACGTGAAAAATCTTTATTTTTAATGAAAAGAAGATTTATTTAATTATTACAAATTCTATTAGTTAAGTCATGATAAATAAATTTTTAACAAGTGGGTGAACTGGTGAGCGACGGAGCTCTTATCGTATACTATATCTAGATTCCGCACTCAATGGTATCGCACTGTGCCGAATTGAAGCCCTCCATCTTGTATAAAATTAGCGTGATATGCGCGCACAACCATGAAAAAAATGTTATTAAAATGTATATTAGTAGACTATTGGTTATTCACAATTTAACAATGCAAAACGGCAGGGTTGTCCTGATTTAAATCAACTAATTTCTTTTAAAAAATCACTGATTTTTATCACAGATGAAAAAAAAAGATTCAAATTGTAATAAAAATGAATTTATTTACTACAAAAGTATAAATAACAACAAATATATGGACTGTATTCGAATTCTAACAGATTACTGATTACATGTTTTGACCTATTTTATTTAGGTATGTATTGTTTAAAAAGACGCGCGCGCGTGGGTACGTTATATACTAAATTTATGCAAAAATTCAAATGGATCTTTTGGGGTTTATTACAGATTTCGTTTTCGTTTATGAAATAAAATATTTATATTGCTTTTAAAACAATTAAAAAAGTACAACACCACTATTTCTTTAAAAATAAAAAAAAAAAATAAAAAATCATGATTTTTTTCCAACCCTGCAAAACGGTATGTATTCACAAATTAAAACACAGCATAAATAATGAGACAACTTTGAACGTAAAACATTTTTTTAATTAGAAAATTTTTATTTAGCGTTTTGAAATGTTTCATTGTTGTTTTGTTTTTCTTGTATTATTATTTAACTAATACTTTATTTAATGGAAAATTCAAAGAATAAACTAAACGTAGCACTCTGTTGCGCGCGCATATCATGCTAAAATACAACCAAGCAAGAAGGGCTTCAATTTGGCACACTTGATTCCACTGCCCCACCTTAACTTGCTGATTCTAGAAAGCCTGAATTACATTACACTTTTTCTGGCTAAAATCTAGTACCTAAATTGGAACTAGATTTTAGTCAGAAAAAGAATGTAATGTAAATCAGGATTTAACGCGTCCAAGTTTCACACTAGAACTTTTTCTGACTTTTTTCCAAACTAGATCCGACGCTATTTTTCAACCAAGTTTCGCACTAGACCTGCGCAGTGAATGCTTACTTCAATGATGCCAACGTATGTATAAACGTCAAAATATTTTGTTTGGATTTAAAGTACATACCACATAATGACTTAAATTTATACTTTCATAATGTCATCTAAAAAGTGGACACCCGAAGTGGTTAAAAGTTTGATAGCTCTTCTTGAATTACAACCCGTTTTATTAAAGGTAATTTTTATTAAATAAATTAGTTAAAAATATAAGATATTTGCCTGTTTTAGGTTAACAGGCCAATATTTCACAACTAAGCAAACTTTGACAAAGTGTGAAAATAGTTGGCTACACTGATTTCATGCATCAGCTGTTTGGTTTAATCGACGCCATATTAACTTGGATGAAATCTAGTTTGCTTTCTAGGCGAAAAAAGTTTCTTAAATGTAGTTCCGAATTTAGCCAGAAAAAGTGTAATGTAATTCAGGCTTTATTAGTCTACGTTGTCTGTGGTTCACGCAATCACTGCTTCGCGCTCGTGTGCGAATTTAAACCTCGTGCTTGAGTAGATTGCCTTCTGAAACTTACGTTTTAATTATACTATTAGAGCACTTGCCCTTAGAAAACTCGCTTCATTTCTAACACGTACACTAAAATCATGTTTTATGAAATTTGTATTATAATGTACTATTTTGACACGTAAATCTTCTATCTTCTTCAATCCTCCTAATTAAGGAACGATTTACACATTAACAATGCAATTTAAAATAAGACTAACTTGAGTTGTAAATTTGTGGAAAAAAAAAATTTCGTTGAAAAATAAATAGTAAATACCTATATGAAAAACAATATTACGGAATTGTAAAATACAAGAATATTACTTGCAAATAAAATGCATTTTGATATTATTTGCTTTTGCTTATTTCCAAGAATTTACCAAAAATAGAAATTACGCATGATTGTGCGGTGCGGTGAATTTTAGAATTTAGAGGGGGTAAGCAGTAAGGGATTATCTTAACTAACGGTACCTACTTATGTAAACAGCCATCAAGGTCTCTATTATAAGCAGGCAATAAACGTTAGACTACCACTCCCCACCGAGAACTGAAAGATCATATTCTGCGTATGCTAATAAGTACTCAAAAGAAAAATGCAGAGAATATAAATACATATAAATAAAGACGGATTTTTTGATGATTCTAAACCCACATCAAATATCAATGAGAATCCAGAACACTTGAGATTCATAAATTCACTTTAACCAGCTTTATTTTTTGCTATACAGTTCACAAATTTTAGTATAATATTAATTTAATTTTGTAATTTTATAATAATAAACTCAACTACATTTTGCCAGAAATGGGTAATTTGCCGTGATGATATATTTATTTTATTTATTTAACTACATGTTATTCTGATGCAATATTCTTATCGAATATGTATATTTTTAGTCATTAGAGGCAAATAAAATGGCTGTATTGGCTGCTAAAATGCAGAAAATTGAGGAAGCATCAAGGAAAAAAGATGAACAAACTAATCAATTTATCAACCAGACCAAGGAATTACTCGATCAGAAAATGGAAATCCATGTGGAAAAACGTGAAGCTTACATTACTGACCTAAAATCAAAGATGAAGGTAAGTTTTTTGTCAATTTTTATGATGATAATTTAGCTATGATTGAGGGGATCAAAGTCAATGTTGTATAAATCACATTTCATTTATTTTGAGAAACATTGAGTCAAATTCAGCACTCTTCTTTAGTCTAGTGATGGTCTCTAGTAAGAATTAGCTTACATCTTTTTCTTATTAACGTATCATTACATAACTCTCTTTATTTTGATATTCTTAAATAAGCTTCTTTAATTAAGAAGAGTGCTGAAGGGCTAAGGGCCATTTTCATAATAAACTTGTCACTTTGACACTTTAAATTAAAAGTAAAGTTGTATTCGTTTTCATAATATAACTCACTTTAGCATTATTTTAAATTAAAGATAGTCTTACGGCCGGTTTCATAATAAATGAGAAATACATTTCACAATTTCATTTTAAGGTAAAGTTGTCAATTTAAAGTCCATTAAAATAGTCATCTGACATTTCCTTTACGGGCTTAAAGTGGAAATTTATCAGTTTTGATTCAACATTTCTGAGAAAAATGTTTCTTTTCACTTCATTATCAAAATCCAACGAACATATTATTAATATTAAACAACAAAAAATATATTTGCCACGAATTAATAATTTACGTAAATACATTGTGGAAGGAAAAAGAATAGGTTATATTAAATGTATAGGAAGTCTTTTATTAATGGCCCCTATTAATGCAAGATTTTTTTTATTAATAAACGATTTTAATACGTAACCATAAATACTAGATAACACATACCATGCTGAACAATTGTCATATTGTCAAAGCTTTATGTCAGACGTGACTAACCTAAAAGTTTTTGTCCTGGAATAAAATTAGATTTTACATTTCAGTAAAACACGGTCAACGGAAAAATATTGTAACTAACACATGTGTTAACTGGTGATTAATGATCTCATCAATTAAATGTCTCAGTCATTAATCAGACCTCATTAACACACTTGATAAATAACTATTTTGTTAGATTTGGTTTAAGAAAAAAATTATTTAATTTATATTAGAACAGATAGAAGAAATAACCAAATTACGGACAAATAAATAAGTAAAATTTGTTATGTATAAAAATAAGACAAATAATAATTTCTTAATATTTTTAGAAGAGGTTACATATCACATACATATATGCGTTTAGTAATTCCAAACTGAAACCAATAAAGGATTTTGATTTATTGTTGACGGATCACCAGTAGTTTTCTTTACATTGTTCCGTTTTTCCAGACCATAGCTGTTTTTAAGTTATCGATTTTAAGAACTGTTCAAATCTATTATGTTTTTGCCAAGCTGAATCCTATAATATTTTGCAAATAAATATTAATCCTTTTGCTCACGCCTTTGGTCTTTTAAAATAAAAATCAGAAATCAGGTTCACATAATTATTAATTTGCAATTTTTTTTTTTCTTTTTAAAATTTTTTCACTTGTCGATAAAAACTCTTTTTTTAAATCGTAAATTTAAATTTCAAATTTGTTTACATTATTTTTTTTTTAATTACAATTTGTAAAAAAAAAGCGTTGATACATTTTTCCGAATCTAATGTACTGGTGGCGGCTATTTTGTCATATATTTCCGAATTTTCGCGGAAAAAAAAAATTTTGCAATTTTTTTTTATTTTTCATCGAATTTTCTAAGTAACTTTCCGCAACTGCTGAAGACTTCCATCCTCCGTGGAGCTTAATGGGGTATTCCACCATAACAACAAAATTAAGAAAATTTCAATTTAACATAAAGTATGGCTCAATAAATAATAGTCAAAACAATGAAAACATTTTTTATATAATTACTTTACGAGATATTTCACATTTGCTAAAAGGGAAAATTGACGTCATACAATTGTTATCCTTCTCTCGCAACGTACTCAGAGCAGTGTGTGTGAGAAAGACAAGTATAGAGGAAATGTGACGTTACACTGATTTCTCGAAAATAAATTACTCTGAAACTAGGAACAATTAAGATTTTTTAATACTGTGAATTGCTTCAAAACTGAATGAAGTTTTATTTAAAATAATAAAAAAAATTGAGTGGAATACCCCATTGTTGTCAAATTAACCCCGCTAAGAACGTTGCAAAACATCTCCTAAAACAGTGGCCCGTGTACGATGTATAATCACTTAAATGGAGATACTGTGCTATCTTTTTGCCAATAGTGTGCAAGACCACTGGTTGAACAGTGCATTTCCGGGGTCTGATTTTGTAACTTTGAAATCTACTGTGTATTGAAATCTATTAGATTTCCCCCTCCATTTTTCTCCCGTAGTGTCGAAATCTACTCTGTTGAAGCGATTTTGTAAATTCTACCGTCACAAAATTTAAAATGATAATAATAATAATAATCATAAATTGACACCTACAATTAGTAGGTCTTTCTAATTATGATCCGTGAGTGAAAAATTGTGTTTTGTTTTGCACTATATGAAATATTTGAATTAGGACAACAACAATGAAATTTTTTATTACAGCAAAATGTAAACTAATTGTTTTTATTATAGTTTAACATGGAAGGGTATAAATATATATTTTGATATGTAAATGAATACATTTTTAAATCTTCAACGTATTGTTGAATGTGGTAAATAAGATAACAGACAAACTCTGAGTCATCCAAAATTTACTATTACAAACAAAAACAAGAATTCGCAGTGAAGTTAGCTAGCAGCCTTCGATATCTATCTGTGTAGATTGTATTCTACTGGTTTCGGGCAGTTGCTTTCAAATCTACACCCAATAGCGGTTATAGAGTGGAGGGGAAAATCTTAAATCTGATATATTTCAATCTACAGTAGATTTTAAAGTTACAAAATCAGACCCCAAAGTTCTTATAAAAGACGAACAATCTATGGTGCGCTGTGTTTTCAGGGCGACGAGCTAGATATTTTCGATGGAATTAAATGTGGCGTCTTCTGGTGCAGTAATAATGAATACTGTTTCAATTTTATTCTCGGTGATAGGCACCTTTACCATAATTGCAGATCCTAGATCCTGAATATCATCTTTTCTCATTGCTATCAGTTCTTGTCGTCGGCAACACCCATTATTGCGACAACCTGTTGCATAGAAGAGAGTGTTAGCAGTAGTAAGATGTTATTTACCTTCATCAATAAATCAACTTTATCAGGTGCTTCTACCATGAACTTATCAACTTCCTCCTTGGTGAATATTTTTTTTTCCTTATACACATCAGATTGACGTCTTAAAATGGCAATTAATTTAGAGGGTAGAAGCTTCGTAACCTTTGGAAAAATCCGAAAACTACGCCAAAAGAATATTTTCTGACACTTTTTGTTGCGCCAATCTTTGAATCGATGATATCTTCATATTTCTCGCGGCTTTTTGGTGGCAACAAATTCAGAGTTGCTGCGTTTACGGATTCTGCAATGAGATCATGCACGCTTTAATCGATAGGGTAGTGAATAATAATAGACCCGTATTTTTGATTTTTCCTTAAATTGATGTTTAATAATGGAAAAATTGCGATTAAAAATGACAATGTTGAAAATGCGTCTGCTAGACCCCCGCTTCGTCCCGTGCTTGGTTCGAGCTGTCATTTTCCACGTTTCACATGCATAAATCACTGTAGGTAGCACAATAGTACTATGAAGTCTGATTTTAAGAGCAGTCGATAGAGATGATGAATGCCAAATTTGGTACAGTCGATGAAATACCGCAGCAGCTGTGCCAATTCTGCAATTAATGTTTGCTTCTACATCACCATTTTTTGTACGTATAAAATGTCTGTTTGAAATGAGTCTGAACTGAACTTAGGTTCGGAACGTGGGACGTCACAACATGGTTGGTTTTTGCAACTTTTTAAAAATATACTTTAAAACGATTTTATATAACAAAAAATGTAAATTAAAAATTATTTAATTATACGGGACGATAAATTAGACTACTCTTTTACTTCCATTATTTTTGAGAAAAAAAAATCTGACAGATGGTAATTTTTTTCGTTATCAATAAACATTGTCAATTGTTTCCTTACAAATGGTACGCTGATTATTATTGCATACCATTCAATTACACCGAATTATTATATATTTTTTTTTTTAAGTTACGATATTGCAGGATTTTTTAATCCTCATATGATTCATTTTCGTACTGAAAACATGTACTTTCAATACTTGATTTGTTACATAAATAACTACTGTCGTCGTGTATACTATTTTATATTGAACCTCATGGTTTTTTTTTCTCTTTACGTTACGCATTATTATTTTTATAAAGTGTAAATAAAAATTCAAAGTGGTAGATAAAAAGTCAAAAGTGTAGATAAAAAGACAAAGTGTAGATAAAAAATTACTTTATCTATTGCTGATTGCTTTATCTACTGTTGGATGTTAAATTGTTACTTTAGCAGCAGAAAAATGAACAAATAAAGCTTATTTTTAACATCAGGAACAAGTTCATATTAAATTTACATGATAGTTATTTTTTCAAACATGGGTAGAGTTTTTTATTAAAAACTATTATAATTAATATTATTTTATTCAGGACCATATTGAAAGTGTAGAGAAGACGCGGCTAACTTTGGAGCAGCAAACTGAAGAAGTTAGAAACGCGATTGAAGAAAAATTAAAAACTGCAACTGCACAACGTGACGAAAACATTAAAAAGATGCTAGAACGTCTCCGTGAGCACGTAAGTTAATATTTTTCTTGTCTTTCCTTTGCTTTGTTTCTTATTTTCTTTTCTTTTATTTTTACTTTTGTTTTCTTTATATATTTATTTAGGAAGATCAAGTTAAACGCGTGAAAAATTCAAATATCGAGAAATTTAAAGTACTTGAACAGGACATTCAAGAAAAACTTGTTCAGGCACAATCCAGACGTAATCAAATTGAAAAAGAACAACTTGAAAAATTACGTACTCACGTAAGTATATTTTTGTTTTGTTTTTAAGTTTATATTTAGTTCACGTTCTTTTGCATAGTAATATATTCTATGTATTTCACAGATAATTTTAATCATTTTCTATTTTTTATTTTATTTTTTTCAATTAAAGTTGTCAATTTTATTTGTTTGTGTTTAATATTGAAATATAATTTGATAAATTGTTCACATTATTTTGTTTAGATTTTGTACCTTTTGTTTCTTTTATTAGAACACTATACACCTGGAACAAGTCAAACAGTCCCTAGAGAGTGAGGAGGAAGTTCTTAAGAGGGAGAAAGCTGAAAAACTGGAAACCAAGTTAACTGTAGCTGAACAGAATCGCGAAAAAGAATTACAGAAAAAAATAGAAAACGTCAAGAAACAAGTATGATATTTCTTTTTAATATTATGAAAATATGAGATTATATATGCAGGGACTACCGTCGTTATTTTTTATAAATTTTCATTTTTTAATAATTAGGGGTTGCTACCGTTAAATTTAATTAATATATACAAAAAAAGGAAACGATAGTTGATATCCTGAACTGAAATATGAAATATTTATTGCTCTAACTTTCACCGTTTTTCCAGAGTAGCGGAATTACGATTTCCCCATAAGATGCTGTATAAATGTAATTCATAAAAGTTCCGTCTTTGCCTCATAGATGGCTACGACGAATATAAAACTTTTTTTCCTTCAAGCACCTGCTACATAACTGAGATAAGCATACATAAACATGATTAGAAAATAAACATTTTGTTTTTCTTCTTTCGATGTATTTTTCGTGATGTGGAATATTGGATTAAGCAAAAATAAATACAATTCGGGTATATATCACATTTTCATAGAAAATAAAAATTACGGTTTTTGCATTATCTTTGTTTATTATATACCTATAGATAACTACGTTATATAAATCAATATACTCTTATATGACGAACAACCCCTTACTTTTTCTTATCTGTAAGAAAGATTTTGAAATAATGAAAGAAATAATTAAAAATCTCTCTCATAAGAAAAACTGTAATTAATGAAAAAATTGAATTCAATCAGGGATGGATTAATAAAACTATTTAACTATATTTATCAAAAATATTATATATCTATAATTAATTGTGACATTGGTAAGTTATTAGTTTCTACTTACGTACTTACTGGATGCGATACAGTTAGCTATCCATTCAATAAGGAAAATAAATTAACATAAAATATGTATGAAATATTATAATGAGTTAACACCAATTGCAATGTTCCCACATATAAGTGTAGAAAATGCAGTAGATAATGTCAGATTATTATTAAAATGCCATACAACAGACCAACTTTTGAGGAAAACGTGAATAATCTTCGCGCCCATCTTTTTGCAGATAGTAAACAAGACATAAGATAAAATATATTTATATAAAATTTCTAAATAATAATTTGATTAAATTTTTTAAGCATTTACCACCCACAGAAAATGCATTTAAATATCATATATTAAGATCACTACATCAAATTCAAATATTTAAAAGTACATTTAATTTCAATTTTGTAACACCAAATCCAGTAAATTCGGGATTGAAATTAAAAATAATATTTTATTGCCAATTACAATGTATAAGGCGCCAAAACCACCATTTATTACTAAAGATTTGTATTGTAAATGTAAATTACAGTGTACTGCTAGATGTAAATATTTTAAAAATGTTAATTGTACTATATCTGGTCTATGTATGGGTAAATGTGTAAATAAGTGATATTTTTATTTAATGTTTAACTTTCAAATGAAGTATTTAGATAAAATTTGCAAGATATTTAAATAAATCATATGCATTCCAAGAAATATTATTATTAATACTAATATGTTTATATGCATATATAGCAGAATTGGGAAACACTTTTTCTTGCAGTCTTTCTGGGATAACTACGTGAAAAATGTAAATAAATATTTTAATTCATTACTATTGCCACATCTCGCTGTAAGCTAGCTTGCCGATATTATACAGTGTGTCCCATTTAGTGGTGCCACCATTGGGATCTCGAGAACTATAAGAGATACGATGTCGGTTAAATGGAACTTTTTGTGCACCTTTGGGAGGTCATCTCAGATGTGCTTTTGTTTTTCCAAAAATTCTCATAGGGCACTAGATAATGACGAAAAACTGAATATTGTTGATTTTTTCTTTTTCAAATAACTTCTAAACTATTAATAATTGAGAAAAAAGTTTCAAATATAAAAGATAGATATTTTTATTAAATAACCAGTGGTGTACGAAATAAATTTTTATATCTGTAAATTTTTGAGATATAACACAAACTTATATATTTTTAAATGGAACCCATATCTGATTTTAGTCTCAAAAAAATAAATATTTTTTTCTCTTTTCAATGATGTAAGGATTATTATGTTTTATATTTGTTTTGCCTTCAAAAATTATTATTTTTTCCTTATTTTGTATTAAATTTACAATTATTTTGAAAATATTGGTAGATTTCTATTTGGAAATACTCCTTGTATTTAAATAATTTATTTCCTTTAAAATATTTGCTCAAAATTCGTATCAAATTAATTTTTATAATATTTTGTATCAGCTCGCCCTTGGCACATCATAGTGTAATTTGTAATTATGAGTCTAGAATGAAAATATTAAGTAATAAAGACATAAAACAAATTATATGTAATATAATTAATAAAAATAATAATGTTTTTTTTGGGAAATAATTAGAAAATTCAGGAAAATAAAGAGAAAAATTAAATTTGAGGAGCAAAACAAATATAAAACATAATAACCCTTACACCATTGAAAAGAGAAAAAAATATTGATTTTTTTGAGACTAAAATCAGATATGGGTTCCATTTAAAAAAATATAAGTTTGTGTTATATCTCGAAAATTTACGGATATGAAAATTTATTTCGTTGGCCACTGGTTAGTTAATAAAAATATCTATCTTTTATATTTGAAACGTTTTTCTCAATTACTAATAGTTTAGAAGTTATTTGAGAAAGAAAAAATCAACAATATTCAGTTTTTCGTCATTATCTAGTGTCCTATGAGATTTTTGGAAAAACAAAAGCACATCTGAGATGACCTCTCCAAAGGTGCACAAAAAGTTCCATTTAACCGACATCGTATCTCTTATAGTTCTCAAGATCCCAATGGTGGCACCTCTAAATGGGACACACTGTATATCGGCAAGCTAGCACGCGCGCGGCGAAGTAAAACATTCTTCAACTTTACCTTCGATTTACTCTGATCTGGTGCACTTTCAGAAAAAAAATATCTCTTAAAAAAAAACATATTTGATATGTGTACAACAAATTTGTCGCTGCATGTTGGGGTCTATCTCTTAAGAACAAAAAGTTTGTCGCTGACTGAAAATTTCTCTACAAAATATAAAAATTGCATTTCCATTTTATTGTTTTTAATTAATTTTCGATATTTATAAATAAAATATGTAATTTGTTTGAACAGTGTTACATTTAGAAAACATGTAGAATTTTAAATGTGAAAGAATTATTATTATATCTTTAGAAATTAAAAGGATACGAGATACGAGTTAAAATTTAAAAAAGTGTGGGATCACATGAGTCCCGTTTTTTATGTAAAATATGGATTTTTGGCTGTTTGCACCCAGATCTATAATTGAGACCACCACCATTAAATCCGTCGGAAAATTTCTTATAAGAACATGTATGTTTCAACTATATAAACAAAGTCTTGTGTAAGTGAACGCTATGAGGGTTTGGTTGGATCTTCGACTAATATCCAAATATAATAAAATAATTATTTGTTTCTACTACACCACAAGCGATGGACACAGAGATTTGTTTACTAGTGCTACTCTGCTTGGAAATTAGTTTTGATATCATTTAAACCTTAGGATGCAGCTGGCATCGACACTACCGCCGCGTATCGGAATAGTTTGTCAAGCCCAATTGGATGGCAGCCTTAACATAATATATTGCGTGGTTTATGAATGTAAGTTTAAAAATATTATATAAGGAACTAGCAGTTTAACATTATCTGTCACGTATCGTTATATGATTTTTCAACATAAAAATTAATTATATTATAGCATTTAATGACGTCATGCCCAGTACTACAGTTACTAAGGGGTGCGGTCCGAATTACGCTTTCAATACCAACAGCGCGCTAACAGTTGGTCTGAATCATATTCACAACGCTCAAAGTTTGCGCTGTGAAATGAATGAAGTCAGAGGTGATGTCAACATTTAATGCTCACAGGGTTCACGCCCAAGAGCATAGGCAATGTAAGCACACTTGTTCCCTTTGACGCAATTACGTACCGAAACAACGAAGACCCGTACTCACCTCTTGTAGTAGCGTTACTTAAAAAAATCACTATTTCAGCTATCAACTTTAATATTAAAAATTAGAAAAATAAAAATAAATTAAATTATAAATAGCCCTTATTTCAAATATTTATAAAAATTTGCACCTATTATTGTCTATTCATTAAATAAAATTTAAAAAATCAATAAGTGAGAATATGGGCCGAGGTGTTTTTGATAAGATGGAAGTTGTTAGCGAAGTAAAGGTTTTTTTTAAAGGAAACTAATCCATTCAACATTCTCGCAAATGAGGGAAACTGTTTCCATCAAACTATTTTTTCGTCATTTAATCATTGGGTAGAGGTTATACAGGGTGTATCAGACCTCTTGTAATAAAAAAGAATAACATATTCCTGAGCTAATTTTGAGCAAAAAATGTCATTTGAAGTTATGTCCGGAAATTTGTCGTTACAGAGTTACAGACCTTTAAAAGTGTACCTCATCTGACATATTTTTATTAATAACTTTGGTACTAGTTGCACTAAAATTTTGAGACTTGACATGAGGATACTACTTATTGAGGGTATATTCAAAAAATAAAATATAATAACCAAACTCATGGTTTCGGTTACCGACTGGTTCTAGTCACGTGATTATTATTATTGAAACAGTTCGGTTTTATTCGCAGGTGATTCGCGGAAACCTTAAAAATTTTTTAAAAACATTGCTTCTATCGTCTCTCATAATCCTAAATTATGGAGTAGAAAATTGAAATACGTACAGTGTAAACTGTAGAAAATAGATGCAAACATCAAAGAGTCAATAAATAGTATCTAACCACACTAACCTATAAAATCTGACATCTTATGAAAAAGGACAGAAAATGTTAACCGGCAAAACCGAGGAAAAGTCATGGTTGCGTTGGTGCACACCATGTTTCTTAAATATACAATTTTTACCATTTGATATTATTGGAACACTTTTGGTTAACCACTGTTAAAATTTGTTATTTTTGGAATATACCCTGAGATGCATGTTTACATTTTCTTTTGTTTCTGTATCTCAACCAGAGGCGTCTCATATGGGGACGTCATGAAAGTTTTTTATCCTTATTTTTTTACCTATTAACATTTTTTCATTTTTACATATAAAATATTACATACAATTCAAAAATTCACAAAAATGTACTTTTGATAAAACTTTATGAACGCAGTAGTTTTTGAGATAATTGCCCATACATGGCCACCATCCGCGCATGAATAATTTTAGGACCATTGCCTTCTTTTGTTAAGTATTTTATCACACACCGATGTTCAACGCTTAACCCATGGTAGAACTGACCCCAAAGATAGTAAATCTGGCAATAATTTTTGTTTAACATACTTTCTACAAGAACTAGAGGCCTTTAAAACTGACCAATTACGTCATAGTTCAAAACTTTATAGAAAAGTAAAAATCAATGTGTTCTCTGGAAAAAATATTGATTGTCAATCTGACGTTAAATGTTTTTTTTTGCATAGACGTACAATTTATATTCTGTTTTTTTGATATTCTCAAAATGCTATTTATCTTCACCAACCAAGAGTATGCAGACATGCATATGGTTTATAGCGAGACATTACAAAATAGTCGTGCTGTTGTAAGACGGTACAGAGAGTTATTTCCAAATAGACGGCAATGATTTTGTCATTTGTGACAGGCATCACATTTATTCCAGAGAACACATTGATTTTTACTTTTTTATAAAGTTTTGAACTATGACGTGATTGGTCAGTTTTAAAGGCCTCTAGTTCTTGTAGAAAGTATGTTAAACAAAAATTATTGCCAGATTTACTATCTTTGGGGTCAGTTCTACCATTGGTTAAGCGTTGATCACTTACTTACATAACACCCTGTATATTATCAATTTATACCGTATGTCCACGGATCGAGTTCCAAAGAGGAAAAACTTTTTTATTTTACAAAAAAATGTATTCTTGATAAAAGTTTTTGGATGTCCCAAATGGTTAATTTTTATAACTGACAGTTAATGAAAATAAATAAATAACGGCAATTAGCATGACAACGCAAACTTATTTTTTGGGACTTAATAATTTTCAACTAAAACGACCAATTTTCGATTTGTATCTGAAACTAAAAGAAAATTTGAAAATGTTAAAACTGAATTGGCCGTTTCGGGACATGCAAAAACTTTTATCAAGAATACATTTTATTGTAAAATAAAAAAAATTTCCTCTTTGGAACTCGATCCGTGGACATATGGTATAGTAAATTCAGTTTTTATATTTTATTTTACTTTTTACTTCAACTCTTTAACATCCCTTATTTCGGTAGCAGTAAAACAATCGTTCTCTGACATAAATTCAGCCACCATCCAGCTATCGACCTTCGGTAAATTGTCCGACTTCGCTTGAGTGTAATTTGAATTAGCCATTATTACTTTATTATTCATTTACAATGAGCAATGTCAGCGTCAACAAATTAAAAGATTTTTTATTAACATGTGACAAACTATAGCCTACGTTTATTTATATAAATAACATGAATAAACGTAGGTAATGGAAAAACTATTTTCCTATTGGCTATTAATGACGTAATGATTGTACTTCTACGACACAGGAGTTGGGGGTAGTTTTTTAGAATGCCAATCTTTTTATTTAATTATTTCCACAAATAACAACAAAATATTACTAAGAAAATCATTGCATAAACTTTCATTTAAAATAGTTTTTGAAAAATGTGAAACAGGCTCCATCACGTTATTCTACGTAAAAAAAAAACAGTATAAAAATTATATAAACATTTTTTTCTTTATCTTTTATAATAAACGAGTTATGAGGTGTTTTCAAAATAAGCGAAAATCAAATTTTAGCCTGTAGCTCAAAAACAAAAGACGATCGAAAATTTCTATGATGCCTATTAAAGTTGTCTCAAAAAGTTCGCCCATAAAGACCTACATTAATTTTCGATAGCGTGCTTAAAAAGAATGTTTTTCATATACGGAACTCGAATTTGTTCCACCTGTGCATTATATTATTATATTTGTTTGAGCTATTATTTCGTACTTTTGTTATCTAAATAAAATGTTTATTAAATAAATATCATCAGTATATGATATGGGTGTCTGAATTTTAATAAGTGAGGGGCGCAATTAAAATTTTTGCTTGGGCCGCTCAAAAGTCCCGGGCTGGCCCTGAGAATAAAGTTTGCATCACGAGCCTTCATCAGAAAAAAAAGTTAAATCGAGGATATCATTGTTATTTAATTCCTGGTTAAACCAGTTACAGAACCTAATTCTCTGTTGGAAATCTGGGGGTGTTAAGGTGTGGGTCATGGTAAATTTGTAGGGGTGGAATTTTAATTTTCTTTTTAACACAGTGTGGCAACTTCCATATGATAAGCCTGTAAAATAAAGATAAGGAATAAGAAGCTATTTTAAGTGGAAATTACTGGGATGTCTGATCAGGCTGTTAAATATAAACTTTAAAACTGCGTGGGCCGACAAGGTGGAGACCTGTTTGGATGCAAAGCTTTATTAAAGATTTTCGAGGACTCCGTTCCATTCTGTCAGAATATTGGGTCTACCCGATTACTTTCTATATTTTACGCTTTCTGAATTAAAATAAATATCGTTCAATAACACGCATACAGTGCTGCTTAAACATAGGGAAAGTAGCTATCTCTTCAGGGAATATATTTTGAAACTGGTTATGTTTCTTCAAAAAAATATTGCCTACCAGTAATCGCATTTTGCACTCCCGCTCGAAAATATGCCATATTTATAAAAGTGTCAAGTTCCAATGTAAAAACCATTTTAATAAAAAAAATTATAAATGTATTTAAATTTTCAAATGTCACTGTCAACAACAGGAAATAAATTTTTGTATCAGTGTTACCAATTTCAAATAATTTTTGTTATTGCCAATTGCCAACAGACTCAGTTTTTTATCATTCTAGAATTTTTTTCAATAACAAATACAATTTTTTTATACAAATCGTGTTTCTGTTATTGCTGTAACAAAATTATGAAGTGATTTGACATTTAGCAGAAAATCTTAAAACCGACTATTCAGCTACAGTTTAAACTTAAGAAGAAAATAAAAGTATGAAAAATAACAAACCTAGTTTAACCACGACTTTTTATGGGGAATAATTTACTTATTAAAAGCAATTTTTTATACCGTGAGTATTTTTTAACATGAAACATTGGGTTTGTCATATCCATGGTTACGACTTGATATTTGATTGACAGGAATTTATTTGCCCGTTCAATTTAAAATGAAACACAGGGAATGAATGACAGAAGTATTATATTTAAATAATGTAAGAAATTTAGCAGAGTCAGAAAACTACTAGAGAGAACTAAACATATTTCGGGCACAAGGTACACACAGTATCTTTTCTACATCTAAATTTAATTTTTAGAAAACAGGTATAATAATTATTTCAACAAAATTAACCTTTAATGACAACTTGTCAATATGACAAATAAACGTTGAATTTTCCTATAAGATATGATTTGACATTTGATTGACAGCAATGTATTTGTCTATTTCATTTAAAATGACACATGGGGAAAGAATTTGACAGAAGTATTATATTTAAATATTGTAAGAAATTAAGCCGAGTCAGAAAACCACTCGGGCACAAAGTGCACACTATATTATTTCTACAACTAATTTTAATTTAGAATGCAGGTATAATTATTTAAACAAAATTAACCTCTATTGATGTCTTATCGAATGTCATATTCGTTCCCTATGTTTCATTTTAAATGAAACGGGCAAATACATTGCTGTCAATCAAATGTCAAGTCGTAACCATGGATATGACAAACCCAATGTTTCACGTTAAAAAATACTCACGGTATACTATGACAGGTAAGATTTGAATTTGACATAACGATTGAATTAATATCAAGTCAATATTATTCAATTAGCAACAGTAACGAAAGTCATTAAATGATAAAAATCGATTGAATTATGGGTATATTATTTGATAGTTGTTTAATAGTATATTATTCAATGAGCATATAATGTGCGTTATTACTCAAGAGAATGAAGTTTGCAACGCGAGCCGAAGGCAAGTGTTGTAAATCAATCGAATGCGTGGCGCCGCTTTGAATAATTTTCTATATTTATTCTATAATATCTGGTGGTGTACAAATTTAATCATTCTCGGCATCTGAATTCATATTTTTAATTCAATGGGGTCATTTCACATTTTCAGATTTATTTATTTCTTGAAAAAATAGGTCAAATTAAACATGTATGTGTATGTTTTACATCTTACAAGTCTTTAGAATCAGAGATATGATTTTTTAAAAGTTGCGTTTCATTTCAAATATTTCAACGGCTGACGACACATTCACGGATATGACAATCGAGCTCTACCGGTTTAATTTAGAACTATGATTATTTGGTTTGGTATTTATTTAAATAAATGGTTTATTTACATACCTTATGCTGCACTAGTACTTTTAAAGAAATAGAAAGTAATAATAATCTTCTTTCTTGTATATTTTGCTGTTAGCTGTCACACTTTTAGGTTAGGTTACTGTTTCATGTTGTGAAGTGTGTGCGTGTGAGAGAAAATTGTCTTTGTGTGAGTATGAATTTATGTCGTCACAAATTTAGTCCGTGTTTAAAAGCGCGAAAGTTTATTAACAAATTTATGAATGAAAAGTCGCATATTTCAAAATATTTTCTATTACTATATTTATTAAATGAGATGGAATTCATGATTTTATAAAAAAAATCGACAATTATTTTTTTTGAAATGACCCCATTAACTTACACAGATTCATAATTTTGACATTTTGACGTTGGAAAAGCAATTATAACATATGAGCATTGTTCTGAGCCAAAGCATCCTCGATAATATTTCAATTTTGAGTAATGGAGTATTGAGATTGATCCTTCCGTGTTATTACTCACGGCCGGTGTGTAATATGTGAAAACTCAAGGCCCGTGAGTAATATTGTATTGTTTAATAAAAAAAAGATATACAATCACCCAATTCTGTAATAAAGTTGCAAACTCCTAGCAACATTGCTATAGTAAATAACCAATAATAATTGCAAACACTGAAGAAAATATGAAAATAACAGGCTTTACATTTGTGTCTATAGGCTAATTTTTAGACTTAGCAACTTTCTTACAGAATAGAGGTAAATGAAGGTATTACAATAGTCGTGGGAAAATTAAAGCTAAAACTTAATTTTATTGTTTTTTATGTTTAAATAAATTTTATATTTTTTTATATTACGTAGAATAATATGGCGTAAATATATTTTTGGAAAAACAATTATTTTTGAGAACACAAGCAGTCAATATTTTTAAATGGGAACCTATGTTGAAAACAGTCGCAACTCTTTTCTTATTTTATAAACTTTTCTATAATGTATAACTTACCTACAAATGTACTTTGTTTCAGGAACGACGTGCTGAAACCGTTCGTCAAAATAAGGCTAATTTGACGAGCCAGCAACAAGAACAAATCACTGCCTCATCTGGTTAAAAGAATCTTGCCACGCTTCGTATTTGGCTGGTCTTTAACCAATTATATAACGGATCACTATCACAAAACCTGCCTCAATATTATTTTGTGCTATGCCATCACATTTATATATTTTGTTTTAAACGGAAAATCAGTTACTTTGTATTTTTTATGTAATAGTTATTATTTTTATATATTCGCCACGTAATGTGTATTTTTTACTCGAATTTGAGATACTCGTATTTTGTAACTCATTTATTAAACATGTATCTTCATTAAACTTATAATTTTGTTAGAATTTTGTTTTTGTGTGTAAAATTATGTTATTGTTTATTCAGATTTTTAATATGTACTACTGAAGCTTTGGGATATATCAAAATATCAATTAATGCATTTAGCAAAATTGAAATGAATTCAGCAGGGATATTATCTTGATATGATATAGAAGAAATAATATTAGTCTGGTATTTGTAATCCAGTACTCCGGGCTAAGTGCAAGTGTGAGCGGACTGATTGAGTGCGGTGAAGCCAGCAAGTAGCTGCTGTGGTAAGTGTTGCGTGAAAATTCGGTAACGAATGAAATAAATTGTAGGTGTGCAGCAGTTGCCGCCTTGCTCAATCATTCCTTTGTCACTGCCACACTTGCTACTAATTATTATAGCCTCTGAAGCTCTTCAATGTGTGTATAAATATAAGATACAATTCATGCCTCTGTGCTGCCTTTTATAGTACGATTGTAGTAGCTTTAGAGTGAGAGAATGTGAAAGTGGCGTGTGCTTCATTCGGCCAAGTGTACTACACCAGCTAGCTTCTGTGATGATTTCATTTGTTATAACGTTTATTGGGTAACAATTATAAATAAAATACTAATGCAAATTAACTATTGAAAAAATCTAACTGCAAAATCAGCTGAACGGATGTGATTAATGTTTTTGTCAGTAGTTGTTGCCAAAGCACCAATTTATATGATATTTCGTACGCTTTGAGAACAATAAAAAAGTATTAACATTTTTAAAATATAAACAAATTAGTTACAGTGTTTGATTTATATTTTGGTAGTATTGTTTAAAAACAATGTATCCTTTCAGTGAATATGTATCTTTTCTCGTGCATATGTATTAAGACTGATACAATTTGATGTCACAGCTTTTGTTTTTTTTATTATAAATGTTATACTGAATGTGAATCGTTTGAATAAAGTGCAAATATTTACTTTGCATATTATATTCATATTATACTTGATTTGCAAATATATATATTTCGTAAAACAATTAATTTTAAGTTCATATAACGTTATCTAACTATATTACTATATTTAATTTCATTGTAATAAATTGAAATAAACAATTTGAAAATAAAATATGTTTCATTTAATTTAAATTTTAGTATAAAAACCACGTGAAAACCTATAAATCTGTAATAGAAATAAGGTTTTTCTACGACCACTACAAAAAATTGCACTCTTTCCATGCTTAGTGGAGTGCCGTAAGACAAAAAAATGTAAAAATCTCGGAATCCGGTTCCACTGAATGGATTTTCGTGAAACCTTTTCTATTACATTGTTAAAAGTTTAAATAAAAAAGTTTACCTACCAAAATTTGTCGATCTCAATTACAACCATTTTTAACAACAATTAATTGAAAAATGAGAAAAATATGAATAAAAAAAATTTTGTAGTAAAGATTTCTATTTTATATACAATAAATTATATTTTTATAGTAACTTTAAAATGTATTTATAATTTTTTAGCAAAAAAAATTATACTAAGGCGAGTTGTTTAAAATCGTATACATATCGGACCGAAGATACAAATAAAAATCTGTTGTGGCCAGCACAAGACCTTCCGTCAGTTCCATGTATTTTGTACAAATTCTATACCAAAAGTTCATTTGAAAAGGTTCTATAAATCCAATAAAATTATAACATAAACTACACTAAGTAATGTCCTTCCATCTTCTCTTTGGCCTTTCTCTGCGTGTCACTTACGAGCAATACTATGACATACCAATTTTAGATCCTATACTTTTTTCCATATTTGGTTTTGCACTTGCAACTGACATCTGTCAATTAAATTTTTTTGAGTAATTATGTCAGCTGTTTCCATGATAAATAACAAAGCTGACTAATTTTTGAAAAAAAATTTCTTTGTAATGCTTTAACTCTACATCTATTGAATATGAAGGAAAATGAATAATCAAACCATATAGAGAAGAGTATTTTCTTTAATAAATATAATAAGAAAATGTCAAAAAATAATATTTAACTGCATTTTTTTAAGAAAAACTGTTAAAAACTTCAAATAAGGGTACTTCCGGTTGACCAATGATAACCAAAATCTAATCAGCTCTTCATATGGTTGTAAAGAAGAGGAATATGAAAGAATCATAATTTTTAGAATTTTAGTTTTGGAGTTATCGTCGGAGAAAAATTTGTCACACACACACACACGGACACACAGACACACACACAGACACACACACGGACACACATACACACATACAGACATCATCTTAAAAATAGTAGATTCGTATTGTAGGGACCTTAAAACGTGCTTATACATTAAAAACTCACAACCGAATTTTTTGACCAAAAACAATACCTTCCTTTTGACGGAAGGTAAAAAGGTAAAATATACTGCATTAATAAAAAAAGACGAGATTTTTAGAAACAAATAAATATTTATTGTCATTGTCAATTACCTACATTATCGCCGTCATCAACCTCATCAATTTGGATGATAGGTGATGGATTAATGCAACTGTTGCCATTGCATTCTAAGCAAGCTACACTGCAATTCAATTCACTTTTCCTGCGCCCACAAGATGTTCCACAACCTATTTTGCATGAGCAAAAAATCATTTTCAGTAAGGTCTGTGGAGCTGGGAGTTGCTTCATTGTTTCTGGTGCCAGTATTCCGCTTTCATATTTCCAATCCCATTCTGGTAATATGTCCCTTCCGAGCCATGTTTGAATTTGAAGGTATACTCTTTTGAAGTGTCCGAAAGCGGCGTCTGCAGTAGGTGCCAAAGATGGTAATTTAACGCATCTATTTTTAGCGGTTGCTTTTACGAAAGAGGTGTACCTTAATGTATTTAGATCTTTTATTTTTTGGGGGGCAGCGTATAAAGCAAGCGTACACGTAACACCAGCGTTAAAAATGTCATTGGCGTCTTTACATTTATTTTCAAAAACTGCTGCAGCATTTTGTAAGTCCGGCCGTTTCTCGACAGTTTAAAAAAAAAAAAAAAAACATTTTTCACCGTTGGAAAAAAGCCGACGTCGTGTCACAACCAGTAAAAGAATGTAAAAAAGGATATGCTGTTTCACTTTGGTAATAATGTTTCCAAACTTTTAGATGAGTACACTTTTTGTCGTATTTTGACTTTTGCTGGTTTTTGAAAATAAATTTCTCGATTTGTTGGTGAGACCGCAGTCAGTAAAACTAGAACATCCATATCCTCGGAAACTACAACAATATTTTCGGATTGTAAATTAATTCCGGGTTCAATTATTAATCTATCGGCATCAGCTTCCGCTTGACAAGAAAATATTTGATTTTCTGCAAGTGTGTTCCATAGCATATCTATGAGGCTACTCTTATTTTTGGCATTCGCTAAAAATTTCTCTTGTCCTATTTTTGAGAGGCATGTTTTTGTCGAATATGATGTGATTACATGCATTTCTTTTAGAGAGACGAGTTCTTTCGATCGATTTTGTGCTGTTTTTTTGGTAACCATAAAATACTATATAAATGTTGTGTCCGTAATAGTTACGTAAATATATTATGTAGTGTTCACAAATAGTGCCGAAATTTTCATCCAATTGCCACTTGCAAACGGTGTAGTAACATCCTTCCATCAATTACATAGGAAAATTTTTGTACATCGTTCACATTCACCGTCATTTCTGGGAATAGGTCATATAATGAGATTTTCTTGTTTTGCGCACTTCGCCATCTTCAAAAAAAGCCAGAGGATAAAAGGCTAATGCAAAAGTCATATAGGTTTTTAGTTCTACGTCTGATTTTTTTAAAACGCAAATACGTTGAAATAAAAGTAGTGGGTCAATTAGAATGATATCATCCACTTTTAATTTGCTTGAGGAAGCCAATAACGGTCTTAAGGACAGGTATGTATTAGTTATCCTATGTAAAATCTAACTTTAATCCCAAAACAAATAAAGTTTTTAACAAAAATGAATGAAAACTCCAAAAAAATAATAATTATTTATTTTAATAATTAAAAAATTGAGATCGGCAAAAATAAATGGGTAAACATTTTAGTATTTAGTGTTAAAAACACTTTCCAAAAAGTTTTACAAAAATCCGTTCAGTGGACCCGGGTTCCGAGGTATAAACCTTACGGCACTCCACTAGCTTTACGGCGCCCGAAAATTATTCATTTCCCACAGTCATGGCTTAAAGTGAGAAATTATTACTCACACATTCCTATGCTTTACAAAACCCCACAGTTGTGTGTTAAAGTGTGGGAAATTATTTCTCACGCAAGTTGCCAAAACGTTAATATTTAAATATGTATTTTCTGATTAATAAATTACAAAATATTTGGTAATAAGTATCCTTATTCATATACAGCGTTGTCCAAAAAGATGTTACCGCTTATATGGAACTACATAATTTTAATTTTTTTTTGTTGCAGACTAGATATGGCCAGCCAACTTAATTTGGCAGAGAAGGAAGGTAGCAGCTTGGATGGAAGTGTTTGGGTCACTCAGTAGTAAGAAAAAAGTGCGCACAAATTTCTCATGCAGTCGACGGATAGTTAAACTTGGAGGATCCGTATGAAACCATTGCTGATTTTTTTTTTTTCATACTATTGAGGGTGACGTGACCCAAACACTTCTATCCAAGCTGCTACTTTCCTTCTCTCTTCCAAATTAAGTCGGGTGGCCAAATCTAGTCTGCAGCAAAATAAAATTGAAAATTATGTAGCACCATATAAGTGGTAACACCTTTTTAGACAACCTTTATATATTTCCATTAATACTAAACCTAATTATTTTATAGTTCAATGAATTACATATTAAGAAAAAACATTGTTCTTTATTTAAAATGAATTATTTATATCTACCAAACAGTATGGTCCTAGAAAAAGTACAGCGGGCCACTCGTGCAGTAACACCTAATGGCTACTTGTGTGATTTCAGTCCTCGACTTCGTCTCGTGCTGAAACTCACACTTCGTGGGCAATAGGTGCTTTTCTTATTTTAACTTTTTGCATCCCCTACAAACCCTATAAATTTGTAATACGTAGTCATTAACATCCCTTCTGTTATTTATGTACGTATGTGACAAATATATTTTAATGTATGATAATCCAATTTTCAAATTTTGCATACGTACTTCTTTGACTCCGAAAGCGTGACGTCAAAATCGACCGGGAATTACAAAACCTGAAAGTAGGCTTTCGGTTTCTTGACTGTATCTTGAAAGAGTTTATTGTGAACGAACCGGACTAGCGCCAAATTTAAATAGCTGTCATTTGTCTTATTTTAAAACTGTGATTTTGTTATATATTCCTGTTTTATGCGTTTAAAGCTGCGCGCCAGCCAAAATCATGATTTAGCGATAAGTTCTCAATTTTTTTTCCTCAGAACTGTGAAAACATATCAAAATGAAAATAATAGGAGTAAATAAGGAGAGATCAATGATTTCAAAAACATATTTTTAAAAATTGTATATAGTATTATTAATGAGAAAAAAAAATTTGAATTTATGAAAATCTGAAATTATTATTTTTTACATAAATGCACCCAAGTCATATATGGAGCAGTTTTATGTTAAAAAGTTGATATCACAGGAATCACAAGAAAACACTGAATATAGCTAGATACATAGAATTTGTATAATATGATTGATTTCAGAGAAAATAAGCCAACATTTGAACAATGCTAAATCTGTAACTTTAAAAACATTTTTTAAATAGATTGTCAGAAAATTTATAGAGTAATAATTATACTCACTATATAGAACTTTGGCTCAAGAATCACGTGAATTTTTTTCATTTTTTTAAAATGAAAAATACAGCGCCTGGGTGCTCCGAACTATTCAATATTTTTTTTACTAAATTTGGTATCTAGGGGTTTTTCGATATGCCCGTTTCAACTAAAATATTTTCAAAGCAATAGCACTTCCGGTTTAACCGGAAGTAGCCCATAACTTTATTATTTTTAATAGAATGCTACATTTTTTATTTTACCATCGAACTCAGCAGAAAATTTTACATATGAAACAGTAAAAACATTTTACACACGATTAAGCATTTCCGTCGTAATTCAACTTTTTTTTATTTTTTCTCTAAAAACGGCCACTTCTTTATCACTCTATATCTCGAGAATGGAATCGAATTTCTATAATCTGTAAAAATAGTTTTAAAAAGAAAGCTTTTGTTTACACTAATATAAATTAGCAACCGACAATTTTTGAAAAATGTAATTTCTACGTCAACGTAAAATTAAATTTCAAAAAACTCAAGTTTTTCTAATTAAAAATTATCAACTTTCAACATGGGATATGCTATACAAACTAATTCTATTTTCTAAAGAAGAATTCATTTAAATAATAAAAAATGGGGTGTTCCATTTACAAAACTAATGGCCGGTTGCACCGCTCACCCTTAAATTTTAAGAGTTCCTTAAATTGACAATATCGTATCGAAATGAAACATCAAATGAGTAAATGAATATTGCTGTCAAAATTTCGATTTGCATTTTTTTGTTTAAGCCTAGCTTAAAATCTAAGTGTCAGCGGTGCAACTGGGCATTAGTGTTTTTGTACTTCAACTTTGCTTTGAAAATATTTTAGTTGAAACTGGCATGTCGGAAACCTACTAGGTATTAAATTTCATAAAAAAATATTGAATAGTTTTTAAAATAATAATAGCGTATAAGCTCGTCCTGTGACATTCTGTATACCGGGTGTCTTATTAGTTTGATTTTCAAACATACGAATAGCTATGTATTCGTTATCCAAACCGTATTTCATGTATTTTGTTATTATGTGGTTTTTAAATAAACAATCTCGTACCAAAACATCTTCTTTTACATACGCGGCCAAAAATTGACGATGTTAGTCTGTTAGCTCGTTCAGTATCGTATACTAATTATGAATTACAATCCCTGTACAAGGATATCCCTAATTTAGTTTTTGTTATAAAACTCAGTTGAACTGAACTTTAGATTAAAATACGCCAAAAAGAAAACAAAGGCCTTTATGATCAATGACACCGGGCGAGGGAAGTGTACTTGCATTTTGCACGTGTTCTTACGAGAAATATTTAATACAAGTTTCTTAGAATGTCTGATACCAATTTTCCCAAATTGTTATACCTGTAAGTAAGTATTTTAACAATGTCCCTTAGGTACATTTCACTTTGTTCAGATAAAGTTTTACTCTCATAATACATCACATAATAAATACATAAACTTTTATCTTTTGAAGTACATATTTTCCAAATTTTTATATTATATGATACGATTACTAATAATAATAATGTATTTATTTGTTCTGAGGTTCTAATGACCTATACAAATTTCACTACATCTATGTTACAAGGTATACATATATACAATTTATTTACAGAGAAATTTTTAGTGCCCTCTGTTGACACCCTCGTTACATGCAGAGTGGATTATAGTGACCTCTGCTGCCACTCGGACTCGTCTGTGTGTGTGTCGGTTTTCATTAAAAATCTGACTCGTGTGGGACTCGATCTCTATCCCACACGAGCAACCTTGTATTGCCAGGCGAGCACTCTGACCGCACGACCACAGACGACCGTTGATACGATTACTATACGATAACTAGAAAATGTTTTATTATCATTGGTTGGAAAAGTATTTTTACATAAATTATAAATACAAATGAAAGATTTTTGTAAACGAGCGTGAAGCTGTCAAAATTTTTAAAATTTTTTTCACAGGGAAACCGCTCATAGCAGCTGTAGACACGTGTTTCACTCTTATTAGAGCTCATCAGTACAGCATAGCATGTTAACAGATGGACATTAACTGGAAATAGTGAATAGAAAATGAACAAATTGTAACAGTACCTGTAAGCAGCCAAATACACATTTGTTGCTTTGAAATAAGTTCCACCATTTGTAGATAAATATAACATCGCAGCAGAGGCAATACACGACCACCCACCAGTCACCGCTACCTGGACCCCAAAGTAAATAAATGAAAGATTTTTGTAAACGAGCGTGAAGCTGTCAAAATTTTTAAAATTTTTTTCACAGGGAAACCGCTCATAGCAGCTGTAGACACGTGTTTCACTCTTATTAGAGCTCATCAGTACAGCATAGCATGTTAACAGATGGACATTAACTGGAAATAGTGAATAGAAAATGAACAAATTGTAACAGTACCTGTAAGCAGCCAAATACACATTTGTTGCTTTGAAATAAGTTCCACCATTTGTAGATAAATATAACATCGCAGCAGAGGCAATACACGACCACCCACCAGTCACCGCTACCTGGACCCCAAAGTAAATAAATGAAAGATTTTTGTAAACGAGCGTGAAGCTGTCAAAATTTTTAAAATTTTTTTCACAGGGAAACCGCTCATAGCAGCTGTAGACACGTGTTTCACTCTTATTAGAGCTCATCAGTACAGCATAGCATGTTAACAGATGGACATTAACTGGAAATAGTGAATAGAAAATGAACAAATTGTAACAGTACCTGTAAGCAGCCAAATACACATTTGTTGCTTTGAAATAAGTTCCACCATTTGTAGATAAATATAACATCGCAGCAGAGGCAATACACGACCACCCACCAGTCACCGCTACCTGGACCCAGGGGATTTCAAGTCTAATGGATAAAATGGCAGCATAAATTTAGTTCATCCATATGACCCTGCAGCGCTATATTCGTTGGGACGTTCTGACAGTTGATTTGAAAGATGTAAACAAAAACAAATTCATATGAGTTGTCAAAAGTCAAAAATTGTAAGTTTGCTACTAAATTTAAATTATGCCACTGTAATTAAAAGTTTCATTTTCTAATTGAAACTGAGAGATGTAAATGTATGACATGTGAAGCTAATAACTGTAAGTACATTAAAATTCGTTTTTTTATACAAACATGTTTTTTAATTTTACTTTTTAGTCCGTGAAAATATACCACTGCCAAAACCCCTGGACTTGAAAATTTTGTAATAAATAAAATATACAATATTAATATTAATGACTCGCCATGCTAATGACAACAATAACACCTTTATTAGAAGTTTTATTATAATACTGCATGTAATACTTCATCATTTTTGGATCGGAAAAGCAGTTTTGTATGTGTAAAACTTCGATAGGATATGAAAAAGTAAGTTAAGAATATAAGCAAAGTGAAAACATATTTATTTAGCTAATCATTTTATTAGTGAGCTATCAGGTGATACCAATGAAACTATCATCCATCATCTGTCCTCGAAATAATGAAGAATATTTGTTAACTATTTAACATGAATGTATATTTATGAGACGAATTTATATTAAAATATATTTTTATAAATTATCAATTCTTTCTTATTATTGCGTATTAATTTATATGTACCGCTGTCATTCATTTATATCGTACGTTTCCTATATATCCCACAAGAAAATATAGTTCCGCCATATAACACGACAGCGCTACTTGCAGAATTTGTTTCCATTTTTTTTGCTGGCAGCTGGTTCTCTATTGGTGTTAGTGCTTTGTGCCTGGACCCCAAAGTAAATAAATGAAAGATTTTTGTAAACGAGCGTGAAGCTGTCAAAATTTTTAAAATTTTTTTCACAGGGAAACCGCTCATAGCAGCTGTAGACACGTGTTTCACTCTTATTAGAGCTCATCAGTACAGCATAGCATGTTAACAGATGGACATTAACTGGAAATAGTGAATAGAAAATGAACAAATTGTAACAGTACCACTGAACTAAATATAAAACGGGAACTCGCTTTAAGGCTAAATTTGCGCGCAATATAGGAGACCGCCATACTGCTCTACTTCCGCTTTTTAAAAGCGCGAATTTTGAATTTTTGTTTTAATTAAAATATGTAGATTCCAAAATAAAATAAATATTGTAATGAATCGATAGCTGGTAAGAAATACAAATACGAGTATGAGAAAAAGATTAGTATAAAGGAAAAATTAAAACAATTAAAACAATATAAAACTGTTATTATAAACATTTCAATATAAATAAGTTTAGAGGGTAGATTGTATGAATAAAGCACACTGTGTTTTTATTTTTTAATAAAATGGCTTATTGACGATCGATTTCGCCGTTTTTTTACGGCATCTTCAGGTCAATGCTGAAAAATTGTTTTATTATAAATTTTTTACATGTAAAATATTTGTATTAGTAAAATTATTTTGATATTGTAGAAAAAGTTAGATTTTTTAATAAATTATTTAAAATATTATATGCTAATATTGTAACCATGTGTTAAGATTGAAAAAAATTTAGAATGTAAGGTTATGATTGTTGCAACTACTCACTCATAACCTTACATTCTAAATTTTTTTCAATCTTAACACATGGTTACAATATTAGCATATAATATTTTAAATAATTTATTAAAAAATCTAACTTTTTCTACAATATCAAAATAATTTTACTAATACAAATATTTTACATGTAAAAAATTTAAAAAAATTATAATAAAACAATTTTTTAGCATTGACCTGAAGATACCGTAAAAAAAAAAAACGGCGAAATCGATCGTCAATAAGCCATTTTATTAAAAAATAAAAACACAGTGTGCTTTATTCATACAACCTACCCTCTATATCATGCATACTGAGCTGGAGCCTTTCATCAACTTCATAAATAAGTTTATTCTTACCTGTGAAAGGTCACATTTTTCGGTTTATTTTTATAATTCATTTTGCATAATTTTATAAAACAAGAAGGCATTTTAATATATTTTCTTTAAAAAAACATATTCACACACGCACAAACGAAACTACGAAACACAAATGTTACAAAACTAGGCAATCTTAATAAATTATTTAAAAAATTCAATACTAGTATTATACTCCTTAACTCAAGTAAACAGGTTATGATAGGTTGCTTAAGGCTGTGTCCGATGTCGCATTTTGGAACTTAGTATTTACGATTTAGGTCTTCCTCACATAAGTACAACTTCGAATGTCACACTAGTGATATTCATTGATTTGTATGGCAACACTTGAGAATAACAAAAATGAATTATACAATTCGACTCAATTTGATGCTTGAGAGTAAATGTTAATATTATATTTCACAAAATAGAAGCTAAGAAGCTATTCTTTGACAGTAAATTTGACGTTTGGACAAATTATAGCAACGAACATGGTTTGTTTAATTAGTGTGCGTCAACTTCAAGGCATAGTGTGCTCCTGCAAAACCCTAAAATCTAATTCCTAAATCTTAAATAATCACTAGATTTAGGGCATATAAATTTAGGATTTAGATATTAGGATGATAAAAGTGCAACATCGGACACAGCCTGAAAATCAAAATGATGAATATGGCAGTACAACAGTTTACAAGTGACACACCTTTAAAATATCCCTAAAGTGCAAACCTGAAATAATGAAATACACTAGAAGTAGAGTAGTATGGCGGTCTCCTGTCGAGCGCCGGATGTGCCTATGTTTTGATATAGGACATAAGCTTTCCCGTTTTATATTTAGTTCAGTGAACAGTACCTGTAAGCAGCCAAATACACATTTGTTGCTTTGAAATAAGTTCCACCATTTGTAGATAAATATAACATCGCAGCAGAGGCAATACACGACCACCCACCAGTCACCGCTACCTGGACCCCAAAGTAAATAAATGAAAGATTTTTGTAAACGAGCGTGAAGCTGTCAAAATTTTTAAAATTTTTTTCACAGGGAAACCGCTCATAGCAGCTGTAGACACGTGTTTCACTCTTATTAGAGCTCATCAGTACAGCATAGCATGTTAACAGATGGACATTAACTGGAAATAGTGAATAGAAAATGAACAAATTGTAACAGTACCTGTAAGCAGCCAAATACACATTTGTTGCTTTGAAATAAGTTCCACCATTTGTAGATAAATATAACATCGCAGCAGAGGCAATACACGACCACCCACCAGTCACCGCTACCTGGACCCCAAAGTAAATAAATGAAAGATTTTTGTAAACGAGCGTGAAGCTGTCAAAATTTTTAAAATTTTTTTCACAGGGAAACCGCTCATAGCAGCTGTAGACACGTGTTTCACTCTTATTAGAGCTCATCAGTACAGCATAGCATGTTAACAGATGGACATTAACTGGAAATAGTGAATAGAAAATGAACAAATTGTAACAGTACCTGTAAGCAGCCAAATACACATTTGTTACTTATTTCAAAGCAACCTATGAGCGGTTTCCCTGTGAAAAAAATTTTAAAAATTTTGACAGCTTCACGCTCGTTTACAAAAATCTTTCATTTATTTACTTTGGGGTCCAGGTAGCGGTGACTGGTGGGTGGTCGTGTATTGCCTCTGCTGCGATGTTATATTTATCTACAAATGGTGGAACTTATTTCAAAGCAACAAATGTGTATTTGGCTGCTTACAGGTACTGTTACAATTTGTTCATTTTCTATTCACTATTTCCAGTTAATGTCCATCTGTTAACATGCTATGCTGTACTGATGAGCTCTAATAAGAGTGAAACACGTGTCTACAGCTGCTATGAGCGGTTTCCCTGTGAAAAAAATTTTAAAAATTTTGACAGCTTCACGCTCGTTTACAAAAATCTTTCATTTATTTACTTTGGGGTCCAGGTAGCGGTGACTGGTGGGTGGTCGTGTATTGCCTCTGCTGCGATGTTATATTTATCTACAAATGGTGGAACTTATTTCAAAGCAACAAATGTGTATTTGGCTGCTTACAGGTACTGTTACAATTTGTTCATTTTCTATTCACTATTTCCAGTTAATGTCCATCTGTTAACATGCTATGCTGTACTGATGAGCTCTAATAAGAGTGAAACACGTGTCTACAGCTGCTATGAGCGGTTTCCCTGTGAAAAAAATTTTAAAAATTTTGACAGCTTCACGCTCGTTTACAAAAATCTTTCATTTATTTACTTTGGGGTCCAGGTAGCGGTGACTGGTGGGTGGTCGTGTATTGCCTCTGCTGCGATGTTATATTTATCTACAAATGGTGGAACTTATTTCAAAGCAACAAATGTGTATTTGGCTGCTTACAGGTACTGTTACAATTTGTTCATTTTCTATTCACTATTTCCAGTTAATGTCCATCTGTTAACATGCTATGCTGTACTGATGAGCTCTAATAAGAGTGAAACACGTGTCTACAGCTGCTATGAGCGGTTTCCCTGTGAAAAAATTTTTAAAAATTTTGACAGCTTCACGCTCGTTTACAAAAATCTTTCATTTATTTACTTTGGGGTCCAGGTAGCGGTGACTGGTGGGTGGTCGTGTATTGCCTCTGCTGCGATGTTATATTTATCTACAAATGGTGGAACTTATTTCAAAGCAACAAATGTGTATTTGGCTGCTTACAGGTACTGTTACAATTTGTTCATTTTCTATTCACTATTTCCAGTTAATGTCCATCTGTTAACATGCTATGCTGTACTGATGAGCTCTAATAAGAGTGAAACACGTGTCTACAGCTGCTATGAGCGGTTTCCCTGTGAAAAAAATTTTAAAAATTTTGACAGCTTCACGCTCGTTTACAAAAATCTTTCATTTATTTACTTTGGGGTCCAGGTAGCGGTGACTGGTGGGTGGTCGTGTATTGCCTCTGCTGCGATGTTATATTTATCTACAAATGGTGGAACTTATTTCAAAGCAACAAATGTGTATTTGGCTGCTTACAGGTACTGTTACAATTTGTTCATTTTCTATTCACTATTTCCAGTTAATGTCCATCTGTTAACATGCTATGCTGTACTGATGAGCTCTAATAAGAGTGAAACACGTGTCTACAGCTGCTATGAGCGGTTTCCCTGTGAAAAAAATTTTAAAAATTTTGACAGCTTCACGCTCGTTTACAAAAATCTTTCATTTATTTACTTTGGGGTCCAGGTAGCGGTGACTGGTGGGTGGTCGTGTATTGCCTCTGCTGCGATGTTATATTTATCTACAAATGGTGGAACTTATTTCAAAGCAACAAATGTGTATTTGGCTGCTTACAGGTACTGTTACAATTTGTTCATTTTCTATTCACTATTTCCAGTTAATGTCCATCTGTTAACATGCTATGCTGTACTGATGAGTTCTAATAAGAGTGAAACACGTGTCTACAGCTGCTATGAGCGGTTTCCCTGTGAAAAAAATTTTAAAAATTTTGACAGCTTCACGCTCGTTTACAAAAATCTTTCATTTATTTACTTTGGGGTCCAGGTAGCGGTGACTGGTGGGTGGTCGTGTATTGCCTCTGCTGCGATGTTATATTTATCTACAAATGGTGGAACTTATTTCAAAGCAACAAATGTGTATTTGGCTGCTTACAGGTACTGTTACAATTTGTTCATTTTCTATTCACTATTTCCAGTTAATGTCCATCTGTTAACATGCTATGCTGTACTGATGAGCTCTAATAAGAGTGAAACACGTGTCTACAGCTGCTATGAGCGGTTTCCCTGTGAAAAAAATTTTAAAAATTTTGACAGCTTCACGCTCGTTTACAAAAATCTTTCATTTATTTACTTTGGGGTCCAGGTAGCGGTTACTGGTGGGTGGTCGTGTATTGCCTCTGCTGCGATGTTATATTTATCTACAAATGGTGGAACTTATTTCAAAGCAACAAATGTGTATTTGGCTGCTTACAGGTACTGTTACAATTTGTTCATTTTCTATTCACTATTTCCAGTTAATGTCCATCTGTTAACATGCTATGCTGTACTGATGAGCTCTAATAAGAGTGAAACACGTGTCTACAGCTGCTATGAGCGGTTTCCCTGTGAAAAAAATTTTAAAAATTTTGACAGCTTCACGCTCGTTTACAAAAATCTTTCATTTATTTACTTTGGGGTCCAGGTAGCGGTGACTGGTGGGTGGTCGTGTATTGCCTCTGCTGCGATGTTATATTTATCTACAAATGGTGGAACTTATTTCAAAGCAACAAATGTGTATTTGGCTGCTTACAGGTACTGTTACAATTTGTTCATTTTCTATTCACTATTTCCAGTTAATGTCCATCTGTTAACATGCTATGCTGTACTGATGAGCTCTAATAAGAGTGAAACACGTGTCTACAGCTGCTATGAGCGGTTTCCCTGTGAAAAAAATTATATAAATACAAAGTTTGAGAAGAATTAAATCTTCGTTTTTTTTTTATATTTTTACTATTTTTTTACAAAAAATTATGTAACTGATTTGTTAGTATTAATAGTTTACATTATTTGCATTTAATATATTCCTATTTCTATATGCGATATGTACTACTGTTTTGTTTCTCTAAAGAAGAAGACACCTTATTTCGAGCTTCATTTCTGAAATAGGTTGAAGTTGCAGTGCTTTGATAAAAATATACATACTTGTATTTTACCTTTTCAAATTAACTTTCTTTGCTGTTTTAGCTCTTTTATTTCCTTTGCGTTTTCCAAATTGAAAACCCATATTTAACAACTCAAAAAAAAAAAACAATGTAAATCCACGCAGTGCCGATTTTCCTAAAAGGCTGAATAGGTTGATTAGGCTGCAGAAGCGAATGCAGTTTATTTCACTATTTCAATATTTTTCCCCTCTACGTAATCTAACAACTTGCGCCGTTGTAAAGAGATAGGAGTCGCCAGTCCATTTTGTATATAGAGGTCACTGTATGGCCACCGCAACAATGTTGTCAAGTTACAGCTTGTGTACCTTTCCCGTGTTGCCAAATGAATTTAAGCTTAAAATTAATTTATAAAAATATCTAATATGTTTAATTTATTTAATTATTTATAAGCTTTGATATTAAATAAAAACCAACGTGTCATTCAAAAACAAAACTGCAAGAGACTCCGAAAGCGTGACGTCAAAATTGAGCGGGAATTACAAAACCTGAAACACTGTATCCGGTTTGTGGTAAGGTGGTGGTGAACAAACCATATACCGCGCAATTTAAAGAACTGTCATCATCAATAAGTTAAAAGAAGAAATATCTGAAAATTCGAAAAAATGGAAGAAAAATTTGAAGAAAGTTCAAGAAATTTAGAAGCAAAGCTACAAGAAAATTCTAGAATAATGGAAGAAAAATTTGAAGAATTTTCTGTGAAACAAAATGAAAAGTTTGAGAAACTTGAAAGAAAACAAGATGAGAAGCATAAAGAATTTGCTAGAAGACATAATGAACAATTTGAAGATGTATGTAAAAGAATAGAAAAAATGGAATTCCAAGTCAATCGAGAAGAAAGATAAGTGATAGGAAGGTGCCTAGTTTCAACCGGTAATGCCAATATAAAACCACCTGAATTTGATGGCAAAACTCCATGGGTGACATACAAGATAAAATTTGAAGCTGTTGCTAGAATGAATGGATGGAATGAAGAACAAAAAGTTACTGCGTTAATCGTTAATGTCTGTTTTACATGGGACAGCTAAGGACACTAAGAATTATATCCGAGCATGAACGTTAATGAATCGTTAATAAAGGCTTTGGAACAAAGGTTTGGTGACGGACATCTTTCTTTAGTTTACTTCTAAACTATTAGTAATTGAGAAAAATGTTTCAAATATAAAAGATACATATTTTTATTAACTAACCAGTGGCGTACGAAATAAATTTTTGTATCCGTAAATTTTCGAGATATAACACAAACTTATATTTTTTTAAATGGAACCCATATCTGATTTTAGTCTCAAAAAAATAATTCTTTTTTTCTCTTTTCAATGTTGTAAGGGTTATTATGTTTTATATTTGTTTTGCCTTCAAAATTAGTATTTTTTTCCTTATTTTGTATTAAATTTACAATTATTTTGAAAATATTGGTAGATTTCTATTTAGAAATACTCCTTGTATTTAAATAATTTATTTCGTTAGTAAATTTTGCTCAAAACTCGTATCAAATTAACTCTTATATTTTGTATCAGGTCGCCTTATTAAGTAATAAAGACATAAAATAAATTTGTACAATATTTTGTACAAATTTAATTATACGTAAGCTTATAAATACTGTATTTCTGAAAAATTAAACAAAATATCTACAAAAAACATCGTTATTTTAAAATCATAAAATCTTAGAATCATTACCTAATTACTCAAAATCATAAAATTCTGCAAATTTTGTTTAAAATCTCATAAAGTCTGTAAAATCTATAAAAATATGTTAAAAATCTTTAAAATCTGTAAAATATTTACTGTTGTAAAGTCTTTGTACGCTTTATAACGAAGTGGTTTACCCCTCGCTATAGAGTTATACATCGGATATGTATATAGAATACAACGTTCTTCACGAGGTAAGACGGTGGTTCATTTTGACCGTTTAGCGAAATATTCGGGAGATTCGTTTGATTGGGACAATCAGAATTAAAGGGGGAGCATTGTTACATGTTACATGTCCGTAAATAAGTGAATAGTAGGCGAGTGACAAGTGATTTTTTTGAAATAATAATGTCATGCAATGTAAGATATATATGAAAATATTGACTGATTTTTCTTGTTTTGCATAATTTTGTTAGTTTAATAAAGATTATATAAATCCTGTCTTGTTAAACCGCTATATCAATTTAATTATATTTGTGTTGTTACTTTTTTCTTATTAAAGCTTCATTGTATAAGTTTCTTTTTGTTTTGTTATTTTTTTATTTTTTCTCCCCAGTTTTTGATTGGCTACCTACTTTATTTTAAATTATATATCTTTATAAAAAAACGATCTGAATTTAGTGTATTTACGTAAATGTAGAATGTAGTATGTTGATTTTAATTTAATTTACAATAATAAAAAAAACGTTTGTTTTTATTTATTAAAATATTTATTTCATATATGGTTCTCCAGTCAATTTTAATGTAATTTCTTATTTCTAATGTACAACGAAAAAGGGCCCCCAAAAATTATAAGTTTGGCCCTTACGTCCATTCGCCACTGTGTGTAGTCCATTACTTTCAATATCATTGGTTTCGGAACCGATTTGTGGCGCCACCTTTCGACAAGTGTAATATTGTGCGACCAAGCAATATGTGCCCCTGAACTCGCCACGGAAGGCACGCGCTGGCGAAAATATTCAACCAATAACATTTGAGAATTTTGCCGCGAACGCGGAAGTATATACAGAATAAAAGTAGAAGTGTAATGGCGGTGGCGGCAGGCGTATTGATAAATGAATTATAATTATGGAGAAGGTATAATATGTATATAATAAACGACATTTAAAGAAATGTTTATGTATTTCATTTGTGTTCTAAATAAATCCATTTTATACATGAACCGTTAAAATTTGTATAGAAAACTTTTGTCGCCGAATGTACTCTTAATGATATACCACACCTCCTAAGTCGAAACCACGGGCACATGTTGCTTGTCGGACAATAGAATTGTATATTCATACATATTTTTATATATAGCAGAGATAATTTCATAAAATTGTACATATTTTTATTTAACTAAATAATAGAAAAATAGTACATATTGCATCACTAAACGTCTGTAAGTTAGTAATTTTTTCAGAGCCCGAGCCCGAACATAGATAGTCTTTTGGAGTATTCCTTGGTCTACTGACATTGCGGCCGCGGGTCATATTAATGGACGTAGAAATGTGTGTACAGTTTTAACTTGTGTTGTTATTATTGTGGATTTTAATTATGGAAACAGAGTTTATCTTTAATCGTATAGACGGATTTATTTCGTATATTTGGAGTGTAAGTATAAATTACAATGTAGTTTACAAAATATAGTTAGTAGTTTTTAGATGTATATCCCAGACAAAAAAATCCCTAACCTATAGAAACGTCAACAAATTTTAATAAATGTAATGTCATGTATTTTTAATGTAATTGAAAATTGTATTGTTTTAGATTGACTGGAGAGATCCATGGTTAATTGGATTATTAACTTTTCACATTGTTATCACGCTGATGGCCTTGTTAACCCGTAATTATGGCAATTTTCAAGTTGTATTGTTTTTAATACTACGTAAGTAGTAAGTAAAGTGCGCACAAAACAGATTAATAAACATTCTATTAATCAAATTATTTGTTTTAAATAACTCATGCCCTGTTTCACCATTGAACAAATATTTTATTCATCAGTTAAGCTATTCGTCGAATAAAATAGCATATTTTTGTTCCACCAACGTCAGTTAGCAGTTATTCGACGAATAAATCGTCAGTTAAATTATCTGGAGATTTTTGCCCAGTTAAATATTTATTCAACGAATAGTTTGACATTTGAGATTTTTATTGTGCGTGTTATAATATAATTGTTCAGTGGCGATCAGAAGAATATTTACAAAAGGTACCAATCTAAAACGGATAATAGATAAATATGAAAAATGAAGTTATCTTTAGAATCTCATCTTCATCATTGTTGACATCTTTGATGAAGAAATTGTTATTCAGGCGAAAAAGGAATGATCCCTATAATAACATGATCATAATTTATAATTAATTTGACGAAGTAGATTTTCGCATGCGTTTCTGATTATCAAAACAATGCGTTTAAGAAATTCTAAATATGATTCAGCATCATCTGGAGCCAATAAATGAAAGAAATATGTCAGTTCTTTTATGAAGAATATTTTTTTGTGCAAAAATATTCCATTCTTTAATTTTTTCTTGTGACAACACATCGTCAGTTTTCTTATTTTCTATAATATACAAATATTCTTTCACTACAATTTTTAAACATTTTTTTTTTTTTCTTTATGAAGGAATTTTTTGCTTCTTTCCCTCTTCTTATTTATATTTTCACTCATTTTCATTTGAGTTCAATGACACAAATCAAAAAATTATTTTCGTTGACAGCGAACATGACAGTTTTGTCAGGGAGATGAACTTGTTAGCTGTATACCATCGACCTTTAAACTAATAGACGCAGCGTACGAGCAAAACGTTTGTCCCGCCATAACGGTGCAGACACAGTATCTCTATCCTTCAACAGTACGGAAGTTAAGAAAACGCGGCAAAATAAAAATTTGATTTGTCCCTAACTTGTTATACTTGGTGCATAATCGCTAAGAGTATATATTTAATTTTTTTGTGCATAATTACTTTCATTATATATTTTTAATACAATATATTATATATGTACACATATTATATTATAGAGGATAAGTAATAATTAATAAGAACTTACATATGAAATGACACAGCTAAACGGCGTACGTACTGTTGACTGCACAAAATACACCGTTTCCCCATTATTTTGTCGCATACACACCTCATAACACATTTTCGTATATGTTGACAAAAATAATTGTAAATGTTCTCCAAAAAAGTAAAATAATCCACAAACAGTCACGAAACGTCAAATAGATTTTGACAACTATTTAGTGATAGAGAGCGATATATAGAGGTTTACATATGGGTGAAAAAGATGTACAATGAGTACGAACGCATGCGCTGTATACTTACTGATGAATAAAATTTATTCGTCAGATAACTATTTGTAAATTTATTCGGCAATGGTGAAATTTTATTATGATTGCTTTTGCCGAACAAGTTGGTCAAGTTATACTAATATGCACTCCATTTTGTGGGCTTACGGCAAAAAATAACCAAGGTAAAATTTGGACACATGTTAGTTAGTTTAGAAATAATGGGGTCCTATACCATTTTTCTTTTATTTATTTTTTTTCTGTAAGAACGGGATAAAATAAGAATTTTAGTGCAAACGCGACTTAAAAATTTTACGTAATAAGGGAGATATGAATTTTTAAAGTTTAAGAATTTGGTTCGTGACGTAGCAGGTACTGACCAGTGATCGACAAACATTGGGACAAAAAGTTATGGAGGGAACATTTTTTTCATGTTTGCATAGCTGTAATGATTTTATATAAAAACTTATACGTTATATTCATGAAGAAATTATTATTAAGTATAAATAACATAAATAATTGACTCCGAAAGTGATGACGTCAAAATCGACCGGGAATTACAAAACCTGAAAGTAGGCTTCCGGTTTCTTAACTGCATCTTGAAAGAGATTGTTGTGAACGAACCGTACTAGCGCCAAATTTATATAGCTGTCATCAAAGCTGTTATCTGTAAAGTGTAAATAAAACTTTTTTAGAATTAAAAATTGTTTCTTATAAAGCTAATTTTATAACAATATTTTGCAATATAATCAATTAATAAAATAAATAATGTATATGAAAAATATTGGACATGGAAAATAAAAGAAGTAGGTATGCAAAATTTGAAAAGTAGATTATCACATAATAAAATATATTTGTCACATAGGTATAAATAACATAAAGAGTGTTAATGAATACGTGTTACAAATTTATAGGGTATGGAGGGGATGCAAAAAGTTAAAATAAACAAAATTAGTAACAGTAGTGAGAGATCGTAACAACCAACAAAAATTAAGAAAGATAATTACCATTTTATGAGTTTATTGGTAAAAGTTAGTTTATTTCGCACTCCGTATATACCCTATAAATTTGCAACACGTATTCATTAAAAGCCTTTGTACATATTTACAAAAATTCGATTACATGCTTTGTTCATTGTAAAATATTTCGACTTCCTTATAAGCGGGTATTGAAAATTTGTCAAAGCCCCAAAAACTTTAAAGATGAATGATGCATGGGGCATTAAAAAAAAGCATTCATATGTAATATCTGAAAAGTTTTAATTCCTCCTATGGCCCTTTCTACTTGTATTTTTACCCTCGTAATATTTCTTGTTTTCTGAATTTGGTCCACTGTAAACTATGGTATCATTAAAAATTAACGCCTGGTGGTAAAAGTTCGGCTATTAAAAAATCTTTCTCGGCCAGAATTAAATCACCGGCGAGAAAGTGACTCGTAACTTTGCAATTATTAAAACCCACTGCTTTTCCAAATTTAGCTAATTCGTTTCTTAATACTTCAACATATTCCTTATAAACTGCGCGATCAGTGGATCTATGTGGTGTTGAAGGATATAGATCTTCAATTGTTTGCACTGTAGTATCAGCAATCAGTTGTTTTCTTCTTCGACCAGGAACTATCCGTTACGGAAATGTTGTAGTGTGCATGAATAGCAACGAAATTTACCTCTGTCTAGGGCATGCACGCGTATCACTTTCAATGGATTTGTCTTCATAACAAATCTGTAAAATGTAATATATTACAAATACGATAAAATTTATGTTTCAAACATGAACTTGCCCCAACGTTATAATATTTCTCTTTAAAACTAGTATGCAGTTTTCCTTTTATAATATTAAGGTCTGCGTTATAAACCATTTCATGGACAATAGACATCACAAACCAAATGAACATGGTTTGATTCGACTGCATTTTCATCACGAACAATAAGTATCTCTTCATCCATAAAAAAAAAACTTATTATTGCAGAATAACGAATCACTTGTTCTTGTTTCTTGTGCCAGTGTAATTTGCAGAGGATAATCTTTTCGTCATCGGTGAAGAATGACAAGAGCCACAATAACATTATTTCTTGGAATTTATTAAAATTTACTTCAATATAAGGTTTCTTAAAACAAATTACGCATATATTTTAATTTATTTTTTACTTTAAATACATAAAACAGGAATATGTAACAAAATCACATCATTCAATTTTCTAGTTTTCAAATAAGACAAATGACAGCTATTTAAATTTGGCGCTAGTTCGGTTCGTTCACAATAAACTCTTTCAAGATGCAGTCAAGAAACCGGAAGCCTACTTTCAGGTTTTGTAATTCCCGGTCGATTTTGACGTCACGCTTTCGGAGTCAATAAGCATTTTTTTCCCCTAATGAATTATAGAACATTGAAACAGTTTGACAATATTATTACACAAAGTATGACGACAGATGGCGCTAGTGTTTGCCTGTTTTGAATCTATCTCTATACAAACTTTCATCTCTTATTTCACCCCTTCAAGTTTTATTTTCGCCACAAAAGGTAGCCTATGTCCTTCTCTAAGATCCAATTTACCTCTATACAAAAATTCATCAAAATTGGTTCAGCGGAAGACATGATGGGTTCTCCATACAAACTTTCATCCTCTATTTCATCCCTCCAAGTTTTATTGTCTCGACAAAAGGTAGCCTATGTCCTTCTCCAAGGTCCAATCTATCTCTATACCAAAATTCATCAAAATTGGTTCAACGGGAGAAATGATGGGTTCTCCATACAAACTATCATCCCCTATTTCACCCCTTCAAGTTTTATTTTCGCGACAAATGGTATCCTATGTCTTTCTCCAAAGTCCAATTTATTTCTATACCAAAATTCATCAAAATTGGTTCAGGGGTTTAGGCCTGAAAACGTAACAGACAGACAGACGGACAGAGTTACTTTCGCATTTATTATATTAGTATGGATTTTCTTTTTAAAATGTCACTGTTATTAATTTGAAGTGATTAGTTTTTTGACAGTGATAAATTCAATAGTCTTTATTTTTCATAATGACAAAATGCAAAAAAAATGGCATTTAATGGTATTTTTTGAAGAAAAACCATTATGAGCTACAAGTGCCATTTGAGTTAGAGCGAAGACAAAATCCACACACACACACACACACACACACACACACGCGCACACACACACACACACACACGCACACACAGACACACACACACACACAGACACACACACACACACAGACACACACACACACAGACACACACACACAGACACACACACACACACACACACACACACACACAGAGAGAGAGAGAGAGAGACACACACACACACAGAGACACACACGCACAGACACACACACACACACACACACACACACACACACACACACACACACACACACACACACACACACACACACCATCGTGGAAATGTTAAAATTGGATTCTAGGGACCTTAAAACGTGGTCATTTACTAAAATCTCGATATGTGATTTTTAGCACAATCCCTATCCGCGGTAACCACTGTCAATAGATGGCAGCATTGACATCTTCGTAGTGGGGAAAACATTGTATTTTGTACATTGATGGTATAGGAGTAATCTCGAATTTTTGATTTAGTTCTCTTTATTTACGTGAAATAATTAATTAAAATAAGATGTTTATCTCACTCGGCGATATCTACATATATTTAAATGGTACAGTAAAGCCAATAGTGGAAGGAGAAGCAACATTTAAAGATAAAGTAGTTAGTAGAAAAGTTTGTAAAGTAACATTGAAAATTTCTAATATTTTAGCTGGTCATAAAATAATGTGTGGTTTCCAATTTAATAAAGAAAACAATGTGGAAATTCACGGTATTTGTTTACAAACATTTAATTTAAAAGGGATTCCACATAATATCCGCATTTGCCTTGAAAACAATATACAACAGTGGAAGTGTACGTTGTATTTGGAAAGACACTTTTAATTTATTGGTTTTATAATCATTATTTATTATATAACTGCATCCATATATGGTTCTAGGAGATCAAAAAAAAAAAAAAAATCTTCTCTAACGATTGCCGTATCAGAGGTTCTGCCACCAAAAGCAGAATTTATGAAACATAATAACGCCTGCCGGTGTAACTCTTATTAGATATTTTAAAGTATGTCTTTTTTATGATTAAAATATGATCTTATACTGCGACTCAAACACTTTGATTTCTGAATATCAATTTCAGTGCACTCTAGCACTACTCTAACATTTCTGATTTTTTAAAAAATATTTCGGAATAGGTATTTAAAATGTGTTGTTCTCTTATCAGGTATGAAAATAATTGTTTTTAAATTGTAAGTATTTCTAGCATTTCCCAAAAATATATTCTAGCAGTTGAATATAGTAAATTAAAAATGACACTTATTACCTTAAGTGTATTATTCGTCTTTAATTTAAAAATAAATATTTTTTTTTAGTAGAGATCTTTTATTTGGGTTTTTTCCTGTAAATATTTTTTTATATTATTAAAAAAATATATTGAAACTGTTATACGATTTACCTTGATAATAATCCGAAGGCAGAAAATGAGCAGAACACACATTCATATATCGTGTCACTTTCTTTCCTATTTTTAGCACAATTACCCATTTTCTCGCATTTCTTTGTCCTTCGGGAAGTAGTGCATTGACATTTGTGCACTAACGTAATTATTGCACTCCGGTACAGAGCAATATTGCTTACATTTGCAAGACATTTCTCTCACTTTTGCTTGGTTCCTATGCTAGTACAATTCACATGCCGCAATGTTTTCCCTACGATTCGCATTTTTAATTTCGCCACCAGATGTCAGATACTTTGTTGGCTCTCATCAATACCTCCCTTACAAGGGTAGCAGGAGGTAAAAATCGACTTGGGCATTCATATTTTTTGTAAACAAAATAAAAAAAATCTGATGTGGCCAACACAAAACCTCCCGCTTTTAATTTTTATTAATTTAAATACATACCTACCAGTGGCGGCTGGTGATATCTTTGTATGGTAGGGCACAAAAATTTAAAAAAGTAAATAGAGTATATTAAATTATTTAATCTTTAAGATACAGAAGCCATCTTCGTAATTAAGTGGGTACTAGACGATTACAATTCAACAATAACAGGTTACCTCGGAAAATGTCGGACATACTCGGAAATCTTCGTTTCAGTTGGGCTCTGCCCGGAACAGGCTTAATGCAGTCATATGCAGCTTCACGCGCTTCGCTTCTATTGGTCAAAATTCGAGTAAAAGTAGTGGGAGACCGGGGCAGAAACATTTGTGCCCTAGCTTCTAGCAGCATATCGGTACATGCACACGTCAGTATATAGGTTATCTAGCTATCGGCGGTGTAGTAAGAATTGCATAATAATGAAAGTAAATAATATATAATATTCTTTTAAAATGTATATGTACTCGCTTATTTATTTTTTTCTAGTCTTTTTATTTGGTAGGGCTGTGCCCTTGTGCCCTATAGCACGAGCCGCCACTGATACCTACGTATTTAGTAATGCTTCAAACTGTATTATGTTCCATTGCATATAACCATTGCTTTTTAGACGATTTTCTTTATTATTTAATATGTCACTATTATTAATTTGAAGTGATTAGTTTTTTGACAATGACGTTTACCTGTCAGTTACATTCGTTTGAATGGGGTATTCCACTCAATTTTTTTTATTATTTTAAATAAAACTTCATTCAGTCTTGAAGCAATTCATAGTATTAAAAAATCTTAATTGTTCCTAGTTTAACAGTATTTTATTTTCGAGAAATCAGTGTAACGTCACATTTCCCCTATACTTGTCTTTCTCACACACACTGCTCTGAGTACGCTGCGAGAGAAAGATAACAATTGTATGACGTCAATTTTCCCTTTTAGGAAATGTGAAATATCTCGTAAAGTAATTATTTAAAAAATGTTTTCATTATTTTAACTATTATTTATTGAGCCATACTTTATGTTAAATTGAATTTTTTTCAGTTTTTTTGGTTATGGTGGAATACCCCATTGTGTTTATCTTAGGCTTCGCGACTAATAAAAAAAATAAAGGTTTCAGAATTTTCTGAATGATAGTATTTGAGTTAGAGCGAAGACAAAATCCATACACATACACACACACACACACACACACACACACACACACACACACACACACACATACACACATACAGACATCATCGTGAAAATGTTAAAATTGGATTCTAGGGACCTTAAAACGTGGTCATTTACTAAAATCTCGATATGTGATTTTTAGCACGATCCTTAGACCTCCCTTACCAAGGGTAGCGAGAGGTAAAAATAGTATGTAATACACGTGGAAATGTAATTTTCACATGTAATGTTGAAAAAAATAGTATGTAATACATGTGAAAAAGGGCCATTGCAAAGGGTAGCGGGAGGTAAAAATCTGATGTGGCCAACACAAAACCTCCCGCTATTTAATTTTTATTAATTTAAATACATACCTACGTATTTACTAACGCTGCAAACTGTTCCATTTCAGAAAACTATTGCTTTATTTACTATTTTCTTTTTAAAATGTCACTGTTATTAATTTGAAGTGATTAGTTTTTTGACAGTGACATTTACTGTCAGTTACATTCATTTGAAATATGAACTGTGTAACAAAGGAATTGAATGTAACTGACAGTAAATGTCACTGTCAAAAAACTAATCACTTCAAATTAATAACAGTGACATTTTAAAAAGAAAATAGTAAATAAAGCAATAGTTTTCTGAAATGGAACAGTTTGCAGCGTTAGTAAATACGTAGGTATGTATTTAAATTAATAAAAATTAAATAGCGGGAGGTTTTGTGTTGGCCACATCAGATTTTTTTTCAACATTACATGTTAAAATTAATTTTTTCATATGTATTGAAGTTCGTATACCTATTATTTCAACGAATAAATGTGGAAACATCTAATAAAAAACTTTCGTCATTTAGTGAGGGAGTGGTTACTTACTAAATTAAGTAAGAAAAATGTCATTTGCAGAAGTGATGTTGAAAAAAAAAAATATATTATGTTGTAAGTATGTATCTTTAAACCATGATACTCAGAATAATAGTAAATGTATACAAAACTAATATACGTAAATAACAACGACAAGAAAACATATGATTACACAGCTTGTGTATCTTGCCTGTGTTGCCAAATGATTTTGAGTGTAAAATTAATAAATAAAATTGTATAACTAGTTATTATTAATGAATATCATGTTGTTTTACTTTCTAACACATACCCACACTTAATTTTTAAAATATTTCTTAAAAATTCTGTGACTTATGCTGCCATCTATGATACAAAGATTTCTTAGCGCGATAAATTTGAGGAAAACCATCAGTTGAATGTAGAACGTCTTGTATATTTTAAAAATTAAGTTTATATATGATAGAAATTAAAACAACATAATATTTATTAATAATAACTAGTTTTACAATTTTATTTATTAATTTTACGCTTAAATTCATTTGGAAACACAGGCAAGGTATACAAGCTATTAGAGCACTGCAAGGCCCGGCTCGGATCGAGTGGGCCGCGAGCTAACCGGTCCAACTGCCCGGGCCGGGCCAAATTTTCGTCATTATTCGTGATGGGTTTTTTTGACGGGTTTGAAGCGGGCCGACCCGATTTTTTTACTCAATATATGCATGATTTTGATTTATAAACGATTTCAGTGGGTAACCATAGATACCACATAACTATTAATGAAGAATTGTCTAAAGTTATGTTAAACGTTACGAACCAAATTTTTTTTGTTATGAATAAAATAAGATTTTCCAATTCAGTGAATTATGGTCAACGGCAATATATTGTAACTAACATGTGTGTTATTGGCGATTAATGCTGTCTCAATCATTAATCGCTCTCATTAACACACTAGATAGTTAAATAATTATTTTTCGCATACTGATTATGCCCATATTGGAACAATAATTATATGCTAAAGAACTTAATGCAGTTACCAGCATTAGTAAATAAATATGTAGGTACCTATGTATTTAAGTTAACAAAAAATAAATGCCGGGATGTTTAGTGCTGGCCAAGTCCGTTTTATTATAGAGTATAAAATATTTTCAAAACTCTTTAAATTTCCCGGCTTTATATTTCTTTAAAAAAACTCGGGCTTAAAAGTTATCGGGATTCGGGTGGGCCGAGCCTCAAAATTTTGGCCCGTGCAGTGCTCTACAAGCTGTACTCTTGGCAACCTTGTTTGGGCCCGATAAGCAAATGTGAAAGTCATGTGGCTGCCCGCGCCTCATTGAATCCATGGAAGTCTGATGAGTAACGCGCTGAAATTAGAAACTGCTACTTTTAAGCGCAGAATTAAACAATGATTGAAAAATCAGTATTAATGTATTCGACGAATAAAAAACTTGCCTAGTTACTGTACGTCGATATTGTGCACCGACTGAGCAAAATCGATGACAGTAAATCAACAGAACAACAGATGCTCAACATTAGAATCGACGGTCAAAACGTGAAGATGGAACTCGACACTGGTTCTCCATGTGCAATCATCAGTAAGAAGAAGTTAAGTACAATAAAGTTAAAAATTTATTTACAAAAAACTGATCGTCAATTTGCCAGTTACACTGGCCATCAAGTAAACTGCATTGAATATATTTCAGTCAACGTTGAATTGGGTACTACACTCCGCCGACTAAATCTGTATGTGGTGGATGGCGAATTTGATGCACTCTTTGGTCGAGAGTGGATCGCTGAATTTGTCCAGAAAATCGACTTCAAAACAATTTTCAATAAATACAAATCAGTTAATAAACTGTTACCTGTCATGGGAGGCTTGAATTCAGAGCAAAAGAAACGTTTGGATTGTTTATTGACAAGTTATGACGATGTTTTTAGTGATCTTCCAGGAAAGTTGAAGGGACCATCAATCAAAATTCACTTTAAGCCAGAAGTCAAACCTGTATTTTCACGTGCTCGGGATATACCCCTAGCATTACGGGATGCGTACGCAAAAGAAATTGACGCAAAAATCGCATCTGGCTATTACCGAGGGTCGAATATTCAGAGTGGGCTTCAACAACACACGTAGTCGCCAAGAAAAATGGTAAGATTCGAGTCACGGTAAACTACAAACCTACCTTAAATCTCCGCATTATTGTCAATGAGCATCCAATCCCGAAAATCGAATATTTGTTCAACCGCAGCTCCATAGCTGCAAATATTCCTGCCATTTGGCAACAAAGGATGGAAGGCGTTTTGCGAAATTTGTCAAATGTTGTTAATTTTTTTGATGACATCATTGTATTTGCAAAAAAATTCGAGGATCTACTGTTAGCTTTAGGCGCCACCTTAGAACAAATGAGAGAACACGGACTAAAGCTAAATCGAGCAAAATGCAAATTCGGCGAAACCGTCCTCGAAGCGCTAGGGCACAGAATTGACGTAAATGGAATCCACAAATCACACACCCACGTAGAAGCTGTTCGCAATGCACCAAAGCCAACTTCGTTTGAAGAACTTCAACTACGTATTTCTAGGTAAAGCTACATATTATAGCTCTGTTATCCCAGATCTATTCACCAGAAGTCAACCACTCCGAGACATGCTCCGCTCTGAACAGTTTACCTGGACGCCAGAGGGAGAAAAGGCATATTTGGACATCAAAGAAATCCTTACTTCACCGCAAGTCCTCATGCCCTACGACCCCAAACTACCGCTATTATTGGCAACAGATGCAAGCAATTCGGGTTTGGGAGCTGTCATGTCGCATCGTTTGGACAGTGGTAAGGAACGTCCCATTGCGTATGCAAGCCGCACATTATCTGCCACAGAAAAACGCTATCCGCAGATCGACAAGGAGGCGCTTGCAATTGTCTGGGCGATACAAAAGTTCTTCAATTATCTTCACGCATGTCACTTTACCCTGATTACTGACCACAAGCCCCTAACACAAATTCTTCACCCTGAAAAGTCTCTTCCAGTTCTCTGTATCAGCAGAATGGCGAATTATGCTGATTACCTTGCTCACTTTAATTTTGATGTCATCTATAGAAACACAAAAGAAAATGTAAACGCCGACTATTGCTCCCATGCACCATTGCCTGCAACAATAGGTGCAATTTATGAACAATCTTCACATGAGAAGGAAGATTTAGGTAATTTTGATAAATTTATCCTATGCCAAATAAAGCAACTTCCAGTGCGTGCAGATAATATTGCACGTGGAACAAGAAAGGATCCTAATTTAAGTAAAATAGTATGTCTGCTTGAATCTGGACAAGAATTAAGTCGTTATGGATACAAAGCACCAGAAGCTAATTATTCATTAGCTGCGAATTGTTTACTGTTCGAACTTCGAGTAGTTATCCCGCCAACGCTTCGAGAAGCAATTCTTCACGATTTACATTCAGCTCATATTAGAATTGTTAAAATGAAGGGTTTGGCGCGCTCCTTCATCTTTTGGCCAGGCATCGATAAGGACATAGAACGAGTTGTCAAGTTATGCGAAGAATGTAACAGAAACGCACATGCTCCTCCCCAATTTCGAACACACCATTGGGAATATCCGAAGTCTCCTTGGGAGAGAATTCACATCGACTACGTTGGACCTGTCGCCGGAACCATGCTGGATGCGCACAGTAAATGGTTAGAAGTGAAGCCGACGGAGTCCACAACAACAGCGTCAACAATCAATTTACTATTTGCAGGTCATGGATCCCCGGTAACCGGTGTTTCAGATAATGGACCGCAATTCACGTCAGAAGATTTTAAAAACTTCCTTCAGAACAGTGGCGTGAAATACCATAAAAGGACAGCCCCCTATCACCCTTCTACAAACGGCCAAGCCGAACGTTATGTACAGACGGTGAAGGACGCTCTAAAGGCAATGAAAACAACGAGAGGAACGCTTCAGCGAAATATCAATGAATTTCTACGTCAGTATTGCAAAGTACCGCACACTACTACAGGTCAGTCACCTGCAAAGCTATTTTTAGGTCGAGATTTGTGCACTCGACGATATATACACCAAAATCACAGAAAAACAACATTCAATCCATCGTTTCGCATCTTCCATCCTACTCAGCCTGTCTTCTTTCTCTCTGGAAATGTACGTATGAGCAAATGGATTCCAGGTATCATCGTCACTCGCTTGGAATATTTGCACTACGAAATTGATTTTTGTGGTAAACGATATAAACGGCACGTGGATCAAATTCGAACACGAGAAGAGGATCAAAAAGTTCTGGAAGAAAATCCTCAACGTAGAGTTCGATTCTACGAATCTTCTCGAAGAACTCAGACTGATGGAGAGACAGTTTCTGGAACAAACTCTGAAACTGCGACGCCTACAAGAAATTCACTAGCTGAAACTGCGAAGCCTACAAGAAATTCACCAGCTGAAACTGCGATGTCAACAAGAAATTCACCAGGTATAACAAGGACCCCACTTCCTCGAAGATCGAAACGTGAAAGACGGCCTCCAGTCAAGTTTACCCCATAATGAAAATGAGAATATTTAAATTAATTTATGTGAGGGAGGAAATATTATGTATGTAACTATGGATACTGCATGAATTGTAATTTTGACATTCAAGTAAAATGTAATTGTTTCTTTTTGTGTTCTGTCAATATATTTGAATAAAGTTTATCTTGTTTGTATGTACCACGTTCTTTAAAATATCCCACACGATATAATAGTGATAAAAAGGAACTACAGTGCCGAGGTGCATATTAAATTTTATTTTAAATCGAAAAATTGTGAAAATGAAAGGAATATTTATTTTATAGGTTATGTTTAAATGTAATCTGTCAATGTGACAATGTGACATTCAATGTTGCTAATCTCGGACTTTGAAGTTATCGTAAAGAACACTCAAAATTGTGTTTTATCTCAAACTTATTTATCGTAATTATTTAGTTCGTTTTTCTTGCACATATTTTTGTCATTTTACGTACAAATTTATTATTACACATCGTACACCTGCCCAAATTATCTTACATGTACAGCAATTTTCATAAGGTTGGCAACACCAGTGGCGTACCCAGAGGGGGGGGGGGGGGGGGCGATCGCCCACCCCTAGACCTACATATTTTTTTATGTACACACACACACACAATTAGGGGAATGCCAAAAATGCTGTGTATTTAAAAAAGTATGTATTTTCTGTCTTTTATATTTGTGTTGGATATTCTTGATCTACAAGAAATAAAAAATGACAATATGACACCAAAATATAGCCACCTATTAACGGTTGATTATCATTTATGGAGGTCTTAAATATTGCTCGGTCTTTAGTTTTCTTAAATATGGGTGTTCAATTCGTATTCACTGTAAATCAAGAGTTAAAAAATTTCTGCTTTTGTCGTCTTTCAATTTTAGGTATTTAAAATAAAATAAATTAGCATTGTCTGTTGGTAAGCGTCGCCAGAAATGAGTTTTTGAACACTTCATCGATTAAAGACGTATTTACGAAATAAAATGGTCAAAGAGAGTTTAACAGGTTTAGCACTTCTACACATTCACTGAAATATTAATATAGATGTTGGAAAAGTAATAGAACGTTTCACAAAAAGATCCAACCGTAAATTAGACTTCGTAATATAATCTCTTGTCATCTTTATGTGATATAATAATATACAGGGTGTTAAAAAATAAGTATTAACAAACTAAGAGGATAGATATTACTGACCAAAATGAGTAAAAAATGTTTAATCAACATGGGTCTGATCTTCAACTATTTCTGAGAAAGAGGCCATTTCGTATTAGCATAGAAGAAAAACTGACAAAGATAATGATTGAATAAAATTTTGTCTATGTCAGTAAATAGACCATAAAAAAACAATAAAATTTAATACGAAACATTTTTTCACTTTCTAATAGTTACGAAGTTATTTGAATATTAGTCAACATTTATCTTAGTACAATTATTCGATTTTTTCTTGAAAAAAAAAAACAAATCTAAGATTACCTCTGACAGGTAAACACGTAAACCCCGAAAAAAACTCATTTTTCACTGCCTCATATCTCGGCAATTATTGAAGATCGGACTCATGTTGATTAAGCTTTTTATACTCATTTTGGTTAGTACTATATGCCCTCATAATTTGTTACACTTATTTTTTAACAACCTGTACAATATTTTTTTGTTCATGTTATTTAAAATATCTTATTTTCTTGTTTAACGTTTCTTATATTTTTAATGTTAACCATCCTACCTTAATATCTTAAAATATCTTTATATTATAAAATATAAATATGAGAAATTAAGTACATGAGAAATTATTTAGTCGCCCCCCCTAGACCAAAATCCTGGGAACGCCACTGGGTAACACTGCAATTGGTTGGAAACGTTGCCAATTTCTGAGCTGATGTTATTTAGTTTTAGTTACTATAATAATTATATTTTGATGACTTCTATGGAATAATAAAATTGTTGAACTTTTAAAATAATAAATGTAATAAATAAAGAGAAAATAATTGAGAATAATTGATTACAATAATCAAAATATTGATGTAATAACAATGCATTGTATTTTTTTTTGATGAATACAGTAAAAACATAATATCTACACAAATTTATTATATTTCAGTTTATTTTTATTAATATCAAAGGAAATACAATGCATTGTTATTGAATCAATATTTTGATTATTGTAATCAATTATTCTTAATTAAATAAATAAATAATAAATATATCATCACGGCATATTACCCATTTCTGGGTGTGCCATTATCTACACATATGTAGACTGTAGACATCTGTAATGGTGATATATTTTACCTTGTGGGCGCTTACCAGGCGTCACCTCACGGGCACTCATAGCTGCTCATAGCGCATCATTTTTTAATGGCAAACGATAATAAATGTATTAGTAAACAAAAATTGTTGCGATTTTGTTGAGAGTTACAGTTCTATAGTGCTATAGAAAGTTATAGAATCGCACTATTAGCTGTTTTAACTATATAACATAAATTACAGTATTTAAACTCCTCTATACAATAGCGGAAGTAGGTCAACAATGTTACTTCCGGTTTTCGAGTAATTGATAGCAACTTTTAATTTTCAAATGGAACCGCCTATATATTTATTCATATTTAAAAAGTACATGAAATTTGCTATCTAACACTATAAAAACAATTATATGTCATATTATAAAAAAATGCAATGGCGAATGATTAAAATATTACATTTTTATTATTGTAGTAGGTACTTTCGGTTTAAAAAAAAGTGAATTTCAATGCATACCTATTTAATATTTAAAAAAAATGTAATGTCGGAGAAATTTTTGACACACTAAGGGCCGGTTTTTCAATGTACTGGCAAGTGTCTGTTAAGTCTGTAAAATTTATCCTCATGGTAAACACCTATTTCAGTTTTTCAATGTCATGTTAGCGTTGCCAACAGGATAAGTCTTAGCTAAACAAGAGGATAACGTAACAGACACTTTGACCTACCGATAAAATTTTACCAGTAGGATAAATTCAGCTGTTCTGACATATTGACATTGACAGTTAAATAATATTCGTAGAAAATTATAGAAATATGTATACAATAGACTTATGTAAATGTGTTTTTCGATAATAAAGACAAGGACAAGGAAAAATTGGAAGATTTCGTTTGTTATTATAATGGTAGTGAATCGAAAACCACATATTCAAAGACGTCGACCAGATCTCGTTGACTTCTAGTGACGATAAATATTTTGAAAGGTTCAAATTTAGCAAAAAAATACTGCTATATATTCAGAGAATAATGATATTTCCAATGGTATAAACATTTGTTCTAAAAATGTCCTGTATACCAATGAATGTGGCAGAGTACTTTTTACGGCTTTTTAAAAAATGTATAAATTTCATTAAATTATTATACATACTACAAGGATTATACATACTACAAGGAAATGATTTCCACTTTATAACAATTTATTTTGATTACAAGAATGAGAAGAATTAATAACAAGCAAAACGTTGATAACAACAATGTTGCGTCAATATAGAGCTAAGTTATTGTTTAATCCTAATAAATTATATAAAATATATTGTGTAGTGTTAAAAATAGAATGTATAACGCAATGTTATACATAATAATATATATCACTTCGAAATTGAGAATTGCCAAGAAGACATGAACCAAATCTGCTCTTATAAAATATTGAAATTCGGAAATTCGTTACCTTTTCAAATTAATGACCAATGAGAAAGTATATTTTTTAAGAAACAGAACATATGTGTACATTTGTAGGTAAAATTCCAGTAGAAATTTATAACTGCTTGATGCTTGAAGCTCGAAAGATGCATATATGTAATAAAATAAAATCCATAATGATATGACAGTCAGTAGTAAAATAGTTTTTTCCAATCTTCAGTTCATGTACTCTTACTACATATTGCTACAAACTAAAGCAAACTTTAAATTTGCTTGAACATCACAGATTCAGTTCTGTCAACAACTATACATAACTATCAATCATATTCGAAACAAAATGTGTGGAAATTATGTTGAAAATGACACATGAATCGTTACGAATACAGCAAATATCAGCTTATAATTATTGCCAACCTTACAGTTGACAACCAGAAGTGTCTGTTACTTACCAGACAGATAAATTCGTATTGAAAAACGCATTTTCATTACCATGGAGTTTATCTGATGGATAAATTTAATCTGCTAGGTAGGTAACAAACACTTTAACAAGCGATTGAAAAACCGGCCCATAGACACATACAGATATCTTCATAAAAATAGTAAAATCTTATTCTAGGGACCCTAAGACGTGCTTATTCATTAAAAACACCACCGAATTTTTTGACCATAAACAATACCTTTCTTACCAAGGTGACGGAAGGGAAAAATATAACTTCGTATTGTAACTTGAGATCCACTGGTTTAAAAAATATATTTTCTTCTCTGTTCGTATGTCCCCCTTGGTCTTCTATAAGATTGTCTTATAGTATTTTATTGTATCTATAATAACATAGAAATTATTTGAGGTAGCTCGTTTAGCTGTTACACCATAGATTGGCAGCCTTGTGACTACATATGTACATATTTGTATCTCACTGTAGAGCTATGTATCATGCTGCCAACTTTAATAATTTAATTATTTTGGCTTAACGATAGAGCCCGGCGGTTATTATACAGATGAGTCACCGAAATGGCCTTCTTCGATATCTCGCTTATCGTTAGAAATACAGCAAAAATTTATTTACCGAATTTACTCGACTACACTAGGGGCAAAAATTTATTTACCGAATTTACTCGACTACACAAGGGGCACAACGTAAAATTATTTTCACATATACAGGGTGTTGTATTACAGCTGGGCGAAAATTGTTTGTCTATTCTTAAATGGAACACTCTATATATTTTTAATTGTATTACATTCCTTTATACGAACATATGAAATTTGTTTTAGTTGCCAAGTTATTCCGTTTTTTCTCTAAAAAAGACCTAAAACACGCACTGCTTTATAAAGGCATACTGAAGTTATTTTAATAGTAAAAATTAAGATTTTTTTTTCTGTACAACTATAAACTATACTCTATGTTTTCGTATTATTATTTAATTAATTACTGATTCTGAATAACAAATTAATTAAATTTTTTATTACAAATGTACCTATGTATGTATGTATATACCCTCAATTGTTTCACCCTTTTAATACCCACATAATAAAGTATATAAGAATACGTTATTTTCTCAAATAAATACATACGTATCAAAATATGCCATGTCATTATTTCGTGGGAAAGTATTACATGTAAATGTTACATTGAAAAACCATTTACAAATTTTGTTTCACCATAGATCTAGAATTTTATAAATAAAAACATAGAAACAAGTCCAAGCATTTATTTTTTGTATATTATTGAATTAATAATAGTTTAAAAAATAACTTGCTAACAGTTAACGTATTAAGGGCCAGTTGTACAATACACAGTTAGTACCTACGGTTACGTAACATACAGTTAACCTAACCACTGGTTAAAAATTAGTTGTACCATTTCTATTTTTCTAAAGGTTACCTAGCAGTCTGTCAGTTAACACTGGATCAGTTTTTTCAAATTATACTATATAAAACAAAACATAAATTTTATTTTATTGCAATTTTGACATATACGTCAGTTTTCATAAAAATTAAAATTACAAAATGTCAAAAACTAAGCGTAATAGAACAACTAATTTTACGCTAGATGATTGTTTGAAATTAGTGGATTTTGTCGCCCAGTATAAAGATATAATAGAGAATAAAAAAACTGATGCGATCACAACACAAGATAAGGTAAATAAATTATTATAGAAAGTGCATGAAGTATTCTTGGTTATTGGATAAAAGAAATAAGCAGGAATGCAGTCAATGTATAAAATTTTATTTAATCAAAAGCCGATGTTTCGCTTCCTGCTGAATATTTTAAAATAATTTTTTTAAGAGTGTAACAAATTGTTTAAAAATATTAGTCTTTCGCCCTGAATGAGCTTCCACAGAAAGCGTAACGTCGGTTTTTCACTAAATAAAATTCTATACATTGACTGCAGTCCTGTTTTTTCTTTTATCAAATAACCAAGAATACTTCAGGCACTTTATATAATAATTTATTTACCTTATCTTGTGTTGTGATCTCATCAGTTCCTACTTCTTAAAAACATATTTTCTAATAAGTCATCTTCAGAATTAGATTCAGCTACCAAACGTCGCCGAAAAGCCATTACAAATAGTTAAACACACGTCAAATGTTATGCGTTAACACCTTGTTAAGTCATTAACCCCTCATTTCATCAAAAGTTAAAATTATTCTGGTTAAGAGCCATGGTTACGCTTAACCCGTTATCGTACAACACATTTTTTGACTAACCAGCTGTTAATTACTAACCTTTGCCTTAACCCTTGATTGTACAACTGGCCCTTAATGTTTGTCAAGATAACACCGGACCAGTGGCGTAGCTAGAAATTTTGGGCCCTTAAGCAAAAATTTATATAAAAAGGCCATCCAGCGAATCAAGCGGTTTACGTCATCGTTTAGGGATTTTTGAAATTTTCTTTATTTTTTTAAATATATTTTATTAACGGTATTTTATTGATTTTTTTATTACTATTATGTATTTGACACCTTTAATAGAAATTATTATATTTGGATATATTATTATTAAGTAAAATTTTGTAAATTTTTGCAAAATGACGTTTGATTATATTTTTTTAATATTGGTAATTCTGAACATGTATATTACTAAATATTATATGTCTATATTATACTTTTCAACCTGTATTGTGATTTCATTTTGTTTTTGGTTTCGTTGTTCATTGACAAAATGTCAAATGCTCTGTCATGTCAAATTCAAGAGCTTGTAGTTAATTTATTGACTTATTTTGAAAATGAAAAATATATTGGCGGGCTCTTACTTTCACTGAATTGTAATATTGAGGTAATATTTCGTTCTATTTGTCAGTAATAATTTGAAAAATTAAATCTATATGTTCAGCGGGTGGCAAACGCCTATAAGCAATGTACAGAAACAGTGAGAAATTGTATGGTATGCAGTATTCTGTATTTTTTTTAAGGATCTCACATAATACTAGATAGTTTGTTGCATATACTACAAGAATGAAGTATTTATAACGGCGTAAGCAGTATCGTTCAGCATATTTTAAATAAAATTGGATTTCGCTGGAAAAAAAATTATACCAGATGTGTTACCTTTTTAAGAAGGATTTGGATTTATGAAGGCAACCCCCGTTTCACAGATCATATTTTAATCCGTTTTACATGCTCATGTAAACTTTTTAACATATGACGTCATTGTTTCTAGAGATATTGTATTTATGACGTAAACCGCTTGATTCGCTGGATGGCCCATATATATATATATACAGGGTGTCCCATTTAAGGTACGAATGCATTGGTATCTCGAGAACCGTAAGAGCTACGAGGTTAGTTAAATTAGACAAAAGTTGCCCCATTAGGTGGCTATTTTAATGGTGTTTTGTTATTTGCGAAAAAATGCATAGGTCACTAGATACAGGTGAAAATGTAAATTTCGCGGTTTCCTTTTTTTGCTTATAACTTTGTTATATGAAATAATACGAGATTCTGGTTTGCACTTTCTTAAGGCACTTTTGTATGGTGAATTTGCAGAAATTCTCAATTTTTTTTTATATCTAACCATTTACGAGTTACATATAGCAACTTTTATTTTTCATATGGAGGTCATATTAAGCTATGGTATTTTTAAATAGAGATTTTTTTTAGCTTTACAATGATATAAAACAATAATATTTTATTTTTATAATTAACAGGAAAATTAATAAAAATTGTTATTTATACTAAAATTAAATTGAAAAAAGTAAATCGAAGACTGTTATGGAAACAACAAACAACAAAAAAGTGCAACAATTGAATTTCTGAATTTTACTTGAGAATAGTAGATTATTACGAGTAATAAAAATGAATTTTTCTCGTTGGGAAAAATATGGTATGTTGTTACATACGTTGTCAAAGTTCGTTTATTACTCGTAATAATCAAGTCAAGTAAAATTCAGAAATTCAATTGTTGCACTTTTTTGTTGTTTGTTGTTTCCATAGCAGTCTTCGATTTACTTTTTTCAATTTAATTTTAGTATAAATAACAATTTTTGTTAATTTTTCTGTTAATTATAAAAATAAATTATTATTGTTTTATATCATTGTAAAGCTAAAAAAAATCTCTATTTAAAAATGTCATAGCTTAATATGACCTCCATATGAAAAATAAAAGTTGCTATCAGTAACTCGTAAATGGTTAGAAATAAAAAAAATTTGAGTACTTCTGCAAATTCACCATATAAAAGTGTCTTAAGAAAGTGCAAACCAGAATCTCGTATTATTTCATATAACAAAGTTATAAGCAAAAAAAGAAAATCGCTAAATTTACATTTTCACCTATATCTAGTGACCTATGCATTTTTTCGCAAATAACAAAACACCATTAAAATAGCCTCCTAATGGGGCAACTTTTGTCTAATTTAACCAACATCGTAGCTCTTACGGTTCTCGAGATACCAATGCATTCGTACCTTAAATGGGACACTCTGTATATATATATATACCGTGAGTATTTTTTAACGTGAAACATTGGGTTTTTCATATCCATGGTTAAGACTTGACATTTGATTGACAGCAATGTATTTGCCCGTTCCATTTAAAATGAAACATAGGGAACGAATTTGACATTTGATAAGACGTCAATAGAGGTTAATTTTGTTTAAATAATTATACGTGCATTCTAAATTAAAATTAGTTGAAGAAAAAATATAGTGTACACCTTGTGCCAGAGTGATTTTCTGACTCGGCTAAATTTCTTAGAATATTTAAATATAATACTTCTGCCAAATTCACTACCCATGTGTCATTTTAAATGAGACAGACAAATACATTGCTGTCAATCAAATGTCAAATCATAATTTATAGGAAAATTCAACGGTTATCTGTCATATTGACAAGATGCCACTAGAGGTTAATTTTGTTTAAATAATTATACCTGTTTTCTAAAAATTAAATTTAGATGTAGAAAAAATACTGTGTGCACCTTGTGCCCGAAATATGTTTAGTGCTCTCGAGTGGTTTTCTGACTCCGCTAAATTTCTTACAATATTTAAATATAATACTTCTGTCAGATTCGTTCCCTATGTTTCATTTTAAATGGAACGGGCAAATACATTGGTGTCATCAGGGCCGCATTTATATCTTTAGAGGCCCGAGGCGCAGTGACCTGTTGAGGCCCCTATTTTTATATACTTTAAAATATATCCGGTGAAAAACACCTGTCTATTTTAAATTAAAGGATAAGTTGTTAATGGTTATTAAATCAAAATAAATTATGAAGTATTAATAATAGTAAATAATTTTATTATTATTAGTATCACATAAACAAAAACAAAAATAGTTCGAAAACTGTAAATAAAAATATTATCTACCTATATAGTACACATCTACATAACATTTAACGGTTACTATGGTTACCCTACAGTGATATTATCAAAATAAAAATAGAAAAGAGGCATTCTGATTGGCTTAACACTGGTTTCCTCCAGAGGTTATTTTAAGGATTTTTTTCCACTGCACATAAAGGAAATAAATCGTTGTTGGTAGGTTGGGGGAGGGAAAATATGCGCCGCAGGCGATTTTTTTGAAAATTTTCAAGGTCAAACGAGTTTTAATGCAAAGTACGATAATATAGAGTTCTTAACAAAGAAGCAAATTTAACAAATTCATAAAAAATAAAAAAAATATTTTGACGAAAACGCGTATATGCGCTCCAAAAGCGTATAGCTGGGCTGTCTTACTAGGCTATTCGGCTTTTTTCTGAGGCCCCCCGGAAGACGAGGCCCCCAGCTAGCGCCTCATGCGCCTCTGCTTAAATGCGACCCTGGGTGTCATAGTGGAGTGCCGTAAGGTTTATACCTCGGAACCCGGGTCCACTGAACGGATTTTTGTAAAACTTTTTGGAAAGAGTTTTTAACACTAAATACTAAAATGTTTACCCATTTATGTTTACCGATCTCAATTTTTTAATTACTAAAATAAATAATTATTATTTTTTTGGAGTTTTCATTCATTTTCTGTTAAACCTTTAATTTTTTTGCGATTAAAGTTAGATTTTACGTAGAATAACTAATACATACCTGTCCTTGAGGCCGTTATTGGCTTCCTCAAGCAAAAAAAAGTGGATGATGATACCACTCCAATTGACGCACTACTTTTATTTCAACGTATTTGCGTTTTTAAAAAATCAGACGAAGAACTAAAAATCTATATGACTTTTGAATTAGTCCCTTATTCTCTGGCTCTTTTTGAAGATGGCGAAATGCGCAAAACAAAAAAAATCTGCATTATATGACCTATTCCCAGAAATGACGGTGAATGTGAACGATGTACAAAAATTTTCCTACGTAATTGATGAAGGGATGTTACTACACCGTTTTAAGTGGCAATTGGATGAAAATTTTGGCACTATTTGTGAACACTTCATAAGATATTTACTTAACAATTACGGACACAACATATATGCAGTATTTAATGGTTACCAAAAAAACAGCACAAAATCGATCGAAAGAACTCTTCGCTCTAAAAGAAATGCATGTAATGACATCATATTCGACAAAAACATGCCTCTCAAAATAGGATAAGAGAAATTTTTATCGAATGCTAAAAACAAGAGTAACTTCATAGATATGCTACGAAACACACTTGCAGAAAATCAAGTAATTTCTTGTTAAGCGGAAGCTGATGCCGATAGATTAATAATTGAAACCGCAAATAATTTACAATCCGAAAATATTGTTGTAGTTTCCGAGGATGTGGATGTTCTAGTTTTACCGCCTGCGCTCTCACCAACAAATCGAGAAATTTAATTTCAAAAACCAGCAAAAGGCAAAATTCCACAAAAAGTGTACTCATCTAAAAGTTTGGAAACAGTATTACCAAAGTGTAAACAGCATATCCTTTTTTACATTCTTTTACTGGTTGTGACACGACGTCGGCTTTTTTCCAATGGGGAAAAAATGTTTTTTTAAAATTTTTCGATAAATGGCCGGACTTACAAAATGCTGCAGCAGTTTTTGAAAATGAATGTAAAGACCCCAATGACATTTTTAACGCTGCTGTTATATGTATGCTTACTTTATACGCTGTCCCCCAAAAAATAAAAGATCTAAATACATTAAGGTACAACTCTTTCGTAAAAACAACCGCTAAAAATAGATGCGTTAAATTACCATCTTTGGTACCTACTGCAGACGCCGCTTTTGGACACTTCAAAAGAGTATATCTTCAAATCGAAACATGGCTCGGAAGGGACATATTTCCAGAAGAATGGGGTTGGAAATATGAAAGCGGAATACTGACACCGGAAACAATGACGCAACTTCCAGCTCCACAGACCTTATTGAAAATGATTTTTTGCTCATGCAAAACAGGTTGTGGAGCATCTTGTGGGTGCAGGAAAAGTGGATTGAATTGCAGTGTAGCTTGCTTAGAATGCAATGGCAACAGTTGCGCTAATCCATCACCTATCATCCAAATTGATGATGTTGATGACGACGATAATGAAGATAATTGACTGAAAAATTTTCAATTTTTATATGATACAATGACATAATAAATATTAATTTTTTTAAAAAATCTCGTATTTTTTTTTTAGCAGTATATTTTACCTTTTTTTGTATCTTCGGTCCGATATGTTTACGATTTTAAACAACTCGCCTTAGTGCCTATAATTTTTTTTACGTAAATTATTTTTTGCTAACATATTATAAATACATTTTAAAGTTACTATAGAAATATAATTTATTGTATATAAAATAGAAATCTTTACTACAAATTTTTTTTCATTCATATTTTTCTCATTGTTCAATTAATTGTTGTTAAAAATGGTTGTAATTGAGATCGGCAAATTTTGGTAGGTAAACTTTTTTATTTAAACTTTTAACAATGTAATAGAAAAGGTTTCACGAAAATCCATTCAATGGAACCGGGTTCCGAGATTTTTACATTTTTTTGTCTTACGGCACTCCACTATCAATCAAATAACAAGTCGTAACCATGGATATAAACCCAATGTTTCACGTTAAAAAATACTCACGGTATATATCATAGGCTGGAACTTTTTCGGGTTTCTGGGCCATGGTTTTTTAGGTATAACACCTAACGTTTCGTCCAACAATGTGTTAGGCATCATCAGAGGTTTTCTGAGTGTTTACATTCAAAAATTTTCTTTTTCTTGAAAAATGACAGATTTTAATGTCAATATTTGATGTATTTTTGACAAATTGATCTTACATTGTTTTGACTGGAAAAGTTTTGGATTCTTTATCTGTTGTTTTCTTTAAAGCAGGAATCCAAGCCCTGTTAATTTTTATACCTTCTTCCTTCCGATTAAAATTATTCGGGTGTTCATAAATTTCATTGCTTCTCGCTGTAAGCGTGCATGACAATTGATAGTAGTTGATAAAGCTTCTGTGCCCTTTAGAAAAATATCATGGCCAGATTGTAAGGCGCGTTCATGTTCTTTTAGTCTGGTGTTAGCACTTCTCATTGTTGTTCCAATGTATACTTTGCCACAGTTACATGGAATTCTGTAGACACCTGGCAGGGATAGTAGGTTACGCTTGTCTCTTTCTGATCTAAGAACATCTTGTATTTTCATTGTTGGCTGATAAATAACTTTGATATTATATTTTTCGAGAAAACGGCCAATACGATCTGTCACTTTCTTGATAAAAGGAAGAATAGTACTGGTAGAGAATGGTATATCATTATTACCTTTTTTCTGTTTTCTAGGATGCATGGCACGATCAATCTCTTTGTAACTATACCCGTTGTTGCGAAAAGCTATCTGAAAATGCTTCAGTTCTTCATTAAGATGTTCAGGCTCGCAAATACGCTTTGCTCGTTCAGTAAGAGTCTTGATTACACTATATTTCTGTCTTGGGTGGTGATTTGACGTCTTGTGTAGGTAGCGGTCCGTATGGGTGGGTTCTCTGTACACTTTGTGGTCCAGTGTCAGATCTGAAGTTCTGCTCACAAGAACGTCAAGAAAAGCGATTTGATTATTTTGTTCCTTTTCCATGGTAAATTGGATGCTGGGGTTAATACTATTGAGATGTTGAAGAAATTTTGAAAGTTTATCATCACCATGGCTCCAGATTACAAAAGTGTCATCGACATACCTCCACCACACTTTAGGCTTAAGCACAGAAGTTTTTAGCACTGTTGTCTCGAACTTTTCCATAAAGAAATTGGCAATGACCGGACTAAGAGGACTACCCATCGCAACACCATAAATATGTTCATAAAATTCACCATTCCACTGAAAGTAACTTTTGGTCAAACAATGACGATACAAACTTGTTACATCAGCAATAGGTATCTTTGTAAAAAGTGAAACCACATCAAAACTGACAAGACGGTCATCAGGATCCAGTTTAACAGATTTCAGTTTTTCAATGAAATGAGCTGAGTCCTTAATATAAGAATCTGTTTTCCCAATGTGCGGTTGTAAGAAAGTAGCTAAGTGCTTACTCACATTGTACGTCGGTGAACCAGTGGTATTAACTATAGGACGAAGGGGTGCAAGCGTCTTATGAATTTTTGGAAAACCATAAAGCCTGGGTGTAAGAGCTTCGCTTCTACAGAGTGACTTCTTTACTTCATCTGTAAACGAAGATGTTTTAAAAGTTGGTTTGTCTTCATTAGTATGGAAGTTGTTGGATCCCGTTGTAGTTTTCTATAAGTACTAGGTTCTAGAATGTCTTCTATAATTTTCTTCTTATAATCATCAGTTGCCATGGCCACTGTTGCGTTACCTTTGTCAGCTGGAAGAATAGTGATTGATTTATCTTCGTTTAAACCCTTGATTGCTTTGCGTTCTTGTGGTGAGATGTTTTGCACTGGTGGTTTAGCATATCGTAGGATTCTTGTAGTCTCATTGCGTATTTCTTCAGCTTGGACTGCTGGTAACTTCCAGATAGCAGCTTCAATATTAGAAACTATATTTTCAATCGGAAACAAATGAATGTAAACACTCAGAAAACCTCTGATGATGCCTAACACATTGTTGGGCGAAACGTTAGGTGTTATGCCTAAAAGACCATGGCCCAGAAACCCGAAAAAGTTCCAGCCTATGATAAATGCCGGCCATGAAAACCTTAGTAATTACTTATATATATATAATGATTATATAATATTTTATCAATGTCATAATTATTTTAATATTTCTTACCTTCAAATTTTATTTTTCAACTTGTAACTAATAAAAGATTGTAGAACTAAATACAGCACACAGGCTAATATAGGGCCCGGGTACTTAGCTGTTCTGGTTGTCCCTTCCATCAAATGATCATTCTAACCAAAATTAGCCTATTTGGTTTGTGAAAATAATTTCTTGCTATGCTTTAATAATTTCTTATGCTTCTTATTAAAAAACGCATTAAAAACAAATACAAAATGATTATCACAAACATAATTTATTCACAAAATTTAAAATTAAATCTGTACGTGTACATATAAAATATCACTTTTCTAATATACAAAAATCAAAATGTAATGGGCCCTTAAAACTCGTGGGCCCTTAGGCATTGCCTTGTCTTGCTACGCCACTGCACCGGACACTGTATATCAGGAATACTTTTCCCATGTGCCAAAATTAGAATAATACAATCTTTCAGTTTAAGTTGGAAACTCGGATTAGCATTTTTTTTATATTGAAAATATGTTTCTGTATTTTCCTTTATATTTAAATCGTCGGTGAACGTGCAAAACCCCGTATCTGCATTTTGAAAAATTTTACAGGGGAAGCAAAAAACATTTGTACAACGTAATATTTGTAAATGAATATACGAGGTATCGCACATCGGTGCTACTTATTTTGGGTGCATTTTACAGATACACGTTTTGTACACTCATGCGCAAGACGTTTATACGTCAATGTGTATTGAAAACCTATTTTTAAAAAAAATGCGAATACGAGGTTTTGCACTTTCATCGACGTAATTCTAGAAGAGAGGTAAATAGTACTTAACCAGTTGAGGATTTGTTTGCCACCCGAGCGAATCGAGGGTTGGCAATTAAGTCCGAAAGATATTTATCTCTCGAGTTGCATAGGTATAAAATTATTTTCACTCCCGATGATTTATTTTTTACATATTCATTTTTATTTGCATTAATTTCAACGAATGCCTGTGAAAATTAATACTTTGAAACAAAGGTCCTTAGTATTCCATAGAAAATTTAAGAAGATGTCATCTGTCACATTGGTACAATGCTAACCGTTAAAAGGAAATATTTATGAAATGACAATTTGAAGGAACTTAAAATCAAAAATTATTAGAAATGAGCAAATGTGTCGCACAAGTTTCAAATATGTAATTATTGGTATTTTACAAAATAGGGACGTAAGGGAAGCTGCTTAGGGACATACACGTAAGGGAGTTACTTACGCTACGTCGTCAATAGAAACCGATTCCTGTGATAGTAAAATGAACGAATTTCCCTACAATATAGTCCTAATATAGCCTATTTTCAGTATCGGTGGTGGGGGGAAAAATAATTTTTATCAAATAAATATATTTTTATCAACTAAATATTATTTCAACCAATTATTTTAATATTTTGCTCTTGCATGGTACAATAATAGTTATTTATGTAGCAAGTTGGTAAAGTGTAAATTCTTCCAGTAAAAAAAGTACTTCACTCACAAGTTGTACGAGCCCCAGGCTACAACCTATTTCTTTAACAAAGCAACTACACATTTATTTATGATAATAACGCATTTTATTTATAGGTCAGGCGTCAGGAAGTTCAGCAGACGTAAATTTCGTTTTAAATCGGATACACTCCACTCTATTTTTTTTTTATTATTTGAAATGAAATTTCTTTTAATTTTGAAGCAATTCGTAGTATTAAAAAGTCTTAATTGTTTTTAGTTTAACTGCATTTGATTTTTAATGTTTTAAAGCTATGAGAGAAAGATGGAATAGTGTGACGTCACAGTTACACTGACAACAAATTTCAAATATTTCGCAAAATAATTATTTTTAATCTTAATCTTTATTTATTGAGTGGTACTTTAAGTACAAATTGTACATTTTATTGTTTTTTTATTACGGTGGAGGACCCCATTTCGGCAAAATATCGTTCAAAAATCGTTTTCTTATTACCATTATCTAGGTTCTGAACGGTTCTACGACAAATAAGTTGAATATTAAAATTAAAGATTACTAAATTCTCTATAGAAAAGGTTTTTAGACATTTTTACGTAATATCCATATACTACGAGCTATAGGCAGGGGAAGTCGCGTGTCTTGTCGGATTGACGCACTTGATGCCCTCGTTTCCACATTACCTTGCGGTAGAGCGTTTGATACTTTTAGTTTATACAGCCAATGTATTTCATGTATTATAAAACGTACACCAGAGTGAGAACAAGTATAGGTTTGACAGAATGCTTTCCTGTGACAGTTGTTGTTCTTCATGGATCTGCACTAAATCCTTATCTATTCAATATAATAATGGATGTGGAAGAAAAGCTGGAGAAGTGGAGGCAGGCCATCGAGGATGGAGGAATCGTGACAGTAGAACAAAAACTGAATACATGTGGTTCGGAGGAGATGGAAATAACGGGGATATTAGATTTTTGGAAGAGAGACTGGCTCGAACAGGAGTGTTATGTGATAAGAGAATTGGAAGGACAAAAGGAGAGATTATCGTATTTGATGCGGTTGTGAGACCAGCCATGATGTATGGCAGTGAAATATGGCCAGTTGCCAGTTTGAGATGAGAATGTTAAGGATAGGTAAAACACGAAGGGATAGGATTCGAAATGATACAATAAGAGAAATAGCTAGAGTAGTGGAGGTATCAAGAAAGGTTCAGAAGAAAGGCTACAATGCTTTGGGCATGTAATGAGAAGAGATGAAGACTATGCTGGAAGGAGGATAAGCGAAATGCAGGTGGAGGGTCGAAGAGGAAGGCCAAAGAGGAGGTGGAAGGATTGTATCGTAGAAGATGCATTGGACAGGGATGAGTGGAATAGGATAATAAGGATCAGCGACCTTTAATTAAACAGGGAAAAGCAGAAGAAGAAAAAAAAGTTGACAAAGATTTCGGTCGATATTAAATGCCAATGACGTAAATAGGTGTATGCAACATATGCCGCCGCATGAAGCCCTAGGAGGCCCTTCGACATTTTGCTGAACACCCGAAATATATTTTAGATATAGGCCAAAAAGTCATTAATTCTTAAATATTATTATTCGGGTAACATTATTCTAACCCGTATGTCAAGGTCAATCGTGTGTAAATGTTGAGATCTATGTAGACGACTTAGATCAATCCGAAGAAACCGATGATCAGTTATTATATTTTTTGTTATACGACGACACGGCTAAATCTGACAAAGACGATGCAGTTGAAACTCACAGTTTAATAATTGAAGCCAGGTATTCCCTGATTGAAGCCAAGGGCCCTCTTGGACCATCAACTCCAAAAATAGCTAAACAAGAAATGTAATACATTGGCAATAGAAAATAAAAATACCGGCGGTGAGTTGAATGATTCAATAAAAAATCTGATATGGACACCACAAGACTTCCTTTTACGCCTGTTAAACTATACATATTTTGTTAATAATTAGAATATGTATTACAACAGACCCAATCATAAAATTGCACGTATTTGACATAATTTGACATTGACATTAAATTCTTTATTAATTAAATTTTTTTTTCCTAATTCATAGCAAACTTAATTACAGAAACCAAAAAGTACATAATTTTTAAATTGACATATTATCTCGCTTATACAAAGAGTTAATTTAATGATACTTGATGTTTTCGACGCAGAATTCAATTCTCTAAAACTTATTTGAAGCATTTATTTCTAAAATCAAAATAACACCATTTTTTTCAAAGAAAAACTGATAACCGCTTCAAGTAAAGTATCACTTCCGGTTAGACCATTTTAACCAAAATCTATTATGTTATTCCCATTGATATAAAAGTATTATATACCAAATTTGAAAAGTTTTGGGTTATATTTTAATATAGTTTTTCATTACCACGTCCGGGAAGACTATTTTAACTAAAATTTATTATGTTATTCTCATTGATATAAAAGTCTTACATACCAAATTTGTAAAATTGTTGATAATATTTTAATATAGTTTTTCATTAAAATCTATTATAGGCTTCAAGTAAAGTACCACTTCCGAAAGTTATGTAATCACCAAAAAGGGAGGTGTACAACTAGATGCTATAACAGTCCTAAATACAAAATTTTAACTTTCTACGGCTTCCCGTTTTTCAGTTATGCAAGATACGTACATACGTACGTACAGACGTCACGACGAAATTAGTCAAAATTACGATTACAATACTTCCTTTACTTCGTACAAGGAAGTAAAAAGTGGATTAGGACTTAAAAAATGTGACACGCGAATTCCCCCGCCTGTAGCTCGTAGGGTATTGATATTACGTAAAAATGTGTATAAAACTTTCCGATAGATAATTTAATTTTAATATTCACCTTATTTGTCGTAGGACCGCTCAGAACGGAGATATTGGCAAAAAGAAAAAACGATTTTTGACCGATATATCGGTAAAATTAGGAGTGTTCTCGGGGGTGACCGAGGGGGATAAATGAGTATGTCTAAAAAAGATCTACAGTAAATCGATTCCAATAGTTAAATCTTTTTTCCGATTTAAAACTACGTTAATCTTCCCGATTACTGGCATATTAAGCAATAAATTATTTTTAATAACTCAAAAGCATATTTAGGAATAATAATTGAATATGTGTACACAATTTTTTTCTCTACGAAACTGTAATAAATAGATGTAGTCCAATTCATTTGGCGCAGAGCTCGTATATAAATGTTTTTACATCTTCAATAAAGTACCATAGCGTTTCATTTTTTACAATGCATTTTTTACGTTTTTATAATGTAAAAAATACATATCTACTTTAAGAACGTATTTTAATGAAAATAAGTGTTTTTTTAACAAATGTAAAAAAAAATTCATAATATAAATGCTCCTATATGCATCCTCTGTAAATTCATGTTCAGTTCATCGATTTTTATTAGAAATGTGGAAAAAAGAGTTATAATTAAATTAGTCCAGTCAATGGTGACCAAAAGACCTTTGCTTTGCAAACGGAGGGGAAAAAACGATTTAAACATATGTTGTTTGGATCGAGACGGGGATGAAAAATTCAAATTTGTGACCTTGGGGAGGCTCAGCGTGAGCCGCCATCTTGGATAAAAGGTGCAAAAGAAGAGTTTTTCGCTATTATCTCAAAAACCATGGCCCGTATCAAAATTTTACAAGAATACAAAATTAAAGCTCTTTACTTTTTGTACAAAATATCTGATGTGGACACCACATGACTTCCTTGTACGCCTGTTACACTATACATATTTTGTTAATAATTAAAATATGTATTATAACAGACCCAATCATAAAATTGCACGTATTTGGCATCAACATTATTTTTTTTATGTTTTTGTTATTTTTTGTCCTAATCCATAGCAAACTTAATTACAGAACACAAAGAGCTAATTTATTCATAATTGAAGTTTTCGACTCAGAATTCAATTCTCTAAAACTTTTATTTGAAGCATTTATTACTAAAATCAAAATAACACCATTTTTTTAAAGAAAAACTGATAACATCTTCAGGTAAAGTATCACTTCCGGTTAGACTATTTTAACCAAAATCTATTATGTTATTCCCATTGATATATAAGTATTATACAGGGTGTCTCTTAAATAGGGGGACATGGCTTAACCACAGATTCCTGAGGCTAAAATAAGACGATTTAACTAAACTTGCTTCTACCGGAAAGTGTACCATTTAGCCAGAAATCTGCTCCAAAGTTCTTCGAAAAAAAATTAATTTTGCTTATAATAATCGGACGCTTTATTCGATTTGGATGAAATTTGGTATGACTGTTTATATGGTTATAGGTCATCTTTTAAGGTGATACTTATTATTATTAGTGAACCACTAGTGTATGAAACTTAGGTCTCCCAACATTAATTAGACCGTAACTTTTTAATGGCAATGCCGAAAACGTGAAATTATTTTTCTTCAGAAAGATACATTCAATAGTAAACTTTTGTCTCTCTGTGTAATTTGTGATATCTGTTACGGTTTACACAGAAAAAAATAAAATCTGAGTGTCTGCACTGCTAAAATTTTTAAAATAAATTTAATCTAGCAGTCTATCCATATGTCAAACAAGTAATTTTTAATGACAGTAACAATTGTTTTACGGGTTGTCAAAAATTTTCTTCGCAATATTCTAAAATTAGTAACATCCGTGTGTTCGGCCTAATAGTATTTTACTACCATTATTATAAATAAGACGATTACATATCTTAGCTTACTCTTAAACAAGTTATGAAGATTGACAACTCGTTACTGTCATTAAAAATTACTTGTTTGCCATTTGGATAGACTGCTAGATTAAATTTATTTTAAAAATTTTAGCAGTGCAGACACTCAGATTTTATTTTTTTCTGTGTAAACCGTAACAGATATCACAAATTACACAGAGAGACAAAAGTTTACTATTGAATGTACCTTTCTGAAGAAAAATAATTTCACATTTTCGGCATTGCCATTAAAAAGTTACGGTCTAATTAATGTTGGGAGACCTAAGTTTCGTACACTAGTGGTTCACTTATAAGAACAAGTATCACCTTAAAAGATGACTTATAACTATATAAACTGCCATACCAAATTTCATCCAAATCGAATAAAGCGTCCGAATATTATAAGCAAAATTAATTTTTTTCCGAAGAACTTTGAAGCAGATTTCTGGCTAAATGGTACACTTTCCGGTAGAAGCAAGTTTGGTTAAATCGTCTTATTTTAGCCTCAGGAATCTGTGGTTAAGCCATGTCCCCCTATTTAAGAGACACCCTGTATACTAAATTCCACGCCAGCAATGGTGGTGGTGACGTCTAGTAAACGCCCGCACGGTACAAATAATATCATCATCAATACCGATATCTGCTTATAAAGCAGGTTGGCACATCCACGAGCACACAAAGCAATGGGAAATATGCCGTTATGATTTATTTATTGTATTTATATTATTTACAATTACAGGGTTGAGGTAATGTGCTATAGTTCATGGTATGATAAAGAGAACTGAAAAGGAGTTTCAATCTAAAATATATTCTGCAGAATCTGTTAAGTTCTAAAAGATGTGGGACTGTAAAGTTGACCAATTACAAACCTCCAAAATTACTTTCATAAGGTTTACAACATTTAAGATATTGTTATAAAGCACACAAAATAAAAAACAGTAATTATTAATATTTTCCAAATGATTTTTGATATACCCTTATTAAATGATATTTATTAGCATAAAATATTAGAACAAAATTAGGGTGCATGTAGTAAAAATTCTCAACATTCAATTTTACTTTTGTAATTTATATTATGTATATGTGAAACCAAATATGTATAAATATATTCATTTCTTTTGAAATACGGTATATGTTATATGTCATAATAAAACTTGTCGCCATATGTTATGTATAAATGTAGCGTAGAATTTAAATTAATTTATTAAAAGTAATTAAAAAATATTAGTTGGGCTGCAACCAGCTCTGCAGGTTATATCAAAGATAGCGTATGGCGTTCAATTGTGTACGGCTAGCAGCGCTTATCCGCCACTCTATAGTTACTTATACCTCGTTGCGTGATGCTGTCAGTGTTCTTCAAGTCATGCCAGAAAATCAGCAAAAGGACCATCGGTTTTTAGTCGCAAGATTAGAGATGAGATCTTAAGCATGTGTACCATGTTCAAGTTAAGAACCGTGTTCAGCGAATCATACAGCACCTGATGGGTTCTTGGAGAAATTGGCTATGCAGACGTTTGTTGATAGCCTGAAGAACAGCGATACACAACAGTCAGTCCGTCAAAAGAATCTTGACGACGCTTTAACTTATTCAAGTATGAAGCATCAAAACAAGCGTCATGTGGCCATAATCGTGTCAGGAGTGTAGTCGAAGAACTAAGGAATAATAAGGAAGAAATAGAAAATATTGTGACGTGTCCTGCGAGAAGGAAAACCAAGAACACAAGGACTACGTTGTTCGAATTGTGGCGAATTGGGTCATCTGCTACGTAATTGCAGAAAACTTGTGGGAAAACTAGAGCGTGTCGACATGGAGGTGCGATCGTTGACTTCAGGAAGCCAAGCCCCAATGATCACTATCAATCTTTAGGTGGTATTAGCAGTCTGTACTTTCATGGTAATGTGTACGGCTTAAACATTCTACTACTGATTGATACGGGCGAATCGAAAACTATAGTAGCCTTGAATATCAACATTGGTAAAACACGCTGAACCATCAAGTCATAGCAGCTGACATTTCAGACAAGTTTATCCTTGGTATCAACCTCCTGAAGAAGTTTGGGGTCACATTTGACTTGAAGAATGGCATCCGGAAGATCGACTCCCGTTCAATGAATTGGAAGAAGTCGCAATAATAACGATAACGGCGAGACAATCGTAACGGCACATTTAGATGGACACAGTGGAGAAGGAAGTCTTCAACTAATAGAAGGAGTCGATAATGGGAATATCGACCGAAGGATTTTAATAGGGATAACTTTTGTAAAAGTCGGAGATGTTGTTCCAGTCAGAGTCATGAGTATTGACCTACGACCGGTGATTCTGAAGAAAAATGCCGTCATTGGACAATGTACACCCGCATCGTCTATTATTGGTGGTATGCGCTCTTCTGCAGAAATATCCCCAAGAAAACATGCCAAAGGGCTGTTAGATATGACATTGAAATCGTGTGGTTATCGATAAGTCAAAACTGGAAAAGAGAGAGAAGGGGATTGTCGAGTATCAGGATGTTTTTGCACTCTCTGTGAATGAAAAGGCATAACGAACATCGTGACTCCAAAATAAATACCGGGTTGACCCAGCCAATATGACAACATCCAATAAAGATTTCCGTGGGCAAAACGAGAAGAAGCTGAGATCATTATCGCCGATATGGCGTACCTAGGAGTTAATGAAGGGTCAGACAGTCCGAGGGCATCACCAGTTGTCTTGGTTAAACTAAGATAGTTACCCTTTGCCAAGGATTGACACTCTATTCTGTTCACGTTGGTTCTCTACATTGAACCTGAACAGTGAGTATTGGCAAGTTGGAATGAACCTAAAGACCTAGAGAAAACTGCAATGCTCCGGCCATCTTTGATCGACTTATGGAAGCAGTCCAGAACCACTATTTCTTAAATACCTACTATAAGACTTAAAAAATATTTAACTGCAGTTTCCTCAATCCGACATTCTTGGGAAGAGCTGATTAGATTTGGTAACAATTGGACAACCGGAAGTAATAGGTTCTTTAAAAATAATCTTCTAAATATTATTTTTTGAAAAATTCTGTTATTACTAATATCATAGATCTTTTATAATCAGATTCGCCGTTTATATGAGTTTCATTGGCAGATAAAATATAGTTCCCATACTGCCGAAAGATGTCTCTAAATCCACGAAATGGATATTTATCGGCACGTTGTTGGAGATGGACTTTGACCGTACTTCATTCTAACTCACTTGGCCTTGACATGATTAGGTTTTATTTTCTGCATGCCGCGAGCACATGCACTCGGTGAGTTTTGTTTTACTCAAGCGGCTTGCGAGCCGACTTTGAAAAATGTGAGAATTTCACGTGATATTTTATATTCAGTTTTATTTGCAATAAATTTTATTTATTTATGTATGAATAGGTTTCAACCACCGGTAGCGGATTAATTTTAAAAATATCTTACATATATAAAATAAATATTTGAAGATGTGAGAGATCAACCGGTGGTATGCTTGATTGCAATAAAGAAAATTAGATTGCAATAATGAAAATGACTAATTACACAATAAATTTATTTTAATAATTGTTGCTATGCCTATCAAGGCTGCATATAATTTAAAGAATTATGCCTCTGTTTACAATATGGCTTCGAAATCATCGATCAGCGACTGATACGCGAACCAAAATCGCGAACCCGCAAAAAATTCAAGAAGATCCTGTTTGAAAATTCCTAAATGTTTCGTATTTACCTATTTCAATGGACTGTAATAATTTAATTAATATTTAATGAAACGTTAATAATTATATATACGCAAATGTTTTTCACAACAGGAGGGATTCATGCCGGATGATGTGAGCCGGCTGCCGGTACCTAAATTTTTACCAATGCACCACTGATCGTGCATGCCTGTAAATCAAGGCACTTGCCATATAGGTATTCCCTTGGGTATTCCTAATTTTAACGGAGAAATATTATAAATAAATTTCATTATAAAATGTATTATTTGGAAATGAGAAATTATTTATTGTTCCAAAAAATAAATTTTCAATAAAACACATAAATCATTGTAACAAAATATTTATTGAACATATGTAAAATTGTGAAACTTAATTTATTATAATTACCTTGACACATATTAGCTCGATGTTTACATTCGGACAGGTGATGTCTACTGGTTGATTTTGGCAAGTGTTGTTGACCGCTATCAGCACACCTCCACCTCGAGTCTTGCCCGTTCATTGTCCCCAATGTCAGAGTTTATCCATGTTTCCGTAAGAACGAGTACGTCATAGTTAGCACATTTAAATAAAGTTCTGACATTTTAGTGTTTAGTCCCCGCACATTTTGAAAATATAAAGATACATTTTTATTCCGAGGGTTATTTAGTTTTTTAGAGTGATTATACGCAGCACACCCTTAATAAATTTAATTGGAAGATTATTTTCACCGTTATCGGTGCGCTTCTTCAATTCACACCTAAGCTCATTTAAATATTGTCTTTGTCTTGGAGTATTATCACCACTAATTTTAACACTATTAAATTTAGTAGTGGCTAATTTTTTAGAGTTTTTCAATACTAGTTTAGCTTCGGATGAGTTATTAAATATTATTTTTAATGGGCGTGGCTAGGTAGTAGATATTTGCCCAGGCGAAATTGTTTTATATTGGTAGCGTTAATGGTATTAGGTGAGGTTATTTTAATTATCTCGCTTATATCGCGCGATGCATCATCAGATTCGGGTAAATTATGATATTGGAGCGCCTGTTATTCCGATCTTCGATCTCGGAGATAATATTTTCAAAGTCTGTGAGCTCGTCGATTTTACTTTTTTGAAATGTGGCTGTTTGCTTTAATTTCTTTTAATTCATTTTGCAGAGATATTATAAGTTTTAGTTTATTAATTAAAGATGATTTTAACAAGGGCGACGACTCACAAGAGTTGAAAAACCATTTTTTAGAGCGCAATGTACGAGAATCCGTTTGTAACACTTGACCACAATCGTAATGATAAATAGACGCACAACTTGCACAGGTTATTGATGTTGATGCAACACATTTCTTAGAGCAAATTGCACAGTTGGAAGACATACTAACCAGTTCTTTTTGTAACGGTAGAACTCTAATATTAACAGGTTGTGAGTTGAACGCGTGCACAAGACAGATTAATTAGCGTGGGTTGCAATACGAATTATTATAAAAAGCGAATTAAAACACCATTTAATTAATAAAACAATAAGAAAGATTAAATGTACTTCCCGGAAAAAGCTTTCAGAATGTCACTAAAAACTGTTGATTTTTGACACTGACATCTGTCATTTTCAAGCTATGTTATAAACATTTGAATTTGTCAACTGGTTTCCTTAGTGCCTTAGCCTCTACGATGTATTACATTAGATTATTCTATATATTATAGTGTCTTTATCTCTAAGTCTATACAAGATATAATAAATTTTTTAAGTGTATTAGATGGAGAATTTTATTTGCAATAACAAAAATTTCCAAAAAATAATATTTAGAAGATTTTTTTAAAGAAACTATTACTTCCGGTTGTCCAATTGTTACCAAAATCTATTCAGCTCTTCCCAGGAATGTCAGATTGAGGAAACTGCAATTAAATATTTTTTAAGTCATAGTATTTGAGAACCCGTGGTTCCAACATCTACACATCCATACAAGAACACACACACACACACACACACACACACACACACACACACACACATATATATATATATATATATATATATATATATATATATATATATATATAATCGGATTATAGGGACTTTAAAACGTGCTTATCCACTAAAATCTGGATATGCAATTTTAGCATGATTCCAATACCTCTCTTAGCGAGAAAAAATCAATTTAGGCGTATTAATATTCCTCATCAACATTATGGTAAGGGAACATCAACTTTTATCTTTATGATGTATATCGAAAGACCGGAACAGACATTAAAATTTAAATTGTTGTTTTGGCTTCTGATGTACACATATAACTTTCGTGAATGATTATTTTTTTAAACGTACACGCAAAACGACTTTTACATTTTAATAAATTTATATAGTTTGCTCGAAAATTTGCAATTTTCACCTAATCGCAAGTGATACTTTACTAAAAATGGAATGGTTTATAGCGTTAGCCACTACAATATTTTTAACTATAAATAATGTTTCATAATGGCGTATCACCCATATCTGGGTCTGTTTCTATTCGCAGATTTCGGTAATGACGATATATCTTACTATACCGTTGACGACGTTTATCAGGCCATATTTGATTTTTACTTTGAAAACGATATTTTTTTTCTATTTTTTGGTCTTATTTTTTAAATATATAAATAAATACATCATCACTGCATATTACCCATTACTAGGTGTGTCAATATCTACAACACATGTAGACATCGGTAATGATGACGATATATTTTTGCCGAGCGGGCGTTTACCATGCGGGCACTCATAGCTGTTCTGGAGAGTGCACCACAGGGATAACTTTTGTGCGATTAAAAGTCTGCATTGGCCATGATCGAACCCGGGTCACTAGACTGACAACCAGACACTATACGCACACTGCCACGCGACTCATTTTTTAAATAGAATTTTAAATATGTATAGACATAAAATAATAATTATACTAATTTTACTTCTTGTTCATATTTTTCAGTGCTCCTTGTATATTTTTCCGAAAGTATAAATGAAATAGCATCACATAACTGGAGGTTATTTTCACGGCAACAGTATTTTGACAGCAAAGGACTTTTCATATCAGTGGTATTTTCAATTCCAATTTTATTAAACTGTATGCTGATGGTTGTAAGTATAACTAATATTTTTTTATAGATTAACCATAAGCCAATTTAACATTATACTATTTTTGTTAGTTGTCTATTTTCATATTTTATTTCTAGTCAGATTTTTATCCGGATTCCATTCAATTTCTATGCTACCAAGTCGTGTATAATCAGAAATCTTCGGAATGTTTAGTAATATAAATCAAAATATACGAATGTATACGAACTTAATGATTTGTGATTTGTGTTTAAAAAATTAAACTATTTTTGAAATAGATAAAAAAAGAGAGATATAGGGCCAGTTTTTCAATATCTGGTTAAAATTTTAACTAAGGATTAAATAAACAAAAGGCTCCTGTCAGCAGAACTTAACGAATTGACATTTCCCCATAAACTTTCAGTGTTATCAACACTATTCTAAGAAAGTTTGTTTTGCACAGCAGACAAATCTGTAGAAATAGTAAAGAAATCTGCAGATTTAATGTAAATTATATATAATGTGACACAGACCCTAAGAGAAATGTCAATCCTGAAAAAACTGATCGAGTGTCCAGCGTCCTTGAGTCGGCAACACAGAAATCTACACATGTTGCCAACGTAAGTTTAATAGACCATATTACCAAATTTTGCGCCTCTAGTGGCAATCATATCAACCGTAAAATTAAGTGCCACGGTAGCCAACTGTTTTTATTTTATAAATTTAAGTTGGCAATAAAAATTTTAAATTGACAAGTCACAACACCAAAAAGAAGCAAAGAAAGAGAAATAGACAATGGCGTTTGTTTACATATATTTGAAAAGTATAATTAAGTAAGTATTATTAAATTGAATATGGTGAATATGTTTTTAAACGTATAATTAATTTTTAGAATGGCGTGGGAAAAATCTTTAAAGGCCGTTTCTTTTTTAATTATTATAATTAATAATTATTTGTAATTCCTAAAGTAACTTCGGGTCCAATATCCCACAATGTGTTGTTAGTTGTACACTTTATATGTGTTTTCCTCCTTTTATTTACACTTTCTAAAATACATAATGAATACAATTAATAATCAAATCATAAAATTATTTAGAATAATGTTGAACTTACAAGTTTTAATTAAAAACTTTTTATAATCACGTTTTAAATTTTTAAAATGATGCCCACATAATTTGCTATATTTTGCAAGTTGCCATAAATTCATTTTATTACAGCCTTTTCGGTTTAGTTCTTACAAAATATTTTCTTTCTTTTACATTTTTTGGGAAAAGATGAAATGAAGTTCCTTTATTTAGTAATGAATTTAAATTGCAATTTGGAACGGAGCAATAACTTCCAGGCATATTTTTTTTTTAGAAAAACATGCTTACAACACCTCTCAGATTATAAATAACACTGAAAGTTAAGGTATGGTTGAGTATATGTGAGTGACGCTTGAAAGCGGAGAATCATAATTTTTAAATAGTCCGCCATATTCTTCAAAATAAAATTATTATTTACATATATTTACTTCAACGATTAAAGTAAAATTTCATCAGAAACAGTTAAAACACAATTAAATAATTATTATAAAATTTATTTGGTAATTTGATTTTATTTTATAAAAAAGATATTTCATGTTGAAAATTGATTTTTTCTCATAAGATAGCATTGGCATTTGAATTCAAGTACTTCCTAAATTTGATTCGTCCATTGTGAGCATGCGCAATTGAAATGGTAATATGGTCTATTGTATTGACAAGAAAAAAAGTGAGCGCCCTCATTATATTGCGTCATTTTATAGAACTAAAAGTTCTATATATCGCAATGAAAATTTTATATATCGACATCGCGAAATTTTATATATATAAAGTTTAGCGATATATACAATTTTCATTGCGATATGTAGAATTTATTTTCATTTCTGTAATAATATAGTTGTCTACTTCTACACAATATTATAGAATGTTATGCATTACAGCCCAGGGGGCTGCTAAGTTTATCGTTAACCTAGCAGTCCCCCCGTATTTTATTTTAAGTGGCAATTAATTTGGCATTGTGGTAGTTAATTGGCAAATAAATACCGAAAGAATATGCGCTAGTTTTCGTTAGGTTCTGCTGACAGGGCCTTCTAGCTAGACGCAGCCAGATTTATCATTGCTATCAACAAAACGATGTAATATTGTTTACTTAACTACAAGTTAAAATTTTAACCCGAGATTAAAAAAGCGAGGCTTACAGGGTTACGAAAATTATGAAGTTATTCAATTTAAATTGTCTTATATTAATCCCTATTTATGTTATTTCTAGCTTATAGAACACGTTTAAATAAATGCCAGATCTCGGATGAAAATTTCTGATTTACATAATGCTAGAATGGGATTCTGTATCATTTTTAAATTATTTTTTTCTGTAAGAATAGGGTGAACTAAAAATTTTAGTATAAACGTGACTTAAAAATTATACGTAATAAGCGAGATATGAATTTTTAAATCAATATTCAGATAAAAATGATACAAAAAATATCGAAATATTGAAAAGTAACGAATAGGTACTACTAAGAATTTTAGTATAAACGTGACTTAAAAATTGTACGTAATAGGCGAGATATGAATTTTTAAATCTATATTCAGATAAAGAGGATACAAAAAAATATCGAAATATTGAAAAGTAACGTATAGGTACTACTCAGTACGGTATTGTTATTTATGTCCTTACTTGTAGTCCTTGCAGTGGGGTACTACACTATAGTCAAAATTTAACTATCTTAGATAAGTGAAAATTTATACTAGTGTTAGTGAAAGAAAAAAAAAATGTTCAATTATTAATTCATTTGCAAACAGGCTAATGAAAGTTTGAGTGGCGTTCCATGTCTTAAGCAATTGGATTGGTTGTTTGACATTAAAAATGAGACGCAAGCTCGACTGTTGGTGAGGACATGAAACGTCACACGCCAATTTCTGAGCTTCAAAAATTCATATTGCGCTTACGTCAGTGGCGTAACTAGGAAAATCCACAGGCGGGTTTTTTCTCAGTAAAAAGGCGCCATAATAAATTCGTAATTTATTTAAAGTAAAATATAAAAAAATCAACATCAGTTATATAACCTTAGTAATAAAAATAAAATTGTTTAACAGAAAAATGTAAGAAATAATTGGTATAATATAATTAAAAGTTTAATGTACGAGTTTTGAGTTTCTTAAATTCATCCAACACCAGAGTTAATGGTTATTCTTCTTACAAATTTCCAAATTGTCTAAATTATTACTAGTAAAAAAAGTATATTCTAAGAACACCTTTTGCACTCTCTTTTAATGCATTTGTTTTTTTTTTTCTCTGCCATCTGGACATCTTTTTCTTAATTGAACTCATTATTTAAATGATATTTTGAACTTAGGAAAACAGCACAGAAGATAGTACACAGTAGACAGTAGCATAGAAAACAAGCCAGACGCCTACATTTGCAACTTATGGCTTGTCGATTTGGCGATGTGAAAAAGAAAATAGTATTCAACAAATAAAAGTAATTAAACATACTAATTAATGTATTTATGTTAAAATTAATAGGTATATTAAAATATTTAAAATATTAGGATGAAAAGGATTGCAGATTGTATTATTTTTATTATTTTATTTATAAGATCAAATTAAAAAAAAAATATTAATGATTTTAATTAAATTATTGAAAAAGGCGCCTATAGCTAACCCCCCCTTAGTTACGCTACTGGCTTACGTTGTATTAAATGGTATTCGTGATGGTATTATTACTGCAAAAATAATCAATATTTTTGACATATATTCTAACTACTTTATGTATTGTACTTAGTAAAATAATATTCAAAAATTATAGGGTAGCTGGATGTGGCAATCAACGCAATTAATGACCAAATTGAAGAAAGCACAGCTCCGTGAGAAAATAAAACGTGAAACAAGTCGCCAGGATTTAAAAGAAGATTAGTTTATGTAGTGCTTTGTAGTATTAATATAAATCAAAATGGCATTTGCATTTACATATTTAATTCTAAGCATGTAGAAAATTCTCCAATATTCTTTTAATTATTATATAGTTAGAGATACTCATTCTTTCAAATATGTATTTGTTGTTGAAGTTGAATGTAATATATTATCGTTGATTTAAAAGTACAAATGTATTTCTCAACCAACGGTATCAAGTTCGGAGAATCACATTTTATAATTGATGCACAAAGCCTCCTAATCTAGTAAAATGGTTTTCCGGACTTGGTGCGTCCGCTATTTTATCTACTACCGACAATATATTGAAAAGTAAAATGAAATTGGATGCAAAAATGCGATTGAAAATAGAAAATGTCAAAGATATTTAAAATTTATTGACTCGTCTCCCTAGCATCACTTGTTTTGAGGTTTTACACTAGTCTGTTAAATATAAGTGTATGTATATCTAGTGATACTTTCTCGGTAAAAAATTGTCAGAAAAATGTCCATTTTTCAATTGATTGCAAATAGAAAATTATAAATTGGAAATTAAAAAATGATTTTCGGCTGGCTGTAAGTGTACTAGTATAAACATAAATTATCCCTATAATAGGGTGTCCGGTGATATGGAATTAATACAAAATATGATAAAAAAATCTAGAAACGTCCTTGAAATTTGTGACGTCAGGTCGATATAAATATATCCCTTTACAAACACAGATGGTGCTAGTAATTACCACGCGTGTATATTTGTGTTTGATATTTCCTACATTTTCGTTGTATGTATTTAGAAGTAAATATAGCCTTTAGATTCTAGACCGTACCTTAGACTTTTAACATTACGTATTTCTGCACTCATGTATTGTGGAATTATGGAAAAATAAACCTTTACCGTGGCAGAATCTACAAGTAAATTACCAGAATCAGCTTTTTTATAACTAGGATCCATAATTTATATATAATATTCTTATTTTTACCATAAACAAACACTGAAATATTCGCTTTTACTGTAAACAAACAATAAGTGGATGTCATGAGCACGAGCTTTTAGGCGTTAAGTTCGTTGTAGATGTTAATATCGAGATCACGTCACAAATGTGCCATGATAGAAAAATGTGTGTTCCATTGAAATTTAAAAACATTCATAACTCACTTGATATATATTCATTTTCTTATTCAAAATTAGATATTCATAGCCCTGATGATCTGTACTAATGGAAAGAATAAAAAAAAATGCCGGAATACCCCATTGATCCCAACGTAACTTAAATATTAAACTTGGCTTAAATTAGCAATACTATATACATCGAAATCAAATGTCAAATGAATTATAATATATTACTGTCAATTTTTCGATTTGCATTTTTTTGTTTAAGCCTAGCATAAAATTTAAGCCTTGTTGGTGCAACTGGGCATAAGAAATGTAGTTTCCAAATATCTCAGCATATTTTACTTTGGGTAACTTAATTATTTTTTAAAAGGAAATGATAATATGTTAATAGTCGTTAATTAAATATCAATAAATTAAAGTGAACTGGGATATTTGGTGAATGTTAATCCTGCACTAGTATTTTGTCTGTTTTGAAACTATCCGTACCGTATGTTTGCACATTTGATTTTAATATATGGATTTTATAAGCTACTTTATACAAATTGTATTTATTAATCAAAACATTTTGCTATGATGTCTGTAGAAAAACAGTTTATTATTTTTAAATCAGTCTATTCATTTTTAATCTGGTTTAAATTAATTTTATTTTCATAACAAACAACAAAGGAAAGATGTGTGTGTATTATAATCAGTTATTTAATTTAAATATTGTAAATATTTGTGAATAACCAGGGCCTTAAAGTTACCTAAGACTAGTAATGATGTACAGAATTAAATTATGTTAAAATTCGCATAGTTTTTAAGTGCTATATTTGTTATTGACAAGTATCCAAAATCAAATAAATAAGATATAATGTTTGCATACTATGTCAATATTTGTAGTGTAGAATTTTGTACTTAAATTTTACCACTTTTAAATACAATTAAATTACTGTAATATTTAATTATAATGTTTATGTATATATATAATGCCATAATTTTGTGATAAATGAAAGATACCAGATCGATGTGAGACTGAACTGAAAATGTAATTTGTTTTTACGCTGCCTCTGCAAAATATATCTATATATTTAGTACGTTATTTTTTCCTTTTTATGTTAATCCAGATCCATAAACTATATGTATACCTTAACTCCTGCATAACCTTTGTTTTAGTAGGTACGTGTAAAATTTACAATTATTAAAAATAGCTTGGTGACATTTGTTTGAATACATACATCACGTATACAAGTTAGATTCCAAATTTTTTATCAAAAATATTGTATTTTTGATTCTGATATTCAAATTATACCCTATTATTCCACCTTAAGAATGAAGAACTGTAGAGTATAGGGCGTCGATTATCCCAATCTCCCGACCGTTTGGGTGGTTAGTTCGTACTTGGTTACGGTCCTATCCGAATGTGAGTGCAAGTGTCTGTAATTAAAGGTAAATGGTGAAGCTGCCAGTCATTCTAATTATTATACAAGTGTGAGATATATTTATTTGTATTATTTGTTTGTGGCCGCAAACATGTAGTGATTTCCTAATTATCTGAAAGGTTGGGTTCATAGAGCCTTGTGCTCTGAAGATGTTTAGGGTACATAGTGGAGAAACATTAAGTGAGAGGTCTGAAATCTACGTGCGATCATAAACTAAACCCTTATAATGGGTCTGGGACCCATGGGCGTCTTGGAGAACGAGCTGTGGGAGCTTAACATGTCTGGGACATGCGTGACTACGGTTCCGCTATTGACTTAAAATTGACTATTCACTAGAACCGTAATCCAGCAAATGGTCACTGTTGTAGGTGCATACTTTTGCGGATAGGGGTACAGAACCCACAAGGTGCTAGGCCGCATTTAATATGTGGGGCGCCTGCCTTCATCAGTATTTACGAGGTAAATAAAATTTCATATTCCTCTTCCAATATTACTATTCGTAAACACTCAGTCAGTTTTCATAATTCCCACGTTTTTACACTTAACAAAAGTATCTAGCGTCTATGAGAGAAGCGCACCATGTTTCCGCTAGGTACTCGAGTAAAACTGAATTTAGCAGTGCGTCCCGAATGAAAAAGGCGCTAGTGCTAGCTGGCGAAAAGTACGGAAGCGTAGAAGAGCCATTCGCAAAAAAATTGCAACTTCAAATTTCACCTTTTAAACCTAAAATTTCATCTTTTTTTTTGAAATATCAACTTTTAAAACTTGAAATTTCACCTTTTAAACTTGAAATTTCACCTTTTAAACTTGAAATTTCAACTTTTAAACTTGAAATTTTAACTTTTTCAACCTGGAAATTTTACTTTTCTCAAACTTGAAATTTCACAATTAGAATAATACTACCTTTTTAGTTAAAGTTCTGTATTTTTATTTAATATCAACGTTTCGGCCGCATACACGACCATCTCAGGGGAAAAGAATATAAATGACAAATAAATAATTACAAAACAAAAGAAAGTAAGCAAGGTTATACAAAAAACATTCTACAATAAAATATGTTATATGGAAATTATGCAATTTACTAGGCATGAAAACAGCAAACTTGCTGTTTTCTGCGAAACAAGCAAAACACGGCATTAACTAGGACGGCGCGGATGCATCTTCTCCGTAGATAAACTCCAAATGCCAGAGGAAAAACCGTCCGCAAAAACTGGCAGAGAAGAGGCCTAAAGGTGAAAAAATTGCATAATCTAAAGAAATACTACAACATTTAATATAGGAAGCCATGCTTAACTAAGTTCTAAACCGTCACAATGATTGAGATTAATATTTCTGGTTTTATAAATCTCAGTGGCTTCTCTAATTAATCAATTGTTAAGTCGTGTTGGTCTTATGATAATTTTGGTTTCTTCAAATTTTATTTGATGGAATTCTTCCAGGGCATGCTCTGCAACAAACGATTTCCCAGGCTGGTTCAATCTGATCGATCAACGATACTGAAAAGAACCCTAATGAAAGTTGTAACCAGTTAAAACAGATCGATAGAGAGCTCATCGGCGTGTCTGCGGCTATCAGAGACCCGACGACGTGGAAATTTTTAAAGGGTCGATTAGATGCGCCGAGCATCCCTCCGCGAGAGCGAGAGAGACCATTGTTACGTCAATTCGGGCAAACCGTTTAGTTTATGATACTATAGTCTACCCATTAAGAATGTAACAATCCCGACAGGCATTGTATGTATATTGCGGTTTGTATACCTCATTGGCGTGGTTACATATAACGCATCCATGTTCCTCTTAAATATAGCACTTTGTGACTTTTTGGCTTCCTTGGTCGATTTTGTAAGAACGCTAGGTTATACTGGAAAACAACCGTAACAAAAGTTGTAGCACGTTGAAAGATCTATTAATAAACAGTTCAGCGGCGTGTCTGTGGCCAGAGACCCGACGACACGGAAATTCCAGTAACCGTAATAATAAAGTCTTTGATGCTGCAGTGCAAAAAAAAAGTTTAAATTGATATAACAACGTTGTCTCTCCCAGGGTTGTTACGTAAAAACCAGGGTGGTTAAAACCACTGGTTTTAACCGGTTTTAACTGGCCTGGATTTAATATAATTTTGACCACTGGTTTTTATCGAGTGCTACTCAATCGACATGAATTCACAAGTAGGGAAGTAGGAACATAATATATTGATTTATTTACTGTAATTGTTGGTGGAAAGATGTTAAGTATTGAATTGTATTTATATGTTTTTTTATTGTAAGTAATCACAGAATATAAAGATTATTACAAGATAAACTTAAACAACATTGCGTAGTAAAATATAAAAATAGGAAAAATATACAGTAAAGAAAATACATTCTGTATCGATTGTTAAAATATTCTTACATAAATATAAAAATATATAATAATATAATAATGATAAGTAAAATTATACATTAATATTCTTCGTCGCTAGCAACCTTATCATCCTGTTTAGTTTTGAAATTTAACATTTTGTAACATGTTACTAATTTGGAGGCTGTTTCTAGGCCTAATCTATTTCGTAGTTTGGTTTGTACAAAACTAAAATTTGAAAAAATTCGCTCGATTCCGGCAGAAGAGGCAACGCAAGTTTGTAAACTTACAAGTGTTAACTTGTACACCCATCACACAGAGCACAATAATGCACGAAAGATCTTGTTAGCTTGTTCATACACGCACCTTGTATTAATAGCTCTGTTCGATGAGAAGTGCTTGAAGTGTAGAGCAGAATAGTGCAGTGCAGTGTAGTGTACACTAGTACAGTCTAATTCTTGTGGTTTCATAAAACACACTAGTGTATATTTGGGCAAGTTTGCTCAGCTGTGAGTAATCAAGCCAAGCATAGCCAAAGGTGTAAAAGGTTAGGTTGTTTATAAACACAGTCATATCATAAAGCTGCAAAAAAGTGACTGCAGAAATGTCTGTTTTAAAGAGCATAGTGAACTAATAAACGATTCTGACGAAGATCAATCATCACTTGATTCTTCATCAGATTCAGACAGATATATTAATTAATTCTTTATATAGCAAAACAAAATTTTAGGTTAAATAAACAGATGTGTAGATAGGATAGAATTAAAGTGTCTACCGAACAACATTTAGCTACCCCCACTCTTAGTCTGCACTTTCTACACTACCTAGCGAGTCAGGTCAGAAAAGTGAGCACTAGTTCTTAAAATTTTTGTCATCGAACAGCCTGCCAGAAGCTGCCCGTTTCCCATAAAACATGTTAGTGCAAGAAAGTTAACACTAGGGCGGCCTAGTACATGTCATCGAACAAAGCTCATGTTTCAACTTGCACAACACGACGAACGAACTTTTATGTTACATTTCAGTAAAAATAGATGAAAAACAAGAAGCAAGTTTTAAAATATTGCTTATAAATAAAATATTTTTCGAGTATTTATATGTCGGTTTTAAAAACGCATAGTAAAATTTTAATAATTATTACTTTAAGTTATGTATGGTTTAAACCAGTTTAGGACGGTTAAAACCAGTTTTGACCAGTGTCCTGGTCAAAATCAAAAAAAGTGGTTTTTATAACAACCCTGGTCTCTCCCTCAGGCTAGTACGGCGTATCTACGCGTCCTTTTAGAAAGTTCCGTGTCGATGGGCCTCTGATAGACAAACACGCCGCTTCAGGGTGAACTTTCTTAACATTCAGACCGTAACAATAAATATAAGGTGATCAAAAATAGCTGAAGGTCACGTTACAACTTTGTTCCAAAATAATGTCAAAATTATATTTCAATTTTCTATAATTCATGACATTTGATTAATATCATTGGCGTACTTTGATTCATTTTATATTTGTTTCCCCTGCCTCCCTGAAAAATCTTTAATTTCTTTTCATTATGACTTTTAATGAAGATCGTGACAACATTCTTCTTGAAGTATATTTTAGTTCGGATGAACATAAAGAAGACGGTTCCTTAGAATTATATATACAGGGTATATCAGAGCTCGTGTAACAAAAAAGAATAGCGTAATATTATATGAAGGTATGTCCTGAATCTTTTCGTTACAGAGTTACAGGCCTTTAAAAGTGCACCTCATCAAGCCCATTTTTATTAATAACTCTGATACTAGTTGCACTCAAATTTTGAAACTTGATATGAGAATACTACTTATTTAGATGCATAATTTTCTTTTATTTTCTTTCTGTATCTCAACCAGAGGCGTCTCATATGGGGTAGTCATTAAGATTTTTTTATCGTTATTTTTTGACCTATTAACATTTTTTTTATTTTTACCTATAAAATATTACATATATACAAAAATACACAAAAAGTACTCTTATTAAAACTTGATAAACGCAGTAGTTTTCGAGATATTTTAAATTTTAGAAAAAAATAAGTATCCAAAAAAATTTAAGTAACAATTACGAAACAATGAAATTTATAATAAATCCATTCTTGGATGCTACGTCGATATTTTTTGGAGGAGGTATGACAACCATTACCGTTATAATCTCCATAAATAAACACCATATCTGCATATTCACCAGCACTAACATTTTCCACTTTTTTAATTTAAAAAAAAAATTACCAATATTAAAAATAAAGTAATTAACAATAGTTATAAACTATTTTGTTTCGTTTTTTATATATTGCTCTGTTTCCTATGGTAAGTTGATTGATTTTTAACTGTTAACTAAATATTTTAGAGATTTTTTTTCATTTTGTTTATTTTATTATTAAAACTGCAGTTGTACTTAACATTATTTGTAAATTTTTTTATTACAACATTTTGTTCTTTCCGTTGACAACCAAATTTATGGTCTATTTTTGGTTTATGATTTACTTCGTCCCGGTCCTAGATTGGTCGAACCGCTGGTGGTGGGGGAGAGTCCCGTCGAAGTCAGCGTCGAGACGCAGGTGCCGCTTCCCGCTCGCTCCATTTTCTTGCTGCCTCAAGTCGTGCCAGTTGTGGTACTTAGAGCTACTGCTTAGCGACGCCTAAGCCACACTAGCTCCTGGGTGCCACCTACGTCGAAGTTTTATCTTTAACATGCTACCCTCTGCGTGGGCCCGCTCTTCCACAAAGTTTTGGCAGCAGTGTCGCGATAGTCAACGAGGCCGGATTGGCAAGGCCGTCCCGACGACGCCCACTCACCAGGTTTCCCCTTCCAGTGGCCCGTCAATACTAGGACCCTGCTGAATTGTATCCCTCCAAATATTTTTTTTTATAATCCAAGTTTATAAAGATCATTTTATATAGTTTTTTAAATAAAATAAAATTTAAATTTAACTTCATCTTTGAGTGTGTTATGTCCACTCGTTCATTCGACATAACTGGCGCCCTTTCCCTTCTCCCATCTTAAATAATAATAATAATAATAATAATAATTGTTAAAATAATGGATGAATTAGAATGAACTAGTTTTATTCAAATATAAATTATTACATGACATTTTTTTATATCTATTTATCTTTATATGACAAATGAATTCTATATCAACCAAACATGATAATCCTTTAAGTAGGCGCGTGTCGAAATGTTCTAATATAAATGTACTATTTCAACACACCTCCTTACATTTATATTACAATAACTTAACATACATTTAGCGTTTCTCTCAATTTTACAAATTTATTTTTATTTAAGGATTTGGTAAAAATATCAGCCACGTTTTCATTTGTATTTACTTTAACTATATCTATAATTCCTTTCATATAATACTCGTTCACAAAATGATAATGGACTTCAATATATTTTGAATTTTTAGTAAAATTTCCATACTTTGCAATATTCAATGCACCTGAGTTATCCTCATATATTTTTACCGGTTTCTTGTTTTCTATGTCAAATATTTCAAGTATATCTTTTATAAGTTTTATCTCACTTACAGCTTCTGATAATGCTACATATTCTGCAAATGTAGAAGATTTTGTAACGCTACCTTGTTTTCTAGACTTCCAAAATATTACATTTCCAAATAATCTCATTACATAACCTGTCGTTGATTTTCTATCTATATTATCACCTGCCCAGTCAGCGTCCACAAAACAATCAAGATTTTCATTCGTCTCATTTTTACTATAAGTTAATTTCAAGTCTTTTGTCAAATACAAATATTTCAAAATTCTCAAGGCATACTTAAAATGACTTTCATTATAACAATTTTGAAATCTACTTAGATAATTAACGCTGTAGCTTATATCAGGTCTTGTTCCAGAACTAATATACAATAATGCACCTATCAAATTTCTGTATTTGAGATCATCACGTGTTACTTGTGCAGGCTCTATTTTCAGATTTACCTCCATTGGTGTCTTATACAATTTTGAGTTTTTTATTTTATACTTCTCAGCTAACGATTCAATATAATTTTGGTGGCTTAGAGTCATAACGCTCTTTTCACAATCATATTCAATATTAATTCCAAGATAAGTTTTCGCTTTACCCATGTCTTTCATTCTAAATTTATTTGATAATAAATTCTTGATATATTTGATCTTTTCCTCATTTCTACAGCAAATCAATAAATCATCCACATATAATATTATATAAATCATATCATTTTCATTTTTCAAAACATACAAACAACAGTCAAATTTGCTTCTTTTAAATCCTAATTTTTTCAGATAAACGTCAAAACAATCATACCATGCGCGAGGGCTTTCTCTCAACCCATATAAAGCTTTAGCAAATTTACATACTCTGTCCGTACCGTCTTCATAACCTTTCGCCTGGTTTATATAAATTTCTGATATAACTTTACCGTTTAAGAAGGCTGTTTCTACATCCATTTGATCAATAAATAAACTCTTTTGACAACAATAAGATAATAAAATTTTTAAAGTTTGCATTTTTGCAACTGGTGAATATATATCGTCTATAATTTCTTTTTGTTGAAAACCTCTCACAACTAATCTTGCTTTATATATGTTATTTGCCTTTTTTGTATAAATCCACTTTACATCTATAATGTTTTTATTCTCTGGCTTTTCAACTAATTTCCAAGTTTTATTTTTATTTATACATTCAATTTCTTTGTCCATAGCTTTTCTCCAATATTCAGACTCTTCACTATTCATCGCCTCCTCAAAATTATTTGGAATATCAACACCACAGTAGTTTACACAAATATAATTATTAAAAACATAGTTATCGTCGAATTTACTAGGCATTTTTTTCTCTCTCTTTGATCTTCTTAGTTTTTGAGTCTTTTCTTGTTTTTGTTCATTTGAAACATCGTCATTAATCTTTTCTGAAATTTGTTCATCATTTAACTCAAATTCACTGTTATGTTCATTATTTAGCTCAATTTCACTTGTTTTACTGCTTCCTTGTATTTCATAATCATTTAAGCATTCATTGTTAGAGTCATTTTCATTCTCGTTTCCATTTAATGTAATACACTTGACATCTTCTTCCACAATATCCACATGTTTAGCTACAATTATTCTATTATTTATTAATACTCTATATCCCGTATCGGTATATCCTAACAAAATTCCTAAATCAGCTTTTCTATCCCATTTAGACTTTCTCTTTTGCTCTGGTATACGTACGAAAACCTTACTTCCGTATAAACGCAAATTTTTAATATTCGGTATCTTACCAAATAATATCTCATAAGGTGTTTTCTTTTCCTTAGTATTTGCTAATGTTCTATTTTTAAGATATGCAGCTGCGCATACTACCTCTGGCCAAAACTTTCGATGTACTTTTGCTTCAGCTAACAAACACCGAGATATGTCCATAATTGACCTATTATATCTTTCAGCTGTACCGTTCAATTCTGGTACATAAGGTGGAGAGACATTTAAAATAATTCCTTTTTCTCTAGTTAAATGATAAATTTGTGAATTTAAGTACTCTTTTCCATTGTCGCATCTTAATTTCTTAATAGTTTTACCTATTAAATTTTCAATTTGATTTATGTACTCTACGAAACAATCATAAACTTGACTTTTTGACTTAATGGTATAAACTCTAGCTACTTTACTATAGTCGTCAATAAATGTTAGAAAATATTTTTCACCATTTATCCCAATAGTCGTATGAGGCCCATTCAAATCCGTGTGAACTATTTCTAAAATCTCTTTAGCTTTACTTCTATTATTTTCAAAAGGCATATTATGCATTTTATTTTCAATACATATTTCACATTTCATGTATTCCGATTCTAATTTTTTAGGTATTCCATCTAATAATTGATTTTTACACAATGTATTTAAATAATTAAAATTTACATGTCCTAGTATGCGATGCCATTTTTCTTTTAATGTTAAATTAGTACTTCTACTTGTTGTATTAACTTCTTTATTTTTAATTTCACTAGTCATTTTATATAATCTATCTTCTTTCCACGCAATCGCAATCAATTTATTATTTCTATTATAAATTTTTGAATTATTATTTATTGATATAATTTTATTTGTATCTGTGACTTTAGCATAACTAATTAAATTTCTATTCATTTCTTTAACATAAAATACATTTGACATATTAATTTGAATTTTTCGATTATAAACTGGAAAATAACTAATTACATTTCCTACTTTTGTGGCTTTTAATATTTTACCATCACCTATTTTTACATTTACAGGCTGCTTTAAAATTACGCTATCACTAAAATATTTATCATTGTTAATCACATGATCTGTACAGCCACTATCTAACAACCAATCAATTTTTATTTTATCATTATTACCTTTTCCTGCTTCTTCGCATGTCGTCGTCATATTTTGAACTTCTGTATTGAAGCTGTTCGCTCCATGTCCACCCTGTTGATAACCTCGACTACCTGGATACCAACCATTTCTCGAACTCTGCTGCTGGCTGCCACCGCCTCGACCACGTTGCCAATTTCCATATCCTCCACGTTGTTGATGATGCTGCGCACCGCGCCTCCACGACGACACTCTGCCTTCTGCAACCTGATAACAATTCCTCTTGAAATGCCCTGGCTTCCCACAATTGTAGCACGTCTGTTCTTGTTTCCTTGTTCTCGATTTGTTTTCTGTTACAAAAACATTTGATTTTGAGTTCGAATTTACACATTCTTCATTGTCTTTCAAATTGATCATTTTAATTTTACTCTTTACATATTCTACTGTTTGATCTTCTTCTTTCAAAACGTCAATTAAATCTCCAATATAACTTAAAGAGTCTGGCAATGTTCGCAACATATAGTTCATCTTTTCTTTTTCAGTTATCTTTGCTCCAGCGCATTTTAACTCATTTACTGCTTTTTCAAAATCAATAAAGAATACTGACGTATCACTATAGTTTTTTAGTCTCAATCTTTCTAATTTATTTCTGCAAACTATTTGTAATGCTGTTGATTCTTTAGAATATAGTTCATCAAATTTTTTCATAATTTCATATGCTGTTTCTTTGTCACTCACAAACTCTAATTGTTTATTTGTAATAGCACTATATATGTAATTTACAGCTTTTAGATCCTTTTGATCCCAGTCTTCTCCATCTGCATCTTGTTTCACTCTTGAAACCGTCACGTCACACTGTTTCATTTTCAGATACATAAGAATACGTTTCTTCCAACTTCCATAATCTTCGCCATCAAACACCGGTATCGTAATATCTGTCATTTTCTTGGCTCTTCTAAAATTTCTTACTCTTCGTAATTATTATTCCAGTTCTACTTAACTACGCTCTGCTACCATGTTAATAATGGATGAATTAGAATGAACTAGTTTTATTCAAATATAAATTATTACATGACATTTTTTTATATCTATTTATCTTTATATGACAATTGAATTCTATATCAACCAAACATGATAATCCTTTAAGTAGGCGCGTGTCGAAATGTTCTAATATAAATGTACTATTTCAACAATAATAATAATATTTATTGCACATAAAAGCACAATAGGATTTGTTTCAGCTTCAACAGCTGATTTTCAACCAAACCCTGAAGTGAGTACATTTCACATTATATAAAAAAAAACACTAAGTTGTTGTGAGCAACATATGGTACAAATAACAATTTGGCAATGTGAACATAGACAACAAATTACATTACGTATTGATAAATAATTTACATAAACAGTACATTATAAAATAATAAATAGATAAAATCAGATAGGTAAAAAAACACATCACGAATAAAATTTTTACACAAAGAAAACAAAACATTTGTACATAACACAATATAAAATAATAAATATGTGATAAATAAATAAAATCAGATGGGTGAAATTCTCTCTCAACTAGGAAACCACAACCTTCGCGAACCACAACCAACCATAGCTGGTTGGTAAGTGTGTAACTCTTGATTTTCCTTATGAAAATCAAGCAAAATTTTATTGACAATTTTATATTTTTTTATTTATCTTTACGTCACACGTGTGTAACACGAAAACCGGGCCATAGGCGTTTAACATGAGAAAACAGTTTTTCCTTGGCCAAAAGTGGCCTATTAATTTTAAACAAAAATGTTTCAAATAAATGTTGTAGAGATTTAAATTCTGCATCTAAACCAATAGTCATATTTTGTTTTGCATTTTTGGTAACCGAGAAAATTAAATTTATAATTTTATAAAACTTAATTATTTATAGTGTCACCCATGGTATTAAAATAAAATTTCAAACAAATTTTATGACATTTTACCTGTCAGAAATTACAAAATATAGTTTTTAACAAAATAATAATACTATCTTCTCTTCTTGTGAATAATTCCTCATTTTCAGTAATGATAACTTAAAGCAAAGCGTATCTGATAGATAAAATTACAAACAAATTAATGACGTTTTACCTTGTCAGAAACATATGTCAGATTGTGACACATTTTACCTGTCAGATACGTATCTGTCAGATTATGACATATTTTACTTGTTAAAATAGCTCTGTTTGTGTTATCATTATTGAAAATAAAGAATTATGAACAGGAAGAGAAGATACAAATCATTGAGTAGTAATAATTTATGAAAACTATATTTTATAATTTATGACAGGCAAAATGTCATATAATTTGTTTGAGATTTTATTTCAATAACATGGCTAACACTATAAAGAAGTAACTTTTATAAAATTTTAAATTCAATTTCTTCGGTTACAAAACATGCAAAAGAAAATGTGATTATTGATTTAGATGCAGAATTTAATTCTCTGCAACATTCATTTGAAATATTTTTTATCTAAAATTAATAGGCCACTTTTGCGCAGGGAAAAACTGATTTATTTTCCATGTTGTATATATATATATACAGGGTGTTATGTAAGTAAGTGTTCAACGCTTAACCCATGGTAGAACTGACCCCAAAGATAGTAAATCTGGCAATAATTTTTTTTAACATACTTTCTACAAGAACTAGAGGCCTTTAAAACTGACCAATCACGTCATAGTTCAAAACTTTATAAAAAAGTAAAAATCAATGTGTTCTCTGGAAAAAATATTGATTGTCATTGTCAATCTGACGTTAAATGTTTTTTTGCATAGACGTACAATTTATATATATATATATACAGTGTGAACACTGAAAACCGTGACATAGGCATTTAACATGGGAAAACAGTTTTTTTCAAATATTATATCTGTCCCGTAGGACTATAGTGGGAGTTTTTGATATGGTTAGAAAGATTATTTAATTTGGCTTCAAAGAGTATCTAAATACGCCTAATTTAGTGCCTTATTATTAAAATATTTACGAAAGTATAATGCTACTTGACAGTTATTACTTATAATTTACGAAAAACAGTAATCATGGAAACGTATTCGGTAGCTGACTTGGTTAAATCAAGGCTCCATGATAATTTTTCACGAGTTCAAATCCTGCCCGGTTCAAGTTATTATTTTTATATTTATTTTGTACAATATATTATTAAATAAATTACAAAATTAAATCGTAAATAGTTTGGTACATCAACTATTTTCTTGAATTTACCATACTATTTCGGAAAAATAACTGCGATAGAATTAAGTAATTTAAGAAATTAATTCTATAATAGAGTTAATTATTGGTTAATACAGAACGGATCACATTTTGAGAATATTACAAAAATTTTAGTTTACTTAGTCATTTATTTGTCTTAAATTTTTATATATATTTCACTTCTTGTACATTTAGTAAATAAAATACTTGATGCACCAAAAAATTATTTGTTTTAATTTTGTAATATATTTAATAATACATTGTACAAAATAAATAAAAAATCTGTTGTGGCCAGCACAAGACCTTCCGTCAATTCCATGTATTTTGTACAAATCCCATACCAAAAGGTCCTTGGAACAGATTCTATATAATATCATGTAAAAACACATACTATTACTTACAAATTCCATACCAAAAGTTCATTTGAAAAGGTTCTATAAATCCAATAAAATTATAACATAAACTACACTAAGTAATGTCCTTCCATCTTCTCTTTGGCCTTTCTCTGCGTGTCACTTGCGAGCAACACTATGACATACCAATTTAAGATCCTATACTTTTTTCCATATTTGGTTTTGCACTTGCAACTGACATCTGTCAATGAAATTTTTTTGAATAATTATGTCAGCTGTTTCCATGATAAATAACAAAGCTGACTAATTTTTGAAAATTATTTACATCTATTGAATATGAAGGAAAATGTATAATCAAACTGTATAGAGAAGAGTATTTTCTTTAATATATATAATAACAAAATGTCAAAAAATAATATTTAACTGCGTTTTTTTAAGAAAAACTGTTAAAAACTTCAAATAAGGGTACTTCCGGTGGATTAATTATAACCAAAATCTAATCAGCTCTTCACATGGATGCAAAGAACAGGAATACGAAAGAATTATAATTTTTAGAATTGTAGTATTGGAGTTATCGGAGAAAAATTTGTCACACACGGACACACACACACACATACATGCAGACATCATCTTAAAAATGGTATATTCGTATTGTAGGGACCCTAAAACGTGCTTATTCATTAAAAACTCACCACCGAATTTTTTGACCAAAGACAATACCTTCCTTACCTAAAGGTGACGGAAGGTAAAAATGATAAAAATATTAATTTGAACCGGGCGGGATTTGAACTCGTGAAAAATTATCATAGAGCCTTGATTTAACCAAGTCAGCTACCGAATACGTTTCCATGATTACTGTTTTTAGTAAAATATAAGTAATAACTGTCAAGTAGCATTATACTTTCGTAAATATTTCAATAATAAGGCATTACATTAGGAGTATTTAGATACTCTTCGATGCCAAATTAAATAATCTTTCTAACCATATCAAAAACTCCCACTATAGTTTTACGGGACAGATAATATTTGAAAAAAACCGTTTTCCCATGTTAAACGCCTATGTCACGGTTTTCAGTGTTCACACTGTATATATATATATATATATATATATATATATATATATATATATATATATATATATATATATATATATTTGATATTCTCAAAAATCCATTTACCTTCACCAATCAAGAGTATGCAGACATGCATATGGTTTATGGCGAGACATTACAAAATAGTCGTGCTGCTGTAAGACGGTACAGAGTTATTTCCAAATAGACGTATATCGCATTACCCTATTTTTATCCGAACTCATCAACATTTGGAACATTGGAACCTTCCAGCAAAATATTTGGGATCTTGGCAGGAATCCTGATGCCAACGCTGTTGATCGAGATGAAGAATTGGAATTGATTAATCAAAATCCAAATTTAAGTATTAGACAAGTAAGCCATATGATGGGAACATCTACATTTACATCCTGGAATTTATTTAAAAAAGAAAATTTACATCCTTTCCACTACTATGGCGTGTACGCTTTGCAACCAAAAAATTATGTTCGCAGAATGAATTTTTGTCATTGGCTCCTACATAGACATAATCTGAAATTTGTTGCGACGCCAATGATCTTATATGTCATTTGTGACAGGTATCACTTTTTATCCAGAGAACACATTGATTTTACTTTTTTATAAAGTTTTGAACTATGACGTGATTGGTCAGTTTTAAAGGCCTCTAGTTCTTGTACAAAGTATGTTAAACAAAAATTATTGCCAGATTTATTATCTTTGGGGTCAGATCTACCATGGGTTAAGCGTTGAACACTTACTTACATAACACCCTGTATATATATAACTATATATGATAACTTGTTGCGCAATTACAACTCACACAAACATGTGATTTAGTCAAAATTACTTTATGTTTTTATTTTTGTAAATTTTAACCAAAATTATGTCAAAATTCTTCTGTTTTTTATAAAATCAATGACTTACAAACATCTTCACCAAAACTGTCTTGATGATGTGTAAATACCAAATACACGAAAGGTTGACAGATTTTAAAAGAATCAATTTTAATTAAAGCCCAAAATCCACTGACACACCCACAAAATTTTCCTCCTTAACTAATCGAAACAGTGACGATTACTCCATATATATATATATACCATTTAGCCAAAATTCTGCTTCAAAGTTCTTCGAAAAAAAATTAATTTTGCTTGTAATAACAGAACGTTTTATACGATTTGGATGAAATTTGGTATGACAGTTCATATGGTTATGTCATCTTTTAAGGTGATTCTTGTTATTATTAGCCACGCCGATAATATAAAATTATTTTTTTGCTTTGAAGCAGAATTCTGGCTAAATGGTACACTTTCCGGTAGAAGCAAGTTTAGTTAAATCGTCTTATTTTAGCCTCGGGAATCTGTGGTTAAGCCATGTCCCCTTATTTAAGAGAGTGTATATATATATATACCGTGCGTATTTTTTAACGTGAAACATTGGATTTGTCATCCATGGTTACGACTTGACATTTGATTGACAGCAATGTATTTGTGTGTCCCATTTAAAATGAAACATAGGGAACGAATTTGACATTTGACAAGACGTCAGTAGAGGTTAATTTTGTTTAAATAATTATACCTGCTTTGTAAATTAAATTCAGTTATAGAAAAAATATTGTGTACACCTTTTTGACTTGGCCAAATTTCTTACAATATTTAAATGTAATACTTTTGTCAAATTCATTCCATATGTTTGAGACAGGCAAATACATTGCTGTCAATCAAATGTCAAGTCGTAATTTACAGGAAAATTCAGCGGTTATCTGTCATATTGACAAGATGTCATTAATTAGAGGTTAATTCTGTTTAAATAATTATACGTTTTCCAAAAATTAAATTTAGTTGTAGAAAAAATATTGTGTGCACCTTGTGCCCGAAATATGTTTAGTGCTCTTGAATGGTTTTCTGACTTGGCTAAATTTCTTACTATATTTAAATATAATACATCTGTCAAATTCGTTCCCTATGTTTCATTTTAAATGGGACACGCAAATACATTGCTGTCAATCAAATATCGAATCGTAACCATGGATATGGTAAACCCAATGTTTCACGTTAAAAAATACTCACGGTATATATATATATATATATATATATATATATATATATATATATACAGGGTGTCTCAGGACGAGCTTACGCTATCTATATTTTAAATACTATTTAATATAATTTAACGAAATTTGGTATCTAGGGGTTATCCAACATGCCCGTTTTAACTAAAATATTTTCAAAGCAGTAGCACTTCCGGTTTGACCGGAAATTGACCTCAACTTTCTTATTTTAAATGGAATACGCTATATTTTATTTTACCATTGAATGCAGCGGAAAATTTTACATATGAAGCAATAAAAACATTTTACTCATGATCAACTACTTCCGGCGTTATTCAACTTTTTTTGATTTTTTGTCTGAAATCCGGCACATTTTCAAAACTCTGTATATCGGGAACGAGATCGAATTTTTATAATCTGAAAAAAGCCTTTTATAAAGGAGACTTTAAGCTACAGTATCCATAGAAGAATCCTCGATTATTTATAAAAATGTGACGGGTACGTTACATCAAAATTACAGTTGACAAACTTCAAAAAAGACAATTTTTTTAAATGGAACCCCCTGTTTTTTATTACATAAATGTATTCTACGGCAAAAACTAAGTATACTTTATGTAACATGTCCTATGTTGAAAGTTGATAGAATTTCAGTAAATTAGAAAAACATGTAATCTGTGTATAATTATTTTATTAATACGGATAAGTAAGCCATGGAAAAAACAAATAAATTCTAAATAAAAAACTATGATTAATTTAATACATATTCAAACTGTCCTCCATTCATATGTAAGCACATTGTTACTCTATTCAATACTTCTTCTTGTGTAGCATTTTTTATCATCCGAGGAGACATGTTGTTAAATGCTGTTCGTACCCTATGTTGGCAATCTTCTTTAATAGTTAAAGGTTTTTGATAGACGCCGTTTTTAATGTAACCACAAACAAAAAAATCAAGTGGAGTTAAATCGGGTGAACGAGGAGGCCACCTATGTGGTCCATTATTTGCCAGCCACCTATCTTCAAAAATTGTTTCCAATAAAGTATTTATTCTATGGCGGGGTGGAGGGCCATCATGCTGGTACCATATTAAATGCCTTTGATCCAACGGTAAATTATCTAAGAAATCAAGTAGATGAGTTTGTAAAAACAAACATTGTTTTTCCATGGCTTACTTATCCGTATTAATAAAATAATTATACACAGATTACATGTTTTTCTAATTTACTGAAATTCTATCAACTTTCAACATAGGACATGTTACATAAAGTACCCTTATTTTTTGCCGTAGAATACATTTATGTAATAAAAAACGGGGGGTTCCATTTAAAAAAATTGTCTTTTTTGAAGTTTGTCAACTGTAATTTTGATGTAACGTACCCGTCACATTTTTATAAATAATCGAGGATTCTTCTATGGATAATATAGCTTAAAGTCTCCTTTATAAAAGGCTTTTTTCAGATTATAAAAATTCGATCTCGTTCCCGATATACAGAGTTTTGAAAATGTGCCGGATTTCAGACAAAAAATCAAAAAAAGTTGAATAACGCCGGAAGTAGTTGATCATGAGTAAAATGTTTTTATTGCTTCATATGTAAAATTTTCCGCTGCATTCAATGGTAAAATAAAATATAGCGTATTTCATTTAAAATAAGAAAGTTGAGATCAATTTCCGGTCAAACCGGAAGTGCTATTGCTTTGAAAATATTTTAGTTAAAACGGGCATGTTGGATAACCCCTAGATACCAAATTTCGTTAAAATATATTAAATAGTATTTAAAATATAGATAGCGTAAGCTCGTCCTGAGACACCCTGTATATATATATGAAAGATTCACTTTTCGGCTGCGTGCCGCTGTTTTGGAATGCACTTGACTTTCCAAAATATAAACACATTCCTAGAAAAATAAACAACGCTCGACCCTTCAGCCCTTGGAGGCTGGTTGACTGGATCAGTTGTGCAATAACTATAGTGTTGAACGGATCTGTGTCTGTGTCAATGAGACAAGCAGTTTGCAGTAATTAAAGGTGAGTGATTAGACTCACAGTCATTCTAATTATTGTACAGGTATGACGATCGAGTGCAAATCAACAGATGATGATTGATATGCTTAAACACTGTTTTTGTATTTGAATGTATATGTGAACTATACATTTGTATTATTTGTTTGTGACCACAACATGTAGTTATATCCTAATATCCGAAGGGTTGTCTGGGACAACCCTGGGTCCATAGACTCTTGTGCTCTGAGGGTGGCTCACTGATCTCTATACATATCTGGATAGCGTGCTCAATGTTAAGCTTTTGTGACTAATTGAACACCGCATGTTGGAGGATTTTGGCGCATCAGCCCCAATCAGCGCTCGCATCAGTGCATAGGGAAACATAAGAACACAACTCACACAAACGTCAAACTAACACTGATGCACTGATGCGAGCGCTGATTGGCGCTGATGCGCCAAGATCCTCCAGCATGGCGGCGTTCAATTGGTCACAAAACGCTGTATCTAACTTGGCCCCTGTAAGCTATCCAGATATGTATAGAGATCACTGGGGTGGCTAGAGTACATAGTGGAGGAACACCAAGTGGGTCTGGGACCCACAGGCCTCTAGGAGGTCGAGCACTGGGAGTTCAATATGTCCGGGACATGTGTTGGTGGCTATGGTACTGCTAGTGACACCAAATGAGAGGCTGAGATCCACGAGAACGTCTGGGACGTTAAGGATAAACCTGGAGTTTATTATAATAGGTCTGGGACCTATGTGTGATCGTACGCTAAACTCTCATGATGGGTCTGGGGCCCATGGCCTCTTGGAGGTCGAGCTCTGGAAGCTTAACATATCTGGGACATGCGTCGCGACGGTATCGCTAGTGACTTAAAGTGACAATTCACCGGTACTCACGAGGTGCTAGGCCGCATTTAATATGCGGGGAGCCTGCCCAAGTCTGGTACTTGGGGATAACCTTATTCCTGAACCCCCCCCTCCCCCCCTCCTCATATATATCTCATTAGATGATAATGCACGCCTATGATAATTGTTGTGATTAGAATGGCAATGTGTATTTATAACACCTAAGGGAACGCGTCCTAGAGGAGCTGTCCGACGATGACGAGCTCGTGTGTGTGTCTGAAGAAGAGGACGCCAATAACAGGTCAAAAGAAATGGGAAATGTATATTAGATTAATGCATTTATTATCGCCCATATATTCCCGACAATAAATAGTTCTATAGTAATTAGCCCAACTCTACACGCGAAGAGCTTCAATAGTTCTGACTATCAAGGAAAGAAAAGTTTATAGTATAATACAATATGTTTATGTCATACATCTCTATTCTTTTTATTAATTAAAAGTACCACAAGTGCATCGATTTCATCGCGTGTTATAGTGTTGTGAGGTGTTTATTAAATTCGGCAACATGGAACAATTAGCGCAAGTATTGGCTAATACCCTGAGAGAAATGCAGGAGCATAGCAGTAGAGCTGCAGCGCCTACTACGTCCATTGAGATTCCCAAGTTTGACCCTTCTCTCGACGACAAAGGGGCAATTAAGTGGTACACAGAAATCGAAAAATTGGGTGTAACATTTAAATGGACCGACTTCGAGCAACTGTCTAGGGCTACTAGTGGTCTGATTGGAGAAGCTAGAGAATGGTTCTCTTTGTGGCAACCAGAAACGAAGTCTTGGGAAATATTTAAAACCGATATTTGTAATCTTTACCCACCGAAAAGAAATTTGAGAGAAAGATTTCGAAAAGCTAGCCGATACGTTAGCAGCGATGCCACCACGTACTGTGAGTATGCCAAGAAAAAGATCTCGTTAATAAAAGCTTTAGATTTTAATTTGTCAAATGATCAGTTGTTAGAACTTGTAATTGGTGATATCGTAGATACCCACGTAAAGACAGCCGCCTTTAACAGTAATGTCGGGTCCGTTGCTGAACTGTTAGCTTTGCTTAATAATTATAAAATGAATAAAGTCGAAAATCTGCCTCCGCGTACCCACTTGAAACGGCCCTACCCATTTGATGTAACTAATAAGGACGAGAAACGATTCTGTTATCGTTGTAAAAAACCGAGACATTTAAGTCGAAATTGTTATGAAATACGAAACGTAAATTCAAATCGAAAAGATAATTCGAAATTCTTGTTTGTGATTTTGTGGCAAATCTGACCATCATATTGATAAATGTTTTTTGAAAATAAAAAGATATACCTAGTGTTTCAAGAATTAATTATTTTTGCGTTATCTTGGATAACGATTTTTGTACCCAATTTAAAATACAAAATTTGACCGTGAATTGCTTAGTTGATACAGGAGCTGAGTGCAGCCTGCTTTCACATAAAATCGCAAAGAAATTACATTTAGAACCTTGTTTTGTCATGCGGCAAAGTATTGGAGGCAATTTGATTCCGACCCTTTATAAAACTTTTTTAAATATTGAAAGAAATGGTACAGCTTTCGAAATTCAATTTCATGTAGTAGATAGCTCTGTTATGTTTCCGGATGCTATCCTGGGTAAAGAGCTATTAACTTATAGGGGAGTTAAAATTTGTACAGATTTTAGCGGAACTCGCATTTATTTTGATAGCGACCTTGTACCTGAGATTAAAACAATTTACCACGTTGCATTTTCCCCAAATTCTATTCACACCCCACTAACAGATGATGATCATCGTTATTTATTAGATTTGATTTCAAAATTTGGTGACAATATCACTACAGGAAATTCCGTGACAGCGATAACAACAACCGAATTTGAAATTAGATTGAAAGAAGACAAAATTATTTGTTATAATCCTTATCGTATGGCATTGAGTGAACGAGAAAAGGTTAAAACTATAAATAACGTCTTATTGAAAAACAAAATCATCCGGGAAAGTACTTCTCCTTACGCCAGCCCAATTATCCTAGTTCACGCAAAAAAGACAGAAACAGTCGCTTGTGCGTAGATTTCCGTGCATTGAATAGCATAACTGTGAAGGATCGATTCCCTTTACCGCAAATCGATCAACTAGGTCGACGTAAGTATTTTACGACATTAGATATGGCCACCGGTTTCCATCAGATACCGGTAGCCAAAAATTCGATAGAAAAAACTGCTTTCGTGACCCCAGACGGACATTTAGATTATGGATGATTGCGCCACCACCTGGCCCTGCGTTTAATAGGATTTATTAATTTATGTTTTATGTGGTTGCTTAGGTTACTTAATTAATTAGCATATAAATATAAATACGAAAGATTGTGGAATTTTTTTATTCATTCCGTTATTGTCCGCGATACAGAGCAGTGAATAAACATATTTGAATTCGTCCAGTATTGAATTTGTTTGTTTAGTTAACCCATTTTCTCTCTAAATTCTGATATATATATATATACAGTCATACAAAAAAGTATCCGTACAACAGTAGTTTTAATATAATAAATAATTTTATTTATTTATTTATATTATGGGGTAAACATTGAAAGTATTCATAATTTCATGACAAAAAAGTCTCCGTACGATGACCAAAACATTTAAATAATGAACCATTTATTTATGTTTCATAATGAAATATAATATTTGGAGGGTTTTCCTTTGGTTTTTCCACCAGTAACTAAGCGATGAGTAATTGAATCTATCAAATTTTTGATCACCGATGACATTATATTCTGCCATTTTACTTGTAATTAATTTTAAATTATTTTTTGCTTCACATTCTTATTTATTTTAAGAATTTTCCGTACTTTCTCAATCTGGTTAAAGTCCGGAGACTGTGAGGGATGATTAAGCATATTTTTAACATTATACAGTACGCATTCTCTTATAGACGCGAATTATTTGTCGAATTTTTCTAATTCATGAAATTAAAATTGTCTGTTAAGGCCCTATTTTTCGGCACTTTGTTTTAAATTTTCTTTTAAAATGTCGATGTAACCTTTGCTATCCATTGTTGCAATAATTACTAATTTTCGTACTCCCGCTGAGAAAATATAGCCCCGAACATAATGCTATCACCGGCTTATTTAACTGTTACTATTAAATGCCTTAAATTTTAAGTTTTCTCCATTTTTTTTTGCCTTCTATCTAATCTGTATGTATTATACTTACTTACTTACGTTACCAGTAAACCTAATAAAGAATTAAAACTTTTAATTTAAAAGTAGAAAATCTAATACATTTAAATGTAAGTTAAATATGGCGGTGACAGCATTATATCTAGGGGCTATATTTTCTCAGTGGGAGTACGAAAATTAGTAATTATTTCAACAATGGATAGCAAAGGTTACCTCGACATTTTAAAAGAAAATTTAAAACAATGTGCCCAAAAATAGGGCCTTAACAGACAATTTTAATTTCGTGCATCAGAAAAATTCGACAATTAATTCGCGTCTATAAGAGAATGGGTACTGAATAATATTAAAAATATGCTTAATCATCCCTTACAGTCTCCGGACATTAATCAGATTGAGAAAGTGCGGAAAATTCTTAAAATAAATAAGAATATAAAGCAAAGAAGTATTTAAAATTAATTACAAGTAAAATGGCAGAATATAATGCCATCGGTGATCAAAAATTTGGTGGATTCAATGACTCATCGCATCGGTGGAAAAACCAAAGGAAAACCCTCCAAATATTATATTTCTTTATGAAACATAAATAAATGGTTTATCATTTAAATGTTTTGGTTATCGTACGGAGACTTTTTGACATGAAATTATGAATACTTTCAATATTTACCCCATAATATAAATAAATAAATTAAATTATTTGTTTATTTTATATTTATAATAACGTAATATACTGCGTTTTATTTTGGATTAAAACGAAATTAAAAATATTGGGTTTTAGACTGCTATTTTTCCTAAAATACATTAAAACTACTGTCGTACGGGACTTTTTTGTATGACTGATATATATACTGGGTGTAACACGTACACCGACCACCGCCATTATTACCTTTATTATTATAGTTACAAAAAAATACTATAGAACAAAGTTGTAGGGACCAAAGGGGACATCCTTTCAGAGAAGAAATTTTTTTTTTAAAATCAGTGGTTCTCAAGTTACAACACAACGTTATATTTTTTCAAATAGGATTCTACATATTTTTTATGCCTGTTCGATAGCATATTTTTTCTGAATTTAACCATGTATTAGTTTTATATCCTTACATAATAAAAATATTGAAAAAAATGCGATTGAAATTTAAATAAATTTTTATTTTTAATATTATTGTACAGTAGGCCATATGGATGAGAAACAAGAGTGATAAATTTAAATTGAAAATTAATAATTGTTAATTACTCATTATAAATAATGTTCTATTTGATTTCCATTATTTTCTAAGCATAATTCTATTCTATTTGAAACAGAAGAAGTAGCTTTTTTACAGTTTCTGGTGTCAAAGCAGCGCAAGCTTCTTTAACTCTGTCCATCAAATTTTGTTTCGTTGTCACTGGTTTTGAATATACTCTATCTTTAAGATATCCCCATAAAAAAAAATCAAGGGGTGTCAAGCCCGGGGAACGAGCGGGCCATTTGTATGGCCCATTTGTTGCTATCCACCGACCTTGAAACATTTCGTCGAGCCGTTCGTACACTCGACGAGTATTGTGAGCCGGCGCTCCATCTTGTTGGAACCACATATTTTGTCTTTCATTCAAGTTTAAATCTTCTAAATAATTTAATAATTCATTTTCCAAGAAACATAAATAATGTGCAGCGTTTAAATTGTCTTCATAAAAATGTGGTCCAATAATTTTATTCCCAAACTCCATCTGTGTTGATTATTTTTTTCTCTAAATTCACGAGGATGTTCTTCAGCCCAAATGTGCTCATTATTTCTATTAAATAATCCATTATTTGAAAATTTAGATTCATCTGTCCACAGAATTTTTCTAAGAATATTATTATCGTCCTGATACTGCACCAAAAACTATTCGCAAAACACTATTCTGCGTTCATTGTCATTATTATGTATAGTATGTAATAGTTTGTAACTTGTAACTTGAGAACCACTGGTTTAAAAAAATATTTTCTTCTCTGAAAGAATGTCCCCCTTGGTCCCCTACAACTTTGTTCTATAGTATTTTTTTGTAACTATAATAATAAAGGTAATAATGGCAGTGGTCGGTGTACGTGTTACACCCTGAATATATATACGAGCCCCGTCTCACAGTAGTTGGCCCACTTTTTAAATTTTAATTTATCATGACAACTAATAGAGTTTGTAATATTAATTAAATAAATCTTTACTTTTTATTTAAAATGAAAATTTTCAACAATATAGCTTAATGTTAAATTAATTTTTTCTCTAAAAATTAAAAATTTGACGGTTATAATTGTAACACAAATCGATATATTAATATAATGTTATTTATTAATTTTGGGTAACATCGCTTTTTATTCTAAATTACTATAATTCTTTTAGACATTTTATTTAAGAAAATCTAAGAACCTTACGATTTAAATTCGTTTATTTTTTCCGGTTTTCTTCAGATTTTGGTAAAACTAAATATTAATTCATTTTACAATAAAAATGAAATATTTTAGAAAACATATCGTGCTATCTGTCATTAGAACAGCAAAATGTTAGTAATATTAATAAAATGTGGCGATAATTTACGTTAGTTATTATTTATATATATATATATATATATATATATATATATATATATATATATATATATATATATATATATATATATAATCGTTTTTTAAATCTCTTTAATACCCTTTCGGGTGTCGAGATTAGATTCTTTTTATTACTCGATTTTGTTTATTAACTCTTTCCATTCTTTCCTGTTCTTTGTTATCCTTTTTGCTTCTTGCCAGCTGATTTTGTTTTTATTTAATATTTCCTGTATGTTGTTCGCCCATGTCTTAGGTGGCCTTCCTCTTATTTTCTTTTTTGTCGTTCTTGCATTCCAAACCATTTTTGTTTGATTGTCTTCTGCCATTCTTGACAGGTGGCCATACCATGCGAGTTGTCTTTTCTCTATGGTAGTTTGGATACTTTCTATTTGTAGTCTTGTTCTGATTTGATCGTTTCTTATTCTGTCCATCCTTGTTACCCCTTCTACTCTTCTCAAATATCTCATTTCTGCGGCTTGTATTTTACTTTTTATTCTTTGGTTTGTAGTCCATGTCTCGCTCCCGTACAATAGGATTGGTCTGTATATTGTTTTGTACAGTGTCATTTTAGTTTCTTTACTTACTTGCTTATTGTTTAGGATGATTTTGTTCATTGCGAAGTAACTTTTAGTCGCTGCCAATATTCTGTTATTTATTTCATGTTCTAAATTTCCTTTGTTGTTCAATGTGTGTCCTAAATATGAAAATGTTTCTACCTGTTCAATTTCTTTTCCATTTATTTTTATGTTCGTTGTTACTTCTTCTTTCGATATTACCATTATTTTTGTTTTGTTAATGTTTATGGTCATATTGTGCTTAATTAATTCCTCTTTCCACAAGTTAATGTTATGTTGTAGATTTTCTTCACTGTTTGCCAATATTGCAAGGTCATCTGCGAATGCACATTCTACTATTGTAATTCGGTTTAGATTATGATGGCCTACTTCCATTTTTTTGACCTTATTTTTAATCCGTTTCATAATGCTGTCTAGGAATATTATGAACAACAACGGGCTTAATGCTCCTCCTTGTCTTAGTCCTTGTGAGGTGGTGAATTCGTTTGAAGTTTCATTTCTTGTTCTTATGTAATTGGTTGTTTTAACATAAATACTTTTTATTGCTTCTATTAGGTGATTGTTGACCTGTCTTTCCTTCAATATTTTCCACACCTTATCCCGCGGTACTCTGTCGAATGCTTTTTCCAGGTCTAAAAATGCCATGAATAGTTTACTGTTTTGTGTTAAGGTATTTTCTGTAAGCTTTCTTATTGTAAAGATATGGTTCTGTGTCGAATGCCCTTTTCTAAAACCACTTTGTGCGTTTTCCATTGATGCATCTGTTGCTTTTCTTAATTTGTTTTCCAGTATTGCTTCATAAATTTTGGCGGCTGTACATAACAATGATATACCCCTATAGTTACTGCAAATTCTATTATCTCCCTTCTTGTGTATCGGTAATATCACTGCCTTTTCCCAATCTTTTGGTACTTGTCTCTTTTCCCAAATTTTATTTAATATTATTAACAGGATTTGCTGTCCTTCCTCGCCCATGTATTTTAGTTGTTCTGGTCTTATACCGTCGTGGCCAGGTGCTTTACCGTTCCTTAATTTTTTGAGTACTGTCTTCATTTCTTCTTCCGTAATTTTCTCTTCATGTTCTGTTTCTGTGTTCCCCAGTTCTATACTTTCTTCATCTCCCTTTTCATTGTTAGTATGAGTTTCTTCTAATAATTCTTCGAAGTGTTGTTTCCACCTTTCCATTAATTCTTTGTCCTCTTTTATTATGTTACCGTGCTTATCAAACAGCTGATTCAATGTTACTTGTTTTCCTTTCTTACAGCTTTTCAGGGTACTATAGAATAGTTTTTGATTCTCTTTGAAATTTTCTTCTAATCTGTTTCCAAATTGTTCCCATGTCCTTTGCTTTGATTTTTTAATTTCTTCTTTTGTTAGTTTTCTTTGTGCTTTGTATTCTTCATAGTCTTCTTGCCTTTTGGAGTTTAGATATTGTTTCCATTTTTGTTTCTTTTTCTTTACTTCTTCTTTTACTTTATCGTTCCACCAGTGTGTATGTTTTTTGTTTTGCGTATTTCTAGTTATACCGCATGATCTTATTGTTGCTTCTGTTATTATGTATTTGAAGGTGTTCCACATCTCTTCAATATTATTTAAATTCGGCCTGGTTGTATGTTTTATTAACTCGCTGATTTGTTTTTGAAACTTTTCTCTTGTCCGCTCTTCTTTTAATTTTTCTATTCTAGCTTTTACTATCTCTCTTTCTTTATTATTTACTTTTGTCCTTGTACCTTCCTATTTCCTTTTGCTTTTATTTTCGCGGTTACCAGGAAGTGATCGCTTCCTATTTCACTACCCCTCTTCACTCTTACGTCCTTCACTTTCGTTCTTTGTGCCTTGTTAGTTAAGAAATAGTCTATTATCGATTTTTCTCCTCTACTCTTTACTTCCCTGGTGAATTTATGAATATCTTTGTGTTGAAAGATAGTATTTAATATTGTTAAATCGTTTATGATACAAAAATCTATAAGTCTATTTCCGTTGTTATTTTTTGTCGACTCCCCATGGACTCCCATTATTTCTTCCAAACCCTTATTTTTATTTCCGACTCTAGCGTTGAAATCTCCCATTATATAAATTGGTTCTTTTAATTTCTCATATTCCACTTGTACTCGTTCCCAAAATGCATCTTTGTTTGCTTTACTCTCATTATCGTCTAACCCATATACTATCATTATGCTAGCTGTGAAGTTCTCCTTATCTTCTATTTGTATTGTTAATAGCCTTTCGTTTATACATTCCCACTTTCTTATTGACTGTCCCAATTTTCCGTTTATTATACATCCCACTCCCGCACATGCTCTCTCATTAATATCGACTCCGCTGTATAGTAGTATGTGATTGTTCCATAAGTTTGTTAATCCTTTACCTTTCTTTTTCGTTTCTGTGATGGCTAATAACTCTAATTCTGCTTTCTCAAATTCTTCTGTTAATTCTATTTCCTTTCCATTTAGGCTTCTGATGTTCCATGTTCCCAATCGAATGGTCCTGCTCGTTTGCCTGATCGTCTCCATGTGAATTTCTGCCTTTTGGTTGCCTAGTCGTTTTTTGGTGGGTTTTTCCCATTTTCGCTCATTTTCAGGATAACCCCCTTTTCCTTTTTGTCCCATATGTATACTTCTCCATTACTTATCAATTTTTGATATCCTATTTTGACTCTTTTCCCGCTCATTTTCATTTCCTTTGCTATGCTCCTTATTTCCCGTTGAATTTTGTTTTCTTCCCATGTTAATTCATTTTCGATATATATATTTGATTTGATCCTTTCAGTTTGTTTTTTGCCGCCATGACCAATTGTTTTTGTTCCCAGTTCGCTATTTCTACAATTACAATTTCATTTCCTTTTCCTTTATTTTTTATATTATATTTATTTATTTATTGGGCTTCAACTACAAAGGTTATTACCCTATAACAAAAAAAAAAATTATAATTAACTAAATAAAATTAAATTAAAGCGGGTGGGCCAATTGCTGTGAGATGGGGCTCGTATATATATATATATATATATATATATATATATATATATACAGGGTGTCTCTTAAATAGGGGGACATGGCTTAACCACAGATTCCTGAGGCTAAAATAAGACGATTTAACTAAACTTGCTTCTACCGGAAAGTGTACCATTTAGCCAGAAATCTGCTTCAAAGTTCTTCGAAAAAAAATTAATTTTGCTTATAATAACTGAACGTTTCATACGATTTGGATGAAATTTGGTATGACAATTTATATGGTTATAAGTCATCTTTTAAAGTGATACTTGTTATTATTAGTGAACCACTAGTGTATGAAACTTAAGTGTCCCAACATTAATTAGACCGTAACTTTTTAATGGCAATGCGGAAAACGTGAAATTATTTTTCTTCAGAAAGATACATTCAATAGTAAACTTTTCTCTCCCTTTGTAATTTGCGATATCTGTTACGGTTCACACAGGAAAAAATAAAATCTTTGTGTCTTCACTGCTAAATTTTTAAAATAAATTTAATCTAGCAGTCTATCCAAATGTCAAACAAGTAATTTTTAATGACAGTAACAATTGTTTTACGGGTTGTCAAAAATATTCGTCGCAATATTCTAAAATTAGTAACATCCGTTTGTTCGGCCTAATAATATTTTACTACCATTATTATAAATAAGACGATTACATATCTCAGCTTACTCCTAAACAAGTTGTGAAGATTGACAACTCGTTACTGTCATTAAAAATTACTTGTTTGACATTTGGATAGACTGCTAGATTAAATTTATTTTAAAAATTTAGCAGTGCAGACACAAAGATTTTATTTTTTCCTGTGTGAACCGTAACAGATATCGCAAATTACAAAGAGAGAGAAAAGTTTACTATTGAATGTATCTTTCTGAAGAAAAATAATTTCATGTTTTCCGATTTGCCATTAAAAAGTTACGGTCTAATTAATGTTGGGACACTTAAGTTTCATACACTAGTGGTTCACTAATAATAACAAGTATCACCTTAAAAGATGACTTATAACCATATAAACTGTCATACCAAATTTCATCCAAATCGTATAAAGCGTTCAGTTATTATAAGCAAAATTAATTTTTTTTCGAAGAACTTTGAAGCAGAATTCTGGCTAAATGGTACACTTTCCGGTAGAAGCAAGTTTGGTTAAATCGTCTTATTTTAGCCTCAGGAATCTATGGTTAAGCCATGTCCCCCTATTTAAGAGACACCCTGTATATATACAGGGTGTCTCTTAAATAGAGGGACATGGCTTAACCACAGTTTCCTGAGGCTAAAATAAGACGATTTAACTAAACTTGCTTCTACCGGAAAGTGTACCATTTAGTCAGAAATCTGCTTCAAAGTTCTTCGAAAAAAAATTAATTTTGCTTATAATAATCGGACGCTTTATTCGATTTGGATGAAATTAGGTATGACAGTTTATATGGTTATAAGTCATCTTTTAAGGTGATACTTGTTATTATTAGTGAACCACTAGTGTATGAAACTTAGATCTCCCAACATTAAATACACCGTAACTTTTTAATGGCAATGCCGAAAACGTGAAATTATTTTTCTTCAGAAAGATACATTCAATAGTAAACTTTTCTCTCTCTGTGTAATTTGTGCTATCTGTTACGGTTCACATAGAAAAAAATAAAATCTGAGTGTCTGCACTGCTAAATTTTTAAAATAAATTTAATCTAGCAGTCTATCCAAATGTCAAACAAGTAATTTTTAATGATAGTAACAATTGTTTTATGGGTTGTCAAAAATTTTCTTCGCAATATTCTAAAATTAGTAACATCCGTTTGTTCGGCCTAATAGTATTTTACTACCAATATTATAAATAAGACGATTACATATCTCAGCTTACTCCTAAATAAGTTGTGAAGATTGACAACTCGTTACTGTCATTAAAAATTACTTGTTTGACATTTGGATAGACTGCTAGATTAAATTTATTTAAAAAAAATTCACGATGCAGTCACTCAAGTTTTATTTTTTTCTGTCTGAACCGTAACAGATATCACAAATTACACAGAAAGAAAAAAGTTTACTATTGAATGTATCTTTCTGAAGAAAAATAATTTCACGTTTTCGGCATTGCCATTAAAAAGTTACGGTGTATTTAATGTTGGGAGATCTAAGTTTCATACACTAGTGGTTCACTAATAATAACAAGTATCACCTTAAAAGATGACTTATAACTATATAAACTGCCATACCAAATTTCATCCAAATCGAATAAAGCGTCCGATTATTATAAGCAAAATTAATTTTTTTTCGAAGAACTTTGAAGCAGATTTCTGGCTAAATGGTATACTTTCCGGTAGAAGCAAGTTTGGTTAAATCGTCTTTTTTAGCCTCAGGAATCTGTGGTTAAGCCATGTCCCCCTATTTAAGAGACACCCTGTATACAGATGAGTCACCGAAATGGCCTTCTTCGATATCTCGCTTATCGTTAGAAATACAGCAAAAATTTATTTACCGAATTTACTCGACTACATAAGGGGCACAACGTAAAATTATTTTCACATATACAGGGTGTTGCATTACAGCTGGGCGAAAATTGTTTTTTCTATTCATAAATGGAACACCCTATATATTTTTATATATTTGGAATTGTATTACATTCCTCTATACGAACATATGAAATTTGGTTTAGTTTTCCGCGGCGTTGCCAAGTTATTCCATTTTTTCTCTAAAAAAAGACCTAAAACACGCACTGCTTTATAAAGGCAGTAAAAATTAAGATTTTTTTTTGTATAACTATAAACTATACTCTATGTTTTCGTATACTTTCTTTTACATATTATTATACAGGGTGTTAAATAAAGCGAATCAAATTTAATGAATTTCAAATGGCCATAACTCGTCATTTTCAACTGGAACACCCTATATTTTATTATTCAGTTGTGTTCCTTTTTGTATTCTCTTTAAATATTATTAAGGGTATACTATGCCTAAAACCAATGATTTCGGAGATTTTCAAAATTAATTATATTCTAAATTGATATTATGAAAAGAACTAATAAAATTTCTCGGGGAAAACGCTCATTTTTTATAGCAGCTGTAGACACGTGTTTTGCTCTTATTTGAGCTCGTCAGTACAGCATATCTAGTTAAAAGATCTACATTACCTAGAAAGAAAATAAAATATCAACTAACAAAGACAGCACCAGCAGGTAGGCTTTAGTCCAAATCACCACAGAACTGGTTTTGTACGGCTTCGCGGCGGAGGTAATTATAACTATCCACCAGTCACCGTCAACAAAAGCTTAATATTTAATATAAACAAAACAACTATTATAAAAGATTTTCAACGTAACCCCCGTTTTCACGATAACAGATTTGAAAACGATTTATAAATGAATGATTTACTCTTCGCAGCATATTTTCGTCTACAGTTGCAAAACAGTTCCGAATTCGCTCCATCATATCTTCTCGTGTAATTAGTGCTGTCTGATAAACTGAGTCTTTTACATAGCCCCACAAGAAAAAATCTAATTTTGTAAGATCCGGAGATCTTGCAGGCCAATTCCTTAGACCACCTCTTCCAATCCATCTGTTAGAAAATTCATGATTTAAATAATTCCTAACCCGAAGACTGTTATGAGCCGGTGCACCATCGTGTTGAAACCATAATCTCTGGATAATATTAAGGGGTACATTGTCCAACTCATTCTGAAGATCAGTTTGTAAAAATTCACAATAATTTTGCCCATTAAGATGGTTATCAAAAAATATGGTCCAATAACATGATTCCCTAATATTCCTCCCCATACATTAAGAGACCATGTGTGCTGATGGTCTAATGGTCTTACAAAATGTGGATTTACGGTGTCGTAATAATGAAAATTGTGGTGGTTTACTTGTCCATTTTTGTGGAAGGTTGCTTCATTCGTAAATAAAATGAAATTAAAAAAATCGTGATCGTCCCTATATCTTTCAATAGCCCATTCACAAAAATTTTGGCGATTTCTAAAATCACGTTCGTCTAATTCTTGCACCATTTGGATATGATATGGATGAAATTTATTTTTTCGAATAATTCTTGAGACTGTAGACTGACTTACATCTAATTCACGGCTGATTTTTCGCGTGCTTGTATGGGGATCTTCGACAACATTTGCGAGTACAATAAACTCCGTATCTTCATTTCTGGCCCGTTCTCTTTTTTCGTATTGAACATGACCAGTTCTTTCAAACCTTTCTCTCAGTTTTTCAAAACAACGCCGGTTTGGATGTCTTATTCCCGGAAATCGTTGTGCATAAATTCTAGATGCAAGCAGAGGATTTCTTTCCGTTTCTCCAAGTGCGTACACCATATTCGTAAGTTCTTCTTGCGAAAGATTCATATTAATAAATAAATTTTACTTAATCGCAATAATATAAATAATAACCAGTTTTATTTATCGGTTACTGCTAGTGCAACTGTCATTATTGCAATTGTTTCTTATTAAAAACACAATATTTTATGGAATACTTGATTTAATTTTTAATGCAAACACATAAATTTAGAGAAAAATGGTGAAAATCTCCGAAATTATTGGTTTTAGGCATAGTATACCCTTAATAACATTTAAAGAGAATACAAAAAGGAACACAACTGAAATGTAGGGTGTTCCAGTTGAAAATGACGATGAGTTATGGCCATTTGAAATTCATTAAATTTGATTCTCTTTATTTAACACCCTGTATAATAATATGTAAAAGAAAGTATACAAAAACATAGAGTATAGTTTATAGTTATATAAAAAAAAAAAAAATTATTTTTACTGCCTTTATAAAGCAGTGCGTGTTTTAGGTCTTTTTTAGAAAAAAAACGGAATAACTTGGCAACGCCGCGGAAAACTAAAACAAATTTCATATGTTCGTATAGAGGAATATAATACAATTCAAAATATGTAAAAATATATAGGTGTTCCATTTAAGAACAGACAAACAATTTTCGCCCAGCTGTAATGCATGTATGTGAAAGTAATTTTACGTTGTGCCCCTTGTGTAGTCGAGTAAATTCGATAAATAATTTTTTGCTGTATTTTTAACGATAAGCGAGATATCGAAGAAGGCCATTTCGATGACTCATCTGTATATATATATATATATACCGAGAGTTTTTTTTTATCAGTGAACATGGGCGTATGTCATTACCATAGTTACATTTAAAATGATTGACAGCAATGCATTATCGCGTTTTTTTTTAAACTGGACATAGGACGTGACATTTAGTATATCTGTCAATGTCATCAAATTGTCATACTTCAAAATGTATACAGTTAAAGAAAAGTTCAAATTGTAAATTGGAGTAATTATAACGAGTCTACAACAAGTTTCTGACTTATGTGCATTAACTTTTAATAAGCGACCCAGTCCAACAACTATAAGAAAAATTTACAATGACTACAGAACTAAAGGATACGTCAATAAACAGCACAAGAAGAAAATCAGACCAAGTACTGTAGTTAATAGTAAGAAACAAGAAATTATGCAATTAATTGAAAGTGACAACACCCTGTCAACAGTTTTTTTTTTCTGAAATTAAGAATACTAGTATACAAGGTTTTAAGACAAGAACATTTTAAGAGTTTTAAATATCAAAATCACCAAGAGTTATTACACAACGATATAGAACGAAGAAATATCTTTTGCGAAGATATGATGAACAAAATTAATAGCGGGGAAATATTACTGGATCGAATTTTATTTACGGATGAAGCGACATTTTATATTAATCGGGAAGTAAATTCACAAAATTGCAGGTATTGGAGTCGTCAAAATTTTCACTTATATTTGCACCAGGTATTCCCCAACGCTGGATAGGACGTGGTGGAGAAGTGGAGTGGCCTGCAATGCCACCAGATCTTGCACCAAACGATTTTTTTTTCTTTGGGGCCATTTAAAAAATTGTGACAAAATTAATATTGATTAATTAAAAAATAGGGATAAAATATAATTTATATTAATTATTTCTTGCCTTAGGCTTATGTCAGAGTACAGAATTATACCATACAATTTGAACTTTTTCTTCAACTGTATACATTTTGAAATATGACAATTTGATGACATTGACAGATATACTAAATGTCACGTCCTATGTCCAGTTTTAAAAAAAACGCGATAATACATTGCTGTCAATAATTTTAAATGTAACTATGGTAATGATATACGCCCATGTTCACTGATAAAAAAAACTCTCGGTATATGTAGGAATGAAAATTAAGACACCGAGGGTGGCTGCGACGACGATCGACTGTTACATTGTTTTTTTTTATAGTGAAGTGAGACTGTCATAATACGATGAAGATGATCCTTATTTAAAATATTCTGTATGATTGTTCTCAAATAAATGTTCTAATTTACAAGTGACGAGTTTTACAAATGAAATCCTACAATTTTCGGGGCTCAACGAGGGATCAGATCGAGCTGGACAGTACTTTGTGCAAGTGTAGTATAGAACAATGATGAATTAGGTTGTGAAATGTAAAATTTGTGCATTTTAAAAACAGTGACTTTCTGACAAGCGTGGCTTATGCGAGTTCGTGACTGTCCGATACAGTTCACGTGGAAATACAGTTAGCGCGTGAAAGTGTTTCGATCGGCGTACGCGTATAGTTTCACAGCGGCTAGACAAGTAGCGTGCTTTAAAATGCCTACTCTAGGGGACATTTGCAAGATAAACAAAAATATAACACTTTTTAGTGGCAAACCTTTGAAATTATTATTCACGATAATATGTGGAGATGTTTCGCGACGACTCAGTCGAACTACGTTGAAAGAATTCGAAGGATTTCCATTTGTAAAAGATTCTGACGACTATTTAGCCAAAATTGAAGAAATCAAGTTTAATCTAACTTTCGCAGATTTGGTCTCGGTATGTCACGTTTTGAATTTAAAGTATGATGGAACCGAAGATGACGTCCGGCATAGAATCGTGACATTTCTTTGCCATATGGATGTAGAAAATAAAGATGAAGATGATGAAGATGAAGACGATGATGAAGACAAAGATGATGGCAAAAATGAAACCGATGGAAAAAATGAAGCCCAAGACGTTAAAGATGAAAAAGAAACAAGAGTAAACGAGGTAAATAAATTGCAGAAAGAAGATTATCGACACAATAGTTGTTACGAAGAAAATATCATGAAAAGGAAGAAGAAAGATTCAGCCGCATTTTCTCTTTCATTTCGGGACATTGAAGATTCAATTATTAAATTCTCTGGAAAAGACGGATATCCAGTAGAGAAGTGGATAGAAGATTTCGAGGAGGTAGCTGAAATAACAGGATGGAATGAATTACAAAAGCTAATCTTTGCAAAGAAATTATTAACTGGACTAGCAAAGCTATTGGTACAAGCAGAAAGAGGTATTACGTCATGGGGGAAATTAAAAGTATTACTTACGCGGGAGTTTGAAGAAAAAACGAGCAGCGCTGATGTACACAGGACCCTTATGATGCGAATAAAGAAAAAAGATGAAACTGTACAAGAATACGTATTAGTCATGCGTGAGATCGCTAGTCGAGCTCACATTACACCAGAAGTTGTCATTCAGTATGTTATCGACGGTATTCCTGATGATCCTGGAAATAAAATAATTTTATATGGTGCGAAAACATTTGAAGAATTTAAGGAGAAGACTAAATTATACGACACGATCACGAAGAGAATTGCTACCGAATCCAAGAGGAAAGAGAAGTTCCATTCAATGAAAGAAAAGCAAAAGGATACTACTGATACAAGTAAGCATACAAATGAGAAAAACGAAAGATCGCATGTTCGTTGTTTTGCATGCGGAACAAAAGGACAACTGTCCAAAGACTGCCCATCCAAAGACAAAGGTACTAAGTGTTTCAATTGCAACCAATTCGGACACAAATCGGCGGCATGTCCAAATAAAATGAAAGACAAGCAATCAATGACTGTCATGCTGATTGAACATCAGAAGAACAATGCCATTAAGAATGTAATTGTTGGAGGCAAAATAATTCCAGCACTATTTGACACAGGAAGTGATGTCAATTTAATTAGACATGAAAATTTCTTGTCTTTGGGACCGACGACTTTGCAAGCTGATATCATGACATTAACTGGTATTGGAGGTAAAAAAAATCAATACTTTAGGTAGCTTCGAAACAAATGTCCAGGCTGATGATGTTATCGTAAGCGCAAAGATTCATGTAGTTGCTGATCATACCTTGAAAATTCCTGTCGTTCTTGGTCAAGAATATTTGAAAAACGCCGCAATTAAGATAGATACAAATGGAATTAAAGTAATGGAAAAACAACATGATGACAACCCTGACGAAGAAACGCTGATTTTAAATATTGAATGTGATACTTCTGAACTCGAATTAAGTCACATTACCAATAATGAGCTGAAAGATAAAATTCAGCAGTTGTATGAAAATTATGACCCGAATAAGAAGATAAAAGAAACACCATTGAAGATGAAAATCATCCTTAGAAATGAAACACCCATTGCACATAGACCAAGAAGATTAGCGCATTTCGAAAAACTCGAGGTAGACAAGCAGATGAAGGAATGGCTCCAGGAAGGCGTGATTAGACCCAGTCAATCTGATTTCACAAGACCAATTGTCTTAGTGAATAAAAAATGAGGTGCAACCAGAATCTGCATAGATTACAGGAAGATTAACCAAGAAATCGTGAAAGACAGGTACCCTCTGCCATTAATCGAGGATCAACTGGACCGCCTGTAAGGTTCAAAAGTTTTCAGCACATTGGATTTAAAGAACGGCTTTTTCATGTGCAAATAGATGAAAAAGTCGAAAGTATACATCTTTTATTACGCCAACAGCTCAGTACGAATTCATGAAAGTACCCTTCGGTCTTTGTAATTTCCCATCGATATTCCAGCGGTTTATCAATCACGTATTCAGAGACCATATGCAAGATGGCATTCTTCTAACCTATATGGACGACCTCGTGGTACTCGCACAAAACGAAGAAGAAGCAGTGGAAAGATTAACCAAAGTATTAAAAACTGCTGAAAATTATGGTTTAAGAATCCAGTGGAAGAAGTGCCAATTTCTAAAAAGAAATATTGATTACCTTGGATATCAAATAGAAGATGGAACGATTAAACCATCAGCCGCCAAAGTAGATGCTGTGATCAGATTTCCGAAGCCCACCACAGTGAAACAGGTCCAAAGCTTTTTAGGCCTCGCAGGCTACTTCAGGAAGTTTGTGAAGAATTATTCATTAATAGCTAGACCCCTTAGCAATTTAACACGTCAAAACGTTCCATTCATTTTCGGGAAAGAAGAAAGTGAAGCTTTCGAGGCCCTGAAGAGAATATTAGCGACCAAACCTGTTCTGGGTATATACGATGTGAACGCAATAACCGAATTACATACAGATGCTTGCGCCGATGGATTTGGTGCAATCCTGTTACAAATTAATGAGACTGGTAAATATCATCCAATCTACTATATAAGTAGAAAAACCTCGAACGCTGAACGGAAATATTGTAGCTACGAGTTAGAAGTTCAAGCGATTATTTATGCACTGCAAAAATTTCGAGTATACCTTTTAGGTATTCCGTTTAAAATTGTAACGGATTGTTCGGCCTTTGCCCTTACAATGCAGAAACAGAATTTGTGTACCCGAGTAGCAAGATGGACAGTGCTGCTAAGCGAATTTAATTATACCATCGAACATCGATATGCTAATCGGATGGAGCACGCTGACGCGCTTTCGAGAAATAGCGTGATGCTAATTGTCAAAAATGATCTACTAGCAGCAGTGGAATCTACGCAATCACGAGATGAACATTTGCAAGTTATCAAGAAGCTTCTTTCTTCTGGACAACCATATAAAGATTATATCCTGAAAATTGAGTTGCTTTATAGAACACAAGACGGAAGAGGCCTGCTTGTTGTTCCCAAACTAATGCAAAACGACCTTATAAAGAGGTTCCATGACGAAAATGGCCACTTTAGTGTAAAGAAGACTGAAGTACTGAAGACCTTATATTAAGAGATTGCTGGTTCCCGAAAATACACGAGAAGATCGAAGAATGTGTGAGAAACTGCATCCCTTGTATTTTATCATAAAAGAAGAGTGGAAAAGCCGAAGGTTTCTTAAATCCTATCAGTAAGGATGACATGCCTTTATCCACTTACCACATAGACCATCTTGGTCCAATGACCTCCTCGAAAAAGGGTTATAAGTATCTTCTTGTCGTTGTAGACGGATTTAGCAAATTCGTTTGGCTATATCCAACCAAATCTGTGACGAGTGAAGAAGTAATCTCTAAGCTATAAAATCAAAAACACATATTCGGCAATCCGAAACGAATCATTGCCGATCGAGGTACTGCCTTCACTTCAACGACCTTTGAAGAATACTGTAAAGCTGAAAAAATTGACTTGTTCCATATTACCACCGGGGTAGCTCGTGCAAATGGACAGGTGGAACGGACGAACAGGACAATAATATCTGTTCTAACGAAACTTTCACTAGAGGATGAGACAAAATGGTACAAACACTTTGAAAATGTTCAAAGAGCGTTGAACCGAACGTACCAAAGAAGCATCAATACATCTCCGTTTGAGTTGCTGTTTGGGGTACAAATGCGTCATCCACATGACCCCGACTTAGAAGAAACGATACGAAACGAATTTCAAAAAACGTTCGAAGAAGACCGAGAAGAATTACGAAGAACGGCAAAGAAACAAATTCTGAAGGTGCAGCAAGAGAACAGAAGAAACTACAATAAACGTAGAAAACCAGCGAGAATTTACCGATGTGGCGACCTTATTGCCATAAAACGAACACAGTTCACAAATTTGGGTAAGATTAAACGTAAATTTTTAGGTCCGTATCGAGTGACTGCGGCCAAGGGTCGTGACCGATATGATGTGGAGCGAGTAAACCAAGGAGAAAGTCCTAAGAAGACTTCTACTGCAGTTGACTTCATGAAGCCGTGGGCGCTTTGCGCTGGCGGCGACTACGAGGAAGAGGACGACGAAGCTGACGTCGCCCCGAGGACGAGTACGAAGGCAGGAATGGCCGAATGTAGGAATGAAAATTAAGACACCGAGGGTGGCTGCGACGACGATCGACTGTTACATTGTTTTTTTTTTTATAGTGAAGTGAGACTGTCATAATACGATGAAGACGATCCTTATTTAAAATATTCAGTATGATTGTTCTCAAATAAATGTTCTAATTTACAAGTGACGAGTTTTACAAATATATATATATATATACCGAGAGTTTATTTTATCAGTAAACATAGGGTATATCATTGCCATAGTTACGGTATGAATGTTTGACAGCAATGTATTGAAGCGTTTATTTTATGAGTAAACATAGGCGTTTAACATAGGAAGCAGCTTTTGGTAAATACAAAGGTCTGGCAATAAATGAAGCCATGCTATTGAACATGATAATAGTACATTGCATCTTGTACATTATTTAATATTAATTACTTGAATAATATTGCAAAAATTGCAATAAATTACAAAAATTGTCAAATAAATAATTGTTTCAGTTTTTTATTATGCAATATGAAAATATTAGAAATGTCTCCGTGGCGCAGTGGTCATAACTGATTACAATAATCAAAATATTGATGCAATAACAATGCATTGTATTTCCTTTGATCCTTTGATATTAATAAAAATAACTGAAATATAATAAATTTGTGTGGATATTATGTCTACTGTATTTATCAAATAAAATACAACACATTGTTATTACATCAATATTTTGATTATTGTAATCAATTATTCTCAATCATTTTCTATTTATTTATTACAATGTTATTATTATTTTTAAATGATTGTAATATGGAAATATAAACTGATTTTTAAAAGTTCAACAATTTTTATGTAAAAAAAAATAAAATAATTATCCCAATGGGGAATCGAATCCCAACCAAAAAATTCAGACGCTGCTGTTATGACCACTGCGCCACGGAGACATTTCTAAATATTTTCATATTGAATAATAATAAAAAACTGAAACAATTATTTATTTGACAATTTTTGTAATTTATTGCAATTTTTGCAATATTATTCAAGTAATTAATATTAAATAATGTATACAAGATGCAATGTACTATTATCATGTTCAATAGCATGGCTTCATTTATTGCCAGACCTTTGTATTTACCAAAAGCTGCTTCCTATGTTAAACGCCTATGTTTACTCATAAAATAAACGCTTCAATACATTGCTGTCAAACATTCATACCGTAACTATGGCAATGACATACCCTATGTTTACTGATAAAATAAACTCCCGGTATATATATATATATATATTGTTGTTACTATTTCATTTCATGGAGATATTCAACTATTAATGAATTTTTTTGTAAATTATAAATAATATGTTATTTATTGTTTTCTTTGTGTACTTTGTTGCTCTACCTAGACATAGGTTTGTGAAAGGTAAAATGGAGGTCATATATGTCATACGTAACTAAACATGTCATTTCAAGTTCCTTCTTGGTTATTTAAGTGTTTGATCATTGTTAACATTCAAACTTATAAATTTATTATAATGGTGTGTTTAAATATTAGCTCTGTTCGATGAGAAGTGCTTGAAGTGTAGAGCAGAATAGTGCAGTGCAGTGTAGTGTACACTAGTACAGTCTAATTCTTGTGGTTTCATGAAACACACTAGTGTATATTTGGGCAAGTTTGCTCAGCTGTGAGTAATCAAGCCAAGCATAGCTAAAGGTGTAAAAGGTTAGGTTGTTTATAAACACAGTCATATCATAAAGCTCCAAAAAAGTGACTGCAGAAATGTCTGTTTTAAAGAGCATAGTGAACTAATAAACGATTCTGACGAAGATCAATCATCACTTGATTCTTCATCAGATTCAGAGACAGATATATTAATAATATAGCAAAACAAAATTGTAGGTTAAATAAACAGATGTGTAGATAGGATAGAATTAAAATGTCTACCGAACAACATTTAGCTATCCCCACTCCTAGTCTGCACTTTTTACACTACCTCGCGAGTCAGGTCAGAAAAGTGAGCACTAGTTCTTAAAATTTTTGTCATCGAACAGCCTGCCAGAAGCTGCCCGTTTATCATAAAACATGTTAGTGCAAGAAAGTTAACACTAGGGCGGCCTAGTACATGTCATCGAACAAAGCACTTATAATTCATTTCACATAAGAAAATAGTGACAGGAATAATAGTATATTGTGTTATTAGGAGTAAAAGTGACACTTTGTGTGGCTAGCATGTAAGTTTGCACGACGAGAGGTACGCGAGTCGGACAACTGCATGCGAGGCACACAATGACACTTTTACTCTGAATGACACATTATATTTTTTCTTCAAACGTACGTATTTAAATAAAATAATTACAACTTGACGTTACAATAATTATAAATATTTTGCGTGAAGGACGTTTGATGATTTCAATTGCTCTGTTGCTATGGATACTTTCGTATTTGTTCACTTTTTGTTATAAACATTAAAGTGAAAATTTTCACGTTCCGACGTTTAAATAAAAACTATTTTATTTTTATTCGCGAAAAAATTCGAAGTAGCTGACCTCTACAGCGCCAATTGCGAACTAGAGAAAGAAGGAAAACTTTGGTTTTATCATTTGTGCATGTATGAAAAAGTTGCTCTAATTTTAATTGTTGTTATTAGAATATATTTTAAGAATTGTTTTTATTAGATCTAGTATTTTATTAAGTTTGTAAATAATAGCGTACATGATTAATGGTTTTAGTGTAAAACGTTTTTAAATGAAGGTTAAGAGTGACAATAACAAGTAAATCTAAGCGGTATTGTTCGGTTCCCCAGTGCAATAATTATAAATCAGACTCTATAAGTATTCATTTCTTTCCAAAAGATCCTAAATTATGTAAAAAGTGGGCTATTGCACTTAAAATCGGTAAGCCAGTTAGTAAATGTATGACAGTTTGCTCTGATCATTTTGTGCAGTCAGACTTTCATCCAGGTAAGAATAATAATACATTATTTGTTACAAAGAAGTAAATAAATATCATTTATTAAAATAAACTATAAAAATATTGACTGCTCATAGTTACTCAAAATTTTAGTCACCCAGTCACCCTAACTAATTATCATGGCTACCATAAAAATACATTGGAATGATTAAAAAACAATTGAATTTGTTATTTTAGTCATAGCTTAATTTCAATATTGTTTATTTAACTGCCAGTTAAAATTTTAACCAGAGATTGAAGAACTGGTCCTAAGAGTAAATACTACCAGTCATTGATATTAATATTTATTTCTTAATGCAGCAACTATGTGTTTGCATTTTCCTCCTAACCCGGCCTTACAAGTACATTTGCCTTGTAAATTTGGCTTTAATAACACTTCAATAAAGTGTGGAGCTCCATTTAAATTGCTCGTTTGAAGGCAAATTCCAAAAACTGTGTTTAAATCAGTGTTCTTCAAACCGCACATGGTTACATGGCCTGCTTTATACACAGCTTCTCCTTCCTTTATTGGTCTTGAAGAACCAATGTAGTCAAAAATATCACTTAGATCAATATTCACTTTTTCCATTTTGCACTTTTTGCTGCACAGACACTGGATACTTATCTGTTACAGATGTAAAATAACACTGTCAACTGACGTTACAGGTATACGCGTGCATCTGTTTTCCTTCTTTCGTCTCCATTTTGTCGCCGCTCGACCTGACATCTATAGCTAATTTTTTTCGCCTATTCTCATGTGCAATTGACTCCGAAAGCGTGACGTCAAAATCGACCGGGAATTACAAAACCTGTAAGTAGGCTTCCGGTTTCTTAACTGTATCTTGAAAGAGTTTATTGTGAACGAACCGGACTAGCACTAAATTTAAGTAGCTGTCATTTGTCTTATTTGAAAACTAGAAAATTTAATGATGTGATTTTGATACATATTCCTGTTTTATGTATTTAAATTAAAAAAATAAATTAAAATATATGCGTAATTTGTTTTAAGAAACCTTATATTGAAGTAAATTTTAATAAATTCCAAGAAATAATGTTATTTGTGTCTCTGTCATTCTTCAGCGGGAACGAAAAGATTTTCCTCTGATTCTATAGTTATAGACCTAGGCTATTGTTCAAAGGATTGGTATTCTGCAATTGATCACTTATTCTCGAGGTTCTTACTTTCAATTCGGTTCGTAGTGTTTTAGTCGCGCTTGTTATCTCATCTGATACGATTTTGAACTTTTGCAAATTACAGTGGCACAAGAAACAAGAACAAGTGATTCGTTTTACTCCAATAATAAGTTTTTTTATGGATGAAGAGAGACCTATTGTTCGTGGTGAAAATGCAGTGGAATCAAACCATGTTCATTTGGTCTGTGATGTCCATTGTCCATGAAATGGTTTATAACGCAGACTTTAATATTATAAAAGGAAAAGTGCATACTAGTTTTAAAGAGAAATATTATAATGTTGGGGTAAGTTCATGTTTGAAACACAAATTTTATCGTATTTGTAATATATTAAATTTTACAGATTTGTTAAAATGAAGACAAATCCATTTTAAGTGATTCGTGTGCATGTCCTTCATTGCCATCACATGGCTGCGTTAGCTATTCATGCACACTACAATATTTCCGTAACGGATACGGCTTGTTCCTGGTCGAAGATGAAAACAACTGATACTACAGTGCAAACAGTTGAAGATCTATATCCTTAAACACCACATAGATCCACTGATCGCGCAGTTTCTGAGGAATATGTTGAAGTATTAAGAAACGATTTAGCCAAATTTGGAAAAGCAATGGGTTTTAATCATTGTAAAGTTGCGAGTTAATCAGGCGTTAATTTTTAATGATTCCATAGTTTACGGTGGAACAAATTCAGAAAACAAGAAATATTACGAGGGTAAATGTACAAGTAGAAAGGGCCATAGGAGGAATTAAAACTTTTCAGATATTACATATGATTGCTTTTTTTAATGCCCCATGCAACATTCATCCTTAAAGTTTGTGGGGCTTTGACAAATTTTCAATACCCGCTTATAAGGAAGTCGAAATATTTTACAATGAACAAAGTATGTAATCGAATTTTTGTAAATATGTACAAAGTTTTTAATGAATACGTGTTGCAAATTTACAGGGTATGTACGGGATGCAAAATAGACTAACTTTTACCAATAAACTCATAAAACGGTAATTATTTTTCTTAATTTTCGTTGGCTGTTACGATCTCTCACTACAGTTACTAATTTTGTTTATTTTATTTTTGCATCCCCTACATAGCCTATAAATTTGTAACACGTATTCATTAACACTATATTATTTATACGTATGTGACAAATATATTTTATTATATGATAATCTACTTTTCAAATTTTGCATATCTGCTTCTTTTATTTTCCATCTCCATTATTTTTCATATGCATTATTCATTTTATTAATTGATTATATTGCAAAATATTGTTATAAAATTAGCTTCATAAGAAATAATTTTTAATTTAAAAGTTGTATTTACACTTTACAGAAAACAGCTTTGATGACAGCTATTTAAATTTAGCGCTAGTACGGTTCGTTCACAACAAACTCTTTCAAGATGCAGTTAAGAAACCGGAAGCCTACTTTCAGGTTTTGTAATTCCCGGTCAATTTTGACGTCATCACTTTCGGAGTCAATTGTGATTTGAAGAAGGCTATATAAAAGTTTTCGTGTATTTAGACCCCAGCCAATATTTCCGGATCATTATTCCCTGCGATAGCTGTAGCAAAAATCACATATTTAATGTACAAATTATTTATTGGTAATAGATAGAAAATTTTAATGTTGGTTCTATTATATTCGTAAATATTTTGATCATTTATCTTTTTTTGTGAGTCCAATGTTTTCAAGTCATTGGTATAGCTGTAGTTGTGGACATGGTCTAAATTCATGCTGTTTACATCCGTCAAATTAATTATGCCGGTTTGTTTACGTTTTACGCTTAATATTTAGTCCTCATAAGTAAGGTTAATTGTATTAAATGTATTATTTTCAAAAAATATACATATTCGACAAGCAATGGAAATCGATTTTACTAAAATATGTCGAGTTTGTATGAATGAAGGTATTCTCATGCCAATTTTTAAAGTGCACATATCAAAGAAAATGATGGCTTGTGCATCCGTACAGGTAAATGGATTTTAAATCAGTCGAATAATACATTCATAATTCTTCTTTATATGTTGTAAAATTAATATTTAATTTTAGGTATGGCAAAATGATGGTCTTCCAAATCAAATTTGTAACAAATGTGTGGCAAAACTTCATATATCTTACCAATTTAAAAAACTATGTGAAAAATCAGATGCCAAGTTGCGCCAATATTTAAACAATCAACCAGTTCAACAACAGTCTCAAGCAGTATCTCAGCAACAGCAACCACAGCCTGCCCAACAAGCAGTTCAGACACAGGCAGTAACAGTACAAACACAATCTGCACAAAACAGTTTTGTGTTTGTAGATTGTAATACTTTGATTGATATGGGCCAAGAACAACGGTATGACAATTCCATCCCACCAGTGACAGCTGCTCCCGCGCTCGCTCAAATTAATTATAACATACAACCACAAAGTCATATACCGCTAAGTGGTTATAGTCTTCAACCTATTGGTCAAGTTCAAGTATATAATGGTTATAGCATGCCTGTGTCTCAACAAATGGCTCCTATTTCAGCCAACGTAGTTCAAGGGCAAATTCTTGGTCCTCCGATTCAGTCATTACAACCTCAGCAGCCTTTGCCCCCAGTAGAACCTGTTCAAACAAAAGATGATAGCAATGACAAAAAACGCCGTAATAAATTAAAAAAGGACAATCGAATAGGTGATCCTGGGCAAAATAAACAGTGTCCTACATGTGGCAAAGAGTTTCAAACAGGACCTAAACTTAGTAGACATATGAAAACGCATTCGTCCGAATTGCCCTATAAATGTAAATTCTGTCAAAAAGCATTTGCACATAGTGGTAATTACAAAATACACCTACGAATGCATTCTGATGAAAGGCCGTTTCGTTGCAACATCTGCAGTAAAGGTTGTCGACAAGCACAAGATTTACAAAAGCATTTGCGAACGCATACAGGAGAACGACCTCACGCCTGTAATCTTTGTTCGCTGGCTTTTTCTACTAGTAGTAATCTTATTGCACATGTCCGTACACATACTGGGGAACGACCATATGTATGCAGCGTATGCCAGAAAGCATTCTGTCAGTCTAACCAACTCACTAAGCACATGCGAACACATACTGGAGAGAAAAGCCATACGTGCAATGTGTGCCACAAAGGCTTCAATGGCTCCAGCACACTCATCGTACATATGCGTTCACACACAGGAGAGCGGCCGTACGTTTGCAACATTTGTGGTAAAGGCTTCGCTCAGTCCAGTTGCAGAGCTGTACATATTAAACGGCATTATGGAGAGGAGAACTTCCAATGTACACAGTGTGATCGAGCTTTTGTAACTAAGGCTGATCTAAAAGAACACTTACTCACACATTCAGGTGAGAAGCCATTTGGATGTAATATGTGTGATAAAAGGTATTCACGTGCAAATGATTTAAACAGACATGCAAAAACTCATGCTATATAAACACATAATAATTGTCATTTTGTGTTGTACATTAAGTTCCTAACTATAGATGTATTATTTATTATGAAATGAGTCAAAACATTGCATGATAATTTATACAATTATTATTGATTTTATATTTTAAATATAAGAGTAATGTAATTCTTCATTATATAAAAATTGGATATAACTATATGAGAAATACATATAATTATTATTTCACAATTATATTCTTTTTTAATTGTTTTTAAAAAAAACGGACTATCCAATAAAATCTACATTAAATAATTTTTATTAGTAATAGTATGTACTTGACTTTGTATTTATTACATTAGGTTAGCGGTCGGCAGCCTAAAAATGTACTTGCCCCCTGCCCGCTATATTTAGCAAAAAAAAAAAAATTAACGATTGTATGACGCTGTAGGAAGTTTTAATATACAATTTGTTTTTCTTGTGCAAAATTTTCCAATTAAATTTAGAGAAAAATGTTTGAAATAAATCTTTTATGCAAATAATACAATTTTACACCTAAATAACTAAACAGATTTTATTAATATTGATTATATGTAGTGATAGCCATGGAATTGAAACAATATTACAAATAAATGCATAACATTTGAACGATTTGAACTACGTCTGTTAAAAAGGTACACTTTTTTCATTAAAATGTCTTTATAAACACAACAAAAGTGTGAAAAAGTGTATTCGCAAAGGAAAGAAATAATGAAACCTTATGGCAATTTTTTTTTCACACTTTTATACAGACGTAAAAAAAAGATTTATATGCAACTCGAGTAAAAAGTGTCTTATTTAACTCATGGGATTTTCTATTCATGAAATGAGACTATGCTTTTTACTCTTATTGTATAAATAACTAATATTAGCGTTGTTATTACTGTTTTCTAATTGTGTTATAAAAAGAGAATTCGTTTATATATTATTCATTGTGTTTTGATTTAAAATTGAAATTGGTTGCCGACTAATGTGCTTGTATTTCTCGTATTTTACAAGAACGAATATAAGTGAATCTTAATATATTTTTCTCCAAATTCAACATATGACTATAATTGCATGATTCCTATATCTCTTACCTACTGTGATGAGAAAAAATTCTAAACAAATTGAAAGACATATATTTTTAATTAATAATAAATTAGCTACTTCAAGTGGGCCAAGGATGAGGCCAAGCCAGTTATGATTGGCCGCCTCCGTTATTATTAGATGAATAACTGATTTTTGTCGATTTTCACTGTCTCATTGAATTTCTTTTCTAAACTACATATTAATAATTGAAAAACATGTTACAAATAAAAAAGTTAGATACCAGTGTATCGTGTACGTATGTATGGAACAAATTCATATATTTTTAGTGGAAACCATATTTAATTTTTAGGTTCATACTTCAAAAAAAAATCTTTTCTCTTTTCCCTTAATTAAGGGTTGTTTTGTAAATTTGTGTTACACCAAGTGGAATTCGTAATACATATATGATTATTTATCAGCATCGCGATTTCGCGATACGTAATTTTTGGCACCATCCCTATAACTCCCTAACCTAAGGTAGTGGGAGGAGAAATTGTATCATTCGAAAACTTTCTTCAAGCTTAATAAAAATAATTAAATATGCAAAAAATGAATGAAAGTAAACGAAATATTTATATTTCATACTTTACATAAGAGTTGTGATAAATGTAAATTTTATTATAAAGAGTTAATGATGAATATCCTGATTTTATGAAAAAGAATACCTGTAAGAAATTGATTCTTAATGTAAGTTACAATCTTTTATATTTCCAATTACCTATTTCTATATACATATATTGATTACGACTTGTTTTATGAATCTTTGGTGAGAAAATTGTTTGAAAACGTGTCTCAAGTGTCATTTGTTCCAATATTTGGAATATAAGGACACTGGAGAGAATGTAGAACTAGTAGATACCGAATTTAAAAAGTCATATGTATTGCAGGCTGACCTGGATTTGTCAGTATCCCAGTCATTTGCGCAACAATCAGAGGGAAATAAAATTTTCTGCTGAGACAACTGTCAAGTTTCTTTCGAACAACTGAACCTGGCATAGACAAAACTATCTATATTGAGTTATCCGATTCCAAATGCACGTTAAATATAGGTGTAATTGATGTAAAAATCGATGGAGTCCTTTCTGTCACAGAACGTTCAAAAAGTAAATAATGGAGTATTTCAGCAGTTTTGGAAGCCTGAACAAAATTTGGTATGTTATAGACAGCGCATTTTTACAAATATGCGGAAAAAAATTCCTGTTTCGAATAAATCATGCCACACTAATATAGCTACTGCAGTTTAAGTAGGTACCTTAAATATGCTCAATGGATTGAAAGCCTCTACGAATATGAGCCCTAATCCATATTAGTTGGCCTAGTCCCTAATTTTTTATTTTATTTAGCGCATATATATTACAAATAATTAATAACGTAATTATCGGTATTGCACATTTTTTCCTGGGCAATGAACTTAGCTGATCTGTCACGCGTCACGGTGTTCGGGTAAACGCGGGAGAGCCGAACGTCACGAATCACGGTAACGGGTCATAGCCTACATTGCGTTATTAATTCAAGACCGGGAAACATCACAAAAATGTCAAGAAGGACTCTAGTTCCACACTCGCCGTTTTGGTGTGACTTATTCCTACTGTCTGCTTTCATTACCGATATACTCGTATATGTACAAAGCAGATTGGTACACCCAGATTTATTTAGTACATAAATACATTAGTGTGAAGTATGTACTATGTACACTTAATTTTCATACTGCCATTTATAATATATTAAATATTAGATATAACTGCATGAAAAAAAATATATGTTACCAACCCACTGAACTAAATATATTTAGTTCAGTGTACCAACCATATAAAAAGCGAAAAAATTTAAACCTCGATCAGCATTTGCTTTTTGCATAAAGTTGTTAGAATCATGTCGTGATTGGTATCAAATGAGAGGTATCGTCAAGGATTGCCATGCAGAAATGTCAGAAATTCGACAGCTCGATCGGCTTTTGTTTTTTACATAAAGTTGTAAGAATCATGTGTTTGGTATCAAATGAGAGGTATCATCAAGGGTTGCCATGCGGAAATGACAAAAATTTGACAGCTCGATCTGCATTAGTTTTTTACATAAAGTTGTACGAACCACGTCGTGTTTGGTATCAAATGAGAGGTATCGTCAATGGCTGTCATGCAGAAATGTCAAAAGTTCGACAGCTCGATCGGTTTTTGTTTTTTGCTTAAAGTTGTCAGACTCATGACGTGTTTGATATCAAATGAGAGATATCGTCAAGGGCTGCCTTACAGAAATGTCAAAAATTTGACAGCTCGATTGGCTTTTGTTTTCTCTTAAAGTTGTCAGAACCATATAGTGCTTAGTATCAAATGAGATATATCGTCTAGGGGCTGCCATGGAGAAATGTCAAAAATTTTGTCAGCTCGATCGGCTTTTGTTCTTTACATAAAGTTGTAAGAACCATGTCGTGTTTGGAATCAAATGAGAGGTATTGTCAATGGCTGCCATGCAGAAATGTCAAAAATTTGACAGCTCGATAAGCTTTTGTTTTTTACATAAAGTTGTAAGAACCAAGTTGTGTTTGGAATCAAATGAGAGGTATCGTCAATGGCTGCCATGCAGAAATGTCAAAAGTTTGACAGCTCGATCGCCTTTTGTTTTTTGCGTAAAGATGTCAGAATCATGTCGTGTTTGGTATCAAATGAAACATAAGATAGTTGTTTATGAGCTGCCATTAATTGTATGAAATAGTACAATAAAATAGCAGTTTTCACTTCACTTAATATTATAGATATTTTGTGGTTCTTGTGCTACATACGCGCTAAATTGCAAGATATATTTTCTGAAAAATTTTGTTGTTTTAATGTCAAACTAAATAATTCATAGATTTACTAGCAATACAAGAAAATCAAATAAAGTTTGAAAAGAATGGGGGATTACACCATTTTTTTTTATAATTTCATCTGAAAATATTAGGAAAACTAAAACTATTGATGAAAATCCGGTGAAAAAATTCCTATTAATAAGCGAGTTATGGTCTCCCGAATTTTTAAAAGATTGACGTGACGTCACATTTATGTGTTTTTATATCAAACTGTTTTCATCATGGACCTCAATGTTCTTGAAATATATGCTATTTTAAGTTATATTTACATAAAAATAAATGAATATTATAACACTGTATAAGTCTACATACTTTATAATTACAGGTGTATTTAAATTATTTAGTTTAATGCAAGAAATTTATGTTAAAATAAAAACTGTTTGAAAACTGCTGTACAGGAATGTTAGCCCCTCCTTTCGAATTTGAATTTCTTAACTTCCATTGGTAGTAATCCCCACCTCCTAACATGCTATTTGTAATGCATGTATAGGTGGTCTCTCGGTCGCAAATCAAAATATTTTCATATTAGTGTCGAAGCGCTATAACAAAAAACCCTTTATTTCCGAAATATTTCAATTATACCATTTCATTTTTTTATTAATATTCGTTATTCAGCATATACATTCGTATTTTTTTACTATTTTCCTTTAATTCGATTGAGCCGTAATCCCCCATTGACGTTATTTGTTTGTCAGAGTTTAGAAATAGGACGCCATAAAAATTACTGCAATTTTTAATAATAATCGGCGAATTATCCAATCTTGGTAAATAATAGAAATATAATTTAAAGTTAAGTTATAATGTGGAAATTACTTTAAATAAAAAATAATAATTATTATTATGTAAAATGGATCAAGTGGTGCATGGTTGGTTCTGGTTGTGGATCAAGGGGAGCGAAGTGAAACAACAGGAGAGGATATGTCAATCAATATTATGTCAAATAATATATAGACATACTGGCTGGTAGCACAAGCCTTGTTTTAACTAAAATACTGTTTTAATAAATGTCAAATTTCATTATTTAATAACAAAAATAAATAACATCAAATATATTAAAATATGATTTTGAAGCAGCACATAGTTTGTATTCAATCAAATATTTTTTAAAAAATCGTTCTTTACACATAAGGGTGAAATTAAACATTGAAATTTGAATTTGACATTTCTTAAAACAGCGTTTTAGTTAGAACAGGGCTTGTGCTACCAGCCATTGTAATTAGTTGTTAATTAATAAAGAAACATTCAAGAATCATTTAATTTGTTATCTGTTTTACGACACGCTACATTTGGTGGCAGCGGTGGGATTGGCGGTATTTCTGATGGATATATGCATTTTACCACAATTTTACCTATAATTTCAAATATTTAATTAATAAAACAATAAGAAAGATTAAATATACTTCCCAGAAAAAGATATCAGAATGTCACTAAAACTGTTGATTTTTGACACTGACATGTGTCATTTACAAACTGTTATAAACATTGGAATTTGTCAACTGGTTTCCTTAGTGCCTTAGCCTCTGCGATTAGATTACTCTATAAATTATAGTGTCTTTATCTCTAAATCTATATAAGATATAATCAATTTTTTAAGTGTATTAGATGGAGAATTTTATGTTCTTCAATATTTAATAAAAAAATCCAAAAAATTATATTTAGAAGAATTTTTCTAAGAAACTACTACTTCCGGTTGTTCATTTGTTACCAAAACTCTTCCCAGGAATGTCAGATTGAGGAAACTGAAGTTAAATATTTTTCAAGTCTTATAGTTTTTGAGGAATCGTCCCTCCAACATCCATACATAACACACACACACACACATCATTTTAAAAATATTAGAATCGGATTCTAGGGACCTTAAATCGTGCATATTGGATATGCGAATTTTAGCATGAATCCAATACCTCTCTTAGCGAGAGGTAAAAAGTAAAATGGCGGGCACTTTTTTATACACCTAATTGGACAGAGAATTGGCAAGAGCCAACAAAGTGTCTGACATCTGGTGGCAAAATAAAACATATAAGTTGTAGGGAAAACGTTGTGCTGTCATATAGGGTTATAAGTAAATAGCAACCAAAAATGACCAGCAAATCGAAGAAATATTGTTCTGTACCGCAGTGCAATAATTATACAAGTGCTGACATTTCCGTTCATTATTTCCCAAAAAGAGAAATAATAAAAAATAAGTGGAAAATCGCGTTAAAAATCGGAAAGGACATATCACCGTTCATGAACGTGTGTTCACAACATTTTTTACCTAAGCGATTTTATTCCATATAAGTATTTATAAAAATTTATGCTTCAAAATATTATTAGATTGTTTTTGTAGTTATTAATAGAAAAATATTTAAAAGAAATGGTAAACCAAGCCAAAAATTACTTTTTATTGTTTATAGAAAAGATAGAGAAGAAGAATAAACTATAAAAATACCAGAAGTTGAGCAACAGCAAGAGAAGAAGACGTGCAAAACAAAGAACTTGATGTGCATTTGTATTTAATGTTATTACGATTGAATGATGAGCCCCTTTCAAATTAGATGTTTGAACACACAGTCCATTTATTTCTATATTATTCTGTTTATCTGTCTTATATCCGCACAAGTATGTCCAGCTAAAAATAATTAAATAAGTATTAAGTAGTTAACATGCAGATAACTTCAATTTTGAATCTTATTTTCCTTTATATACTGCTTCTCCTTCGACCATAAGCCGCACAGCACCATTTAAATAAATGTATATGTCTGACATTGTGATAAACATATTTAATTTCATTTAAAAATAACAAAATATCCTCAAAACAAAGCATCAAAATACAACTAGCACAAACGTAAAATATAATGTTTTCCCTATAAGTCGGTCATTAGTGCTGCCATCTCTAGGATGTGGCTCTCCCGGATAGTGATACATGACTGTTGCTTGAAATAAAACAATTAACTTAAACAAGTTGGGACAGCTATGTTTCATACACTAGTGGTTCACTAATAATAAGTATCATCTCAAAAGATGATTTATAACCATATAAACTATCATATCAAATTTCATCCAAATCGAATAAAGCATCCGGTTATTATAAGCAAAATTAATTTTTTTCCAGGAACTTTGTAGCAGAATACTGGCTAAATGGTACACTTTCCAGTATGAGGTTGTATGGCGGCCAGGGGAAAGAAGCCTAGTGGAGGGGGGACGACGGACGAACACAGCTGTTCGACCGTCCTAGAGAGGGGATAAGCGCAGCAATTTTTAAACAAAATTGCTTTATTCGTTCAATTAAAATTTTATAAAACTTTAAATACTGAAACAAGTGTGTTGTACATATATTATTTATTGAAAAAAGCACGTGTTTTAATCAAATATTTTCATTTAATTAATAAAACGTATTGAAATGAATTATAAAACGATACAATACAAAAGTAAACAAGTTAAACAATATGGTTTTAAGGTAGGGTGACCAGATTTATAAATCACAAAACCGGGACATTTTTCAAAGGGTTGTAAAATACAGGTAAAAAAAGCGCCGCAGGAAAAATTTTTTTTTCGTTCAAGGTCAAATGCCCTATAATTGAAAGTTACATTTTTTCAAGGGATTTGAAGCTGTATGTTTTCCCCCTTTCATGTACAAAAATAAATTGACATCACAGAATATTAAAGAAAAGAGAATATATTTAACGCATTGTTGACTTACGTGGATAATAACTACTGTCTTACACATAATAAAAATTGTTAATGATACGTACATTACACCTGCATGTTTTAGGATGTGCAATGTGTACAGAAGCGCATTTTCGTCATAAAGCAAGAAAGAAGTGGGGAACAGCCCAGTCAGCCAACTGTATGCTCGAAATAACGACACTATGAAATATGATTTATTCCACTGGTCTATTGCGTTTAACAAATTATTGTAAAATATTTATAATCGTAGGTCGTTTTACATAAATTCTAACAGTATCACGGAAAAATATATAAATCAATTAAAAATTTAGTCAAAATAAATATTACAAACGTCGATAGCAACAAATTATAAATCGGGTACGAAAACCGGGACAATTACGTGTCCCGAAAAGGTTTATCGGGACACCGGGACAAATCACGGAAAACCGGGACGTCTGTAGTGGTAGCACGCACTTTAGAATTCTATCATAGAAAGCAGGCGAATATGATTTTATTTTTACGAATCTTGGTAGCACGCACTTTAGAATTCTATATTCACTTTCTGATTCGGAAATTATTGGATTTTATACTATTAAAATAAGAAATATTACGACAGTTGTATATAATAAATGTACAAATTATATATAAAATGCTTTTGAATAGAACTGTGGCAAAATAATGGCTTTACTTTGACACTTTCGCTTCGCCTCAAGTCGTACGCTTGCAGGCAAATATTTTGAGACACGCATGCTACCAAATTTTCGCTTCGTAGCGAAATGCGAAAACAAATGCCTCATTTGATAGAATTCTAAAGTGCGTGCTACCACTACTGGTCACCCTACTTTAAGGTCAAAGAAGGTTGACAGATAGGCCCGGCCTGGAGTGGGGGAAATGGCTTCACTTTTGCAGCCACTTGCTCCCTCCTATTTATTCCTACCTCCATGGCCGGACCCATACGTACTGTCGTGGCGGTAAAAATTGGCCGTGTAAACGAGCTAAGAAATATTAGGCATTTACGAAAATTCTACTGGTGAACTGTTACAGGTATATATCGGTAAACAGCTGTTCATCAGGTTGCAGCTACCGGGATAGATATTTTAAGAACGCAAGTGGTAAACAGGGTACATTTATAACCTATAAAAATCAGTTGAAAGATGAAATAGATAGAAATTTGACGTAGTTAAACGTTCTCTCGTCTCGTCTTCTGTATTATCATAATTAACTTCTGAAATCTACTTCCGATTCCAACTTCGCTTGACATCTCTACCTTTTTTGAGGTTAGATTCTTCTTTTACCGACTGAACGCTGAATTACTCGATCCACAAATCATGGATCTGGTAGATATAGTACAATTTTCGAACGCAGTCGGTAGGTGAGGTATCTACTCGTAGAATTTTCAATCAACTTTTACCTTCCGCTACCCTTGGTATAGGGATCGTACTAAAAATCACATATCGAGATTTTAGTAAATGACCACGTTTTAAGGTCCCTAGAATCCAATTTTAACATTTTGACGATGATGTCTGTATATGTGTGTGTGTGTGTGTGTGTGTGTGTGTGTGTGTGTGTGTGTGTGTGTGTGTGTGTGTGAGTGTGTGTATGAATGTGTATGAATTTTGTTTGCACTCTAACTCAAATACTATCATTCAGAAAATTCTGAAACCTTGTATTTCTACCCTATTCTAATAGGAATAGCAGCCATTAGATTTTGGTGTAAATCGGATAAACGGAAATGGCACTTTACTTGAAGCTCATAATGGTTTTTCTTCAAAAAATACATTTAAATGCCATTTTTTAGCATTTTATGTCATTGGAAAATTATAGATTATTGAATTTTGTACAGGTATACATTAATACTTTTTCTATATATTTTACAGATAAATTTAAAAATCATTTTTCTTTTTTTAATCCCGAAGCCTAAGATAAACACAATTCCTTTGTTACACAGTTTATTTTTCAAATGAATGTAACTGACAGGTAAACGTCATTTTCAAAAAACTAATCACTTCAAATTAATAATAGTGACATATTAACTAATAAAGAAAATCTTAAATAAAGCAATAGTTATATGCAATGGAACATAATATAGTTTGAAGCATTACTAAATGCGTAGGTATGTATTTAAATTAATAAAAATTAAATAGCGGGAGGTTTTGTGTTGGCCACATCAGATTTTTTTAACAGAAAACCTGGTATAATAAAAATGTTTTATTTATTCTAATTCATATAACTTTTCATGAAGAATATATATATATATATATATATATATATATATATATATATATATATATATATATATATAAATTGAAAAATAGTGGAAACCTGTTATTTTTCAATAAGCTATATTATGTGAAGACCCGTGAGTGACTAAAGATGTTTTATGTAAGTGTATCATATAATATTTTATCTGCAATAAGCTCTAATAACCCAATAAATATAAAATAGCTATTTTTAGTACGGTACAAGTGAGCAAAGTATGTCTTTTTCTCACGTGTCTGAGCGAGTAAAGGCCGTGCCGTCAAAAACCGCGCCGTCGAAAACCACGCCGTCGACAAGTCCGTGCCGTCGAAATCCACGCCGTCGAAACTTATCCCCTCCACTTTGACCGCGCGGTCGAAAACCGCGCCGTCGAAATAATCAATAATTCGTCTGCTTCGGTATAGTGCACGAGCAAACCGGCCCGTCGAAACTTATCCCCTCCACTATTACTAATAATCAATAATTCGTTCTGCGTAACTTTCCCCTTTTACTGTCTATAGTATAATTTAAAAGATCGATAGATGGCGATACCATTGAAAATAGTACAAAATTTGAATTTGTAACAAATATTATAATTATATTGGGTCTCACAGAATGGCATGCGACACTAGCGGAATTTCACGGGCACGGGATTAAATTATGGCCGCCGATAGGACATGTCAAAAATTCAAAAATTGTAAAAAATCGATGTAAATATTATAAAAATAAATTCTGTTGCTGAAAAATGAGTGGAGTAAAAAAATTTAAAAAAAGTGCTGCGTAAAAGGATGTACGAGTTCAACAAGTAATCGGAAACTATCATTTCAAAATTTAACGAAGAAAGGCTCAGGTATTATTTACGTAAATAATTATTTTGGCAAAGAAGAAAAGCATGATCGACTGAATATATGGAAAAGAAATTTAAAAATATCTCAAAACTCTAATGCTATAAATCTGCTCTTTACATTTCACAAAGCAGGGTTATCATTTCGCAGGTCTGTATACCTATTTATGTACTGTAATGAATTATAATTTTAATATTGTCACTGAATACGTAATATATATTCAGTATTCAGTAATATTGTGCAGAATATTCATGTGTTAAGCAGTCATTAAAAAAAACATTGTTCAAAGTCAGCCGCACTACGCCCCGTGCTTCATGGGGGTCCAGCGTCCAGCTATTTATAAACGATTCATATTTATTTATTTCTACTAAATAAATATTCTTTATAATGTTAAGGCAGAAGTTATATCTCTTCAGGGGCGGATTGGAGAAGTAAATCGGCCCGGGCGATTATTCTCAGTCCGGCCCTTTTCAGAGTGAAAATGATATATTACATACTCGTATATGTACACTGCTGAAAAAAAATCGGACACTTGGTTTTATAATTTTTGTTATTATCTCGAGAACTATAAGAGCTACGATGTCGGTTAATTAGACGAAAGTTGTCCTATATTAGAATACCATTTCAGCAATGTATTGTTTATACAGAAGAAACACATAGGTCATTAGATACAAACAAATATGTAAATTTTATAGATTTTTTTTTGTTTTTGTAAACTTCTAAGTATGAAATGATTCCAGATTTTGATTTGCACTTCTGTAGGACACTTTTTATGGCGATATTCATTTTTTGTCACTACCGTATTTCACGCTACACTAATAAACCGACTTCGTACCCCTAATAGTTCTCGAGATAATGACAAAAATAAAAATTAAAAATCAAAATGTCTGACTTTTTTATCCATCAGTGTAATAATTTTTATTTATGAAAATTATCACATTGTTATATATATATATATTTTTTGTCTCCACCCGGTAAGTAATTGTATATAATGTATTTCAAAATTGTCCAGAAACATTTTACCGGCCTAAGCCTATATGCTAATAGGATTGGCTTTGAAAATCAAATTTTTCGATGATACCAACATAAAAAAAACCTTAGTATTTAATATTTGGAACGAAATACATTGGCAATATTGCCTGGGGTAAAAAATGCATATAATTTTTATTTCATAACTCGACCTTAAAATTACTCGAAATTCTTGGTAACTTTAACCGAAAACTGGAATCCATCAGAAACAGAACTTCGTTAAGTCTAATATTTTGGGGAAACTCGTAGTTCTTTTTATTTGGTTTGATTTGTAAGTTTTGAAACTGGACGAAAAATTTATATGTATGTGCAGGAAGAAATTTTTTTTTATTCCAACAGATATCCATTTTTTTCTGGCATATTCGTATTCAATTTCGAGTTATCGAAGTTCCACGAAAAAATAACATGTTTTCCAAATATTAGAGTAATTGTCCAAAATTTATATTTTTAAATTATAAAAAAATATATTCTGACTACATTATTTAATTGAAGGTGGCCAACCGGCCCTTTGGACCACTCGGCCCTTTGGGATTTGCCCGATCGCCCGATAGGACAATCCGCCCCTGTATCTCTTATTATAGCCCTTCAGATTATAGAAACAGAGATTTGATTATAACAATAAAATTATTGATTACAATAAAGAAAATTTAATTACAATAATGAAAATGATTAATAATATAAAAATTATGTATTTTAGTTTTAAATTTTTGACACCCTTTTGAATATGCCGTCCCTACGAAGCTGCCTTGGTGGTCATACAATCTCAAAATCTTATATAACGTAATAAGAAAATTACAAGTATTGTCCAAAATATGAATTAGAAATATGATAACAACAGAGTTTTAAAAAAACCTGGTTTAATTTGATTAATCCCCTTATATTTTTGTTATATTGAAAGGCCCCGCGGTAAAATGTTGCACATGGCCCCGCAAACGATCAAGTAATAATTAATCCCGAATTTATGACTTGTTGCCCTTCAACTACGTTTCTTGACGGAATTGACTCAACAAACACGAAAATCGTATTTAGTTGAATTGTTAACATTTTTTATGGCTCAGCAAGCACTCAGTCAAAATGTTATTAATTTGACATGTCCTAGTGACCGCCATGACAGTTTCGCAAGCGGATTCTGCGGGTCCCAATAGAATATGAAAAGAGAATATATTTTAAAATTTCATATTTTATTATTAATTTATAGGGTATGTAGGGGATGCAAAAAGTTAAAATAAACAAAATGAATAAGTAAAATTAAGAAAAATAATTCCTATTTTATGAGCTTATTAATAAAAGTTTGTCTATTTTGTATCTCTTGCATACCCTATAATTTTGTAACACATTTTCATCAACAGCCTGTGTCGTGTGTCAGGCATTTGTACATATTTATAAAACACTTTGTTCATTGTAAAATATTTCGACTTCCCTTATAAGCGGGTATTGAAAATTTGTAAAAGCCCCACAATCTTTAAAGATTAATGATGCATGGGGCATTAAAAAGGAATCATATGTAATAACTGAAAAGTTTTAATTTTTCCTATGGCCCTTTCTACGTGTATTCTTGCCCTCGCTATGTTTCTTTTTTTCTAAATTTGTTCCATTGTAAACTGTATTGTCATTAAAAAAGGTGGTATATTTAAATTAACGCGTGGTGGTCGGCGAGAAAGTGACCCGCAACTTCGTAATTATTAAAATCTACAGGTCTTCAAAATTTGGATAATTCGTTTAATTCTTCAACATCTTCCTCAGGATGTGCGAGATCAGTGGATCTACGAACCGAATTGCAAGCAAGAACGTACAGAATGTAGTGATCACATATCAGATGCAGAATACCATTAATCCTTTGATCAGTAGCCTAGGTTCTAGGTCTATATTTTTATCTATAGAAACAGAGATTGATACGGGGAATATCCTTTCACCCTCGCTGAAGCATGATTAATGAGCCTGTTTCTAAAATAAATAATTCAATAAAAAGATTGGTGCCGGAAAAACAACCCCCCACTCCTGTGACGTCGGAGCACATACATAACGACATTCATAGTCAATATGAAAACAGTTTACGTTATTTATATAAATAAAAGTAGGCGACAGTTTGTCACGTGTTAAATTGTATGTACTCTGACGTCACAATCTGTTTTAGATCTCGTGACTTTAACACAATTTTCAATATTTAATTGTAAAGTATCTAATGAATATTTCGTGATATTTTCAAATTTCAAGCTCTTCAAAGAACAATATCTTTTAAAATTTATTATATAGAAATCATATAAAAATTTTTAAACAGCCCTATTCTTGAAATTTATAAAAATTTACTTTAATATAGTGTTTCATAAAACAAATTCTGCATATATTTTTTTACTTTAAATAAATAAAACAGAAGTATGTAACAAAAACACATCATTAAACTTCTTAGTTTCGAAATTAGACAGATGACAGCTATTTAAATTTGGCGCTAGTACAGTTCGTTCACAACAAAGATGCAGTTAAGAAAGCGGAAGCCTTCTTTCAGCTTTTTGTACTATGACTCCGAAAGCGCGAAGTCAAAATCGACCGGGAATTGCAAATCTTAAAAGTAGGCTTCAGATTTCTTACCTTCATTATGAAAGAATTTATTGTGAACCGTCCATAAATCAGTCATTTGACTAATTTAAAAAACTATACTGCCCGATTCACAAAAAAGTTTAAGCTAATCCTCATTTTTGGATTAGTGAATTTTATTATATTCCGGTATGTAAAATTTAATCTTCAAAATATTATCCAAAAATGAGGCTTAGCTTAAACTTTTTTGAGAATCGGGCTGATAAAGTTTAATGATGTTATTTTGTTACATATTCTTACTTTGGGTATTTAATGTAGAAAAAATATATGCGTACTTTTACAACGTCTTAAAAACGGTAATTTATATTTATGTACTATTTCCATTTATAAGGCTCTGGTGGTTCTACATTACTAACGATATTGATAAGCCAAACAAAGTATAAATATATAAAATATTTTTTCTAAAAACTCAGACTGGTAGTATTTACTCTTAATCAGGGGGTGATTAAGCTATGACTAAAATAAAATAACAAATTCGCTTGATTTCAATCATTCCAATGTATTTTTAAATGGTAGCCATGGTGATTAGTTAGTTACGGTCACTAAAATTTTGAGTAAATACTACCAATCTAAGAGGTTTTCACCTTTACCATTTTTTAATCAAAAATCATAAATTTACCACTCAGTGGAAACGAGTTGATCTGGAAAAGATACATGGACGACATTATCCTTCTATGGATCCATTACAGATATGCACAATTTTCACAATGCTATAAACAACCTATCTAGACAAGTTGGCATTATAAGTTGCCAGTTAGGTTACGTTGCAGTTTGTATTTTTTTTTATTTATTTTTCATTTATTTACGACACAACGCGCAAAAGTTGAAATTTCATGTTTTAAAAACTTGAAAATACAAGAAAAAAATCTGTTGTGGTCAGCACAAGATCTCACGCCATTTCCATATTAGGCTATATAAGCATTGTACTTATTTCACATTTCTGGTACACACAAAAACACATATCTTTATATATTTTTATAATTTTTAATTCATTCTCACTCTTATTCTTCTAATTCTTGAGATTCTTCCAATTCAATGATGAGATTGGTGGTATTTCTGAAGGGTATATGTAATATATGTATCTATAGGTAATTATAAATATTTAATTAATAATAAAATAAGAAATTTTAAAATATGTTCTCTTTTTATATTCTATAATATTTAATTAATTATTTGAGTAAACGTGAAGATATAAATTAAATCAAAAACAATAATAAACCTTTCTTCACAAATAATATTGACCGGTAGTATTTACTCAAAATTTTAGTCACCCTAACTAACTAATTACCATGACTACCATTTAGAATTACATTGTTGTGATTAAGAAACAACTGAATTTGTTACTTTAGTCAACGCTTAATCACCCCTGTTTAAGAGTAAATACTACCGGTCATATTGTTTATTCCATTGTAGTACAACTGATGATGATTGCTTTGCAATCGAAATGTACATTGTGTGAATAAAATATTATTTGTGAAGAAAGGTATATTATTGTTTTTGATTATAATATTTGTTACAATTCAAATTATGTACTATTTTCAATGGTATCGCCATCTATCGATCTTTTAAATTATACTATAGACAGTAAAAGGGGAAAGTTACGCAGAACGAATTATTGATTATTAGTAATAGTGGAGGGGATAAGATTCGACGGGCCGGTTTGCTCGTGCACTATACCGAAGCAGACGAATTATTGATTATTTCGACGGCGTGGTTTTCGACCGCGCGGTCAAAGTGGAGGGGATAAGTTTCGACGGCGTGGATTTCGACGGCACGGACTTGTCGACGGCGTGGTTTTCGACGGCGCGGTTTTCGACGGCGCGGTCTGCTTCGGTCTGAGCGAGTGCGCCAACTGGACAAGTGAGAAAAAGACATGCTGACGTGTGCTGAACATGATTTTTTCCACAATCTTGAAAAATAATTATATAAAAGACGAAATATTGTACTTTTATTATTAATGAAAAACTCAACAGTACATATGTTTAGAACTGAATTTAATGTAAAGTTAACTACAAAAAATTATTGTTTCTTCACGTAGAATGGTAGATATTTATTGTACAATTTGTAACTCCATCAAAATTTCTAACGTAGAATATTACAGGCTTGTGTATTTTGCTCACTTGTGAAGAAATTTATTTACTTTGCTAATTTGTAAATCAACATGCTACTTTTCTCACTCTTTTAAGTTGAATAATAATGAATTTTGCTAACGATTGTGGAAAAAATAAATTTTATTTATGAATTAGGATCACAGAGAAGTTTGCCATGATAACAAAATATTCACACTGGTTTTACAAATTTAGCCTGTTTAAAAATTTGAATCACTCGTTGCTCGGCAAGCTGCAACTAATGAAACGTTGTTACTAAACAACCGTTGTACAAACTCAAAAGATAAACAAAATTTGTTTCGTTTTATTTTAAGCTTCAATTGTATTTCATACATAGTCTTATAAAGCCTGTAGCATAAATATAAAAATAAAATTTATTTTAATTTCAATTGTCATTTAAATCCGGCTGACGAAAATTACTTCGATTTTTTAAATAGCATAAAAGTTATACTCCTGGGTGTGGTGTTTACTCCACAACAGCTTTGAATGCTAGTGAAGGGACATCTGTTAAGTGCATTCACCGATGTATATAAATATATAATTCATAATTATTAAAATCTGCGAATAAAAATTGATACACCCAGAAGTTGGAAATAAGCGATGATAATATATTTATGTATGATAAATGTTCATTTCATGTGTTATGTTGTTATTAATTATTAATATATGCATTCGTATTTACATACCTTATAATAACTTTTTCCCTTAAAATTCTCAAAATTTAAATTTAGATGTTCATGCAGTAGGAGGAAGATTTTATAGATGGCGCACAAGCATTGAAAAGAAATTTACTGCCCAAACGTTCATGTCTTATTGTTGCTCTGGGGTTCGGCTTGTAGGACTGGTGGGGGTGAATAAAGCTAACCTTATTTTGCGCACGTGTGATTTCTCATTATATTAATAAATAGTTACGATTGGTGTGATTTATCAAGTTTATGTTATATATATACATAGAGGTAAATTATTCTGAAGAAAACGAGTTATTTAATTAGCTCTTTTTAATATTTTTAGTTTCAGAATGAAGACTTCATTAGCAGCACAGCTACAGAAATTAGCTGTACCTCAGACGTCTCTTTTGGATCGTGATAAAAAGAAACCTTCATTATTATTTGATCCAAAAGAAGCAGCTACTATTGATAGAGATACATTTTATGATATTGGTCTTAGTGGTTTAAGAGATTTGAAGGCTTTAGATGAGGATTTTGGGTATTTTGAAAATAATCTGTTTAGTTCTACATCACGAAATATTGAACGAGTTATTCTAGATGAAGATACAAATTACAATTTAAACAAGACACTGAAGAAGTTCTTCATATTATTATCTCCATATTTTTTGCTTAAACCTGCACACAAAGCTTTGGAATGGCTAATTCAAAGATTTTCAATTCACGAGTTTAACATAAACGAATTTTTAAAACTAATTCTACCTTACCATGAGACTAATGTGTTTGTGAGATGTTTAAGATTATTGACTTTTACAAGTAAGAATGATGACTGGATGTGGCTACAACCACTACAAAAATCAGGTGTTCCACTTTCAAAAACGGCTCTTTATAGCTGCTGTGCGAATGATGCTGGACTTTTCAAATACGTCAATAAAATGGTTATTGATGCAATGAAAGAAAAATTTTCCAAACCTAAATCTCAGACTATTTTATTTAATTTTTACTGTACTACAGTGACTGGAACTATGGAAAATATTCCAGATATAACAGAACCGCAGCTTACTGCTATACTTCCATCATTATTAAAAGGATTATTATCAGATATTCCTGATTATATTGCGTCAACATACATAATTACGGCACACTTACTAAAAAAAACTAAACTTTACGTAAAATTGTTAAACACTCTTGTGTTTAAAATTTCAAGCAATAAACAGAGTGATTTGTATATGGAAGCAACTTTATTATTATTGCTGGTATATCAGTCCCAACAGGATAACTTTACAACCATTTCCGACATGGCATTGGAAAATTTGGCTATTAATGATTGGTTTATAGACAATTTGAACAAATTAGCTGCCTCAGGTAGTCATGTTCTACCACTGTTGTCTCCAGTATTATGTATCGCTTTAAATAAAATTCAAAATGATAAATATAAAAGGATGGTAGAGAGAATTTTTTCTCGTGTTCATCTTGAAAATAACTCTTTGGAGATTTTATTAAGGTGAGTTTATATTTACTTTCCTATTATTTGTAAGCTTTTATACAATATGTTCCATTTAAAACTGATATCATTGGAATCTTGGAAATTGTAAGAGTATGACCTAAAATGTGCTTTTATTTTATCAATAATGCTCGTAGGCTACTAGGTAATAACGAAAAATTGATATTGGTCGTTTTTACCTCCCTCTACCTTAGGTAAGGGAGGTATAGGGATCGTGCTAAAAATAGCATATAGAAATTTTAGTGAATACGCATGTTTTGATGTCCACAGAATCCGATTTTAACATTTTTATAATGATGTCTCTGTGTATGTATGTATATATATATATATATATATATGTGTGTGTGTGTGTGTGTGTGTGTGTGTGTATGTATGTGTATGTGTGGTTCCTATGTACACGATTACTCAAATACTATCGGGCAGAAAAAATTGAAATTTTGTATACCCATTCTATACTATGTGGAATACATCTAACCGCCACCACCTGTATGTATTTCTTTTGAATAAACAATACGTTGTTAATGGCATTCTAATGTAGGACAACTTTTGTCTAATTAACTCACTTCGTAGCCCTTATAGTTGTCGAGATAATTGTGTATTGTAGTCGTACAGTACAAAACAATAAGTAGCACGTGCTTATACTATATATCTTGGGTATTAGAATATTAATGCCCAGTTGCAATTTATTTAATAATACATTGTTCAAAATAAATATAAAAATAATAAAAATATTAACTTGAACCGGGAGGGATTTGAACCAGTGAAAAATTATCATTAAGCCTTGTATTGATTTAACGAGGTCAGCTACCGAATAAGTTTCCATGATTACTGTTTTTAGTAATAACTGTCAAGTAGGATTATACTTTCGTAAATATTTCAATAATAAGGTATTAAATTAGGAATATTTGGATACTCTTCGATGCCAAATTAAATAATCTTTCTAACCATATCAAAAACTCCCACTATAGTCTTACGGGACAGATAATATTTGAAAAAACTGTATCATTTCCGGTTTATCAATTTTAGCCAAAATCTAATATGTTGTTCTCCTTGATACAAAAGTCTTAAATATTAACATTAAAAAGTTTTGGATTATATTTTAATATAGTATTTCATTAAAAACTGTTATGGGCTTCAAATAAAGTTCTACTTTTGGTTATCCAATTTTACCCAAAATCTAATCAACTTTATATATTAATGCAGAAAGCTTAAATACGTCACACGCAGACATACATTGTAAAAATAGTAAAAACGTGTTGTGGGGACCCTAATTCGTGCTTATTCATTGAAAAGTTACTATCGAATTTTTGGACCGAAAACATTACCTCCCTTAACTATGTATGTAGCTAAGAATAAAAACTATGCTGTTTTAAACAAATTTTAAATATAACAACTTTTATATCTGTTAAAAGAGACTATTAAAATTGTTTTCATATGCCATTGGACAAAAAATATCTTACTATTTATTTGAAACATTGTAATTTACTAGATTTTAAAAGTTTATGAAAGAGAAAAAATGGACTATCAATTTTTCCTCATTATCTAATAACTTATGAGAATTTTTGGGAAAGCGAAAACAAATCTCATAGTTCCAGAAAGCTGCACAAAATGTCCTATTTAACCAAATTTGTAGCTCTTATAGCTTCCGAAATCCATGTGGTGGTTTTTCATATGGGATTATTTGTAAAAAATGGACATATTTATCTTTAATTTAAAATTCTATATTCTATGAAATATTTTCAATTTGACTGGAGATTTCAAGAACTAGAAGAGATACGAGGTTGATTAAATTAGATAAAAGTTTCCCGAAAAAAAGATGCATAGGATTCTAGATACATATGGGATTAGGCACCCCGTATTTCGAGGCTCATCATTGAGACATTACGAAGTCGGTTAAATTAGAGAACAGTTGCCCCATTATATATGTTATTTGCAGAGCTGGGACCATTTCAAATAGTTAAACACAAAATGTACATTTAAAATGCAAAATACCTATTTTGTATTTTACATTTTAAATAAATAAATATAAATATATCATCACGGCATTTTACCCATTTCTGGTGTGCCAGTATCTACAACACATGTAGACATCGGTAATGATGATATATTTTACCGCGTGGGCGCTTACCAGGCGTCACCTCACGGGCACTCATAGCTGGCGTGGAGAGTGCACCACAGGGGTCACTTTTGTGCCATTTAAAATTGCAAATATTTGGCATCTGTCGGGATCGAACCCGGACACTTAGGCACGCGGCTACGGGACCCCATTAAATCAGAAATTCACATTTTCATTTTCAATTTAAAATATATTCTTTCAAGCCATTTTCATTTAAAATGTTTTCTTATCGTCACGTTGGCAACATGATAACTCTGTTATGATTGCGCAAGCGCAATGCAATGCTGGGGAATCACAAATCATACCCAGAAAACTAGCTAAAGTTTACTTTTAAGCACTAGTGCTTAAAAATGATAGTTTAATGCGTAAAAGTGACAGTTTAATGCGTAAAATGTTACTTTTAAGCACTAGTGCTTGAAAGTATTTAATTTAGCAACGAATAGATGAACCTGACGTCTATCTACTTTTTAATTTTGAAAAATTCAAAATGTTGATATTTGAGAAGAAATGATCTGTTTTAAAACGCTGTTATAAAAAATCTTGTATGTAATACATTGCGAAATGAGTGTTTTAGGCACTTGACGTTTTGTATCACTCGCTTACTCTCGTGCGTACAAATTTCAAATCGCCGTGCCTAAAACTTATTACATAAATAGCTATTACGTAATGGAAAAATACGTCTGTATGTAAAAAATACTAAATTAAAGTATATAATTTAGTTATTATTTTTTTTACCATTTTGCATTTTCCCTTTCCATTTTAAATAATGTATTTTCATTTTCTATTTTAAATGGTTTTGTCTAAAACCATTTTGCATTTAAAATACTTTGTGGCAAAAGCATTTTGCATTTGATACAAAATGGGATTGGTAAAGCATTTTACCCAGCTCTGGTTATTTGGGATATTTTGTATATATTTACATAATTTATGTGTTCCAGGATTGTACTAGAATCATGTCCGACTTCTCAGGAAGGTAAAGAAGATAAAACCTCAGTATTGGTGTGGTATGAAACATTTCTCAGGCAAATAGAAACTCAATATCCTAATGCTTTTGATAAAATAATACGTAATATATTTGCTGGTAAAACTTCTGTTTCTCAGCAGCAGGCACAAGCTCTGAAACATATTATGAAATTCTCTATTTCTAGTGGCGATGCAAAAAGTAATTATACTATTTTTGAAAAATTATACCATCCTAACATAAATTTCAGACATTCAGCTATTGAATTTTTGTTAAAAAATTATAAAAAAATATCTTCAAAGGATAAAGAAATGTTACAAGGTGCATTAAGTGAATTTATGATAGACAAAGACAATCGAATTGTTAAAACTCTTTTAAAATTACATCATAATGATTTAGTAGATATATTAGGAGAAAATAATTTCATACATATAGTTTTAAAAGTGTTAACCAAATGTATTCAGGATAAAAATTATTATAAACTAATGTCTGATTTAATTAAGCACATTTGTTACGGTTCTATTTCAAAAAATCCTAATTTATTATTGCATTTATTGCCATTTTTATTTCCTGTTGATGACAGTGAATTAGAAATATCCAAAACCATTATTTTTTCTGATTTTTCTCTTAATTATGAATTTTTAAATAATTTAAAAAAAGATATTAAAAACATTGAAAATTCAAAAATATTTTGTGACATTATATATTCAAATTTATTACAAAAAGGACATATGTTAAATTATATAAATAGTGCGAAAAGTTGTAAAGATATGATATGTATTCATAAATATTTAAATTGTTTACTGGTAGCATCTAGCCTTTCAGAAAAGAGTTCAGCTGAGTCAGGAATGAAAGCGTTGTCACGAATAAGTTCATATTTGGGACAGACAAAAATTGGTGAACAGAGTAACAATTTTAATCTAATGAAATGTATTTTACATACTAGAAATAATATTTTACCATTAGAAGGAATATTAGAGTGTATTAAGATTGTAATTAATAGAACTGAATGCGTTAAAATGAAGAATGCATGGTTAACTTCATTCTCATCCTCATCAGATAATTCAGTTAATTTTCTCATTAATGTGTTGTCATTATTAGTAAAAGGATGTCATTTGAATAAAAAATACGCAGTTCAATGCTATAGTATCTGCCTTAAAATATTTATGAATAAATTCTTTTCCAGTTATAAAGAAAAGATAGAGTTTCTGGCTAATTTTCTAGTATGCGATGATAATATATGTAAAATAATTGATTCAAAAACTCAATTTAGAATTCTTAAAATTTTAACTTCTTTGCTTTTACGAAACAGTAATTCGTTATTATGGACAGTAGAATTTAATTCAAATATTCTTCTACCAGCCATTTTGATGGGACTAATTCATTCTCATCAAGATATTAGACTGGTAACGTTTGAAATAGTAGACGTTTTAGTAAATATTAAATGCAAAAATGTTGGGAGTACTTATATTTTATTTCTTGATGAATTATTAAAACACAAACAAGAAATTTTATTAGATTGTGAACAATTACCTCTCATATTATATACTTTAGTTGAAAATAGTCAGTTTAAAAATTGTTTCAATATCATGTGTAACATGATAAACGCAGTTAATGTACCTATGCATGTGAATTCTAAATTATTACAAATATTAACGTTCATAAATTCCAACGAAATACTTGAAAATGCTTCACAAATAGCAATACAAATTTTAAAATCAGCGAATAATGAAAATTATATTTTAGATACATGTAAATCTTTCATTGTTTATCAAGTATTTCTTCGATTTAATGAAAATACGGCAAGTGAGATCAAATTAAGCTCTTTTTCTTGGGAATTATTAAGTTTTGCTCTGAAACAAGATATTGTTCGTTTAGAGTATCAACAAAATAAATGTTCATGTTCATCGTTGCTAATGCTTGATCAAATTAATAAAGAAGTTTTTAATAATTTAAACTCCGAAATACAAAGTGCCTTATTTAAAATACTAATAGATACTGCAACTGGATCAGAAAATCCCGATGTTGTTTCTGCAATTCATAAATTATTTAAAAAACTGGATTTGGACGCAAAATTAATTATTGATACATTAATAACGATGAAGAATATTAAGTCCAGTAAAAATAATTTACCCCAACGTAAATTTAGACGAGTTAGTGAAATTCCTACAACAGATATTTTAGATATGATTGAATGGAAACGGGGAATAACAATCCTAGAAATTATTCAGGATAAAAAGAAATTAAGAAATGCTAATACAGTTTTACCAGAATTATTTTGCCTTCTAAAAAAATGCCTTGATTTTGATGAACAAAGTGCTGTTGAATACCCGAAACAAATTATATTATCCGCCATCTTGCACATATGTAATAAGTTGCAGTCAGAAGGTACATCTCTCCCTACTACAGTATTCAACATGGAACTTGTAGTCCAATGTATCCGGGCAAGTCCAAATCCGCAAACACATCATCACGCTTTATTATTGTTGGCTCATGCTGCTGTGCTTGTTCCCGACCAAGTGCTCCATAATATCATGGCTATTTTTACTTTCATGGGATCTTCTGTGTTACGCCATGATGATGCTTATAGCTTCCAAATCATATCTAAGATAATAGATACTGTTATTCCCATTTTAGTGCATGGAAACAATGAACAGACCGAGACTAATATCGCGTCGGTTTTACGAGTTTTTGTTGATGTTATTTTGGACATACCTGAACATAGACGTACGCCTCTTTTGAAAAAATTATTAGTAACTTTAGGAGTTGAAGATTATATGTGGTTGTTTCTAGTTTTAATTTTTGAAGCACATGTTGTTCACGGACCTGATTCAAAGCCAAAAGAAATTAAAACTAAAATAGTTTGTAATTCTGAGTATATTCCTAAACGATTAGAAATTGCAACAAATATTACGTTAGAATTTTCTCCTACAGAAATAATAAGTACAACAATTAAAGTAATGGAATATCTTAAATCATTACCAAATAATGTCGATGAAAATGTAATGGATATTGATAATTCCTCGACATTTAATATAAGACATCGTACACCGAAACAATTTAGACATTACAAATACACGTTAGTGACATTTTTATCTGGATTATTGTCATCTAAAAAGCTAGTCAACATGATTGCTGTTTTAAGTAATGATGATTTATTGAAACTAGAACCATCTCTTAAAAATATAGTTATAAATATTTTAACCTATATTCAATCAATATCTAAAATTGTTGACCGTATGTCTAGCACACCTCAGGGACAATATTGGAAAGTTTTGTTACATCATTGTTTTGACATTATGGACAGTATTAATGCCTTACTTACCACTGAAATGTTTTTGCTTGTTATTCGCGGTTTGATAGTTCATAACATTCCAACAGTACGGAGGAAAGCAATAGAGATTTTAAATAATAAACTTCAACATCAACCATCGTTTTTTTATCCTTCTGCAAATGACACTGAAATTAAAGACCCCGAAGGTTTATTTGCGTTGATTCCGTCTTTAATAAATATTATTAAATCGGTAGAAGATAAAGATATAGAACCCGAAGAAGAATTAATTCAACAAACAACATTATTGTCTTTAAAATTATTAACTAAATTATTAGCGGCAAGTAATTCAGATAAATTTATTCCCATATTAATTTATATGACTGATTTAATAAAATCTAATAAATTATCGGGTAACATTCTAGCATCAGTTGTTTTGTGTCTCGCAGAACTTTGTAGTAAACTTCGAGCGCATGCAATTCCCGAACTTTCAAGATACATGCCTGCACTTATAAAAGTATTAAAAACTCAAAAACATCAAGAAGTACCAGGATTACTTCTCATGTGTATTATTACAGCGATTCAAAAAATTGTTGAAAGTTTGCCTTTATTTTTAAGTCCATACCTTGAAAAGTTGTTGTGTGAAATAACTAAATTATCTGTAAAATGGTGCAACAACGAAGATAATAATAAATTAACACATTTTGTAAAAAAATTGGACACTATACGAAATAATATCGGGTCTGTTATTCCATCTAGAATTTTAATTCCAATTATTATTCAAACATATAATACCTTGTTACACGAAGCTGAATACTTGGCTGTAGGACCACTTATGAGTATTTTATCTGAAAATTTATCGCATTTGCAAAGTAAAGAGCTAAATATTTATTTACCTGAATTAACAATGTTTTTTGTTACTGGATTACAATTTAGAACCGATTTGAGCGTCATTGATAACAAAGAAATAGTTACAATTGTAGAAGATAATATCATGAAGTGTGTAATTACTTGTGTATTAAAACTGTCGGAAACATCATTTAGGCCGTTTTATTATCGTTTATATGACTGGGCATTTCGCAATGATGTAAAAAGCGAACGTGTTATAACATTTTACAGATTGTCATTTAGATTTGCAGAAAATTTAAAAAGTTTATTTATATTATTTGCTGGACATTTCATAAAGAACGCTGCATCTTTATTAGATTTTTGCAATTTATCTAAATCTGATAATTTGTATTTTGCCGAAGAAAATAAAAATATATTATTAATTGAAAGTATTTTGAGTACTTTAAAATTACTGTTTTCATATGACAGTCAAAATTTTGTTGACAAAGATCGTTTTGAAACTCTCATGCGACCTATAGTAGACCAATTGGAAAACACCATCGGGGGTATGGCTACATTTAGTATTCGCGCAGATAATGTTTTAATTCCATGTATTACTCAATTCGCAGTAGCAATTGCAGATGATACGTTATGGAAACAGCTTAATTATCAAATTTTGTTGAAAACACGTCATAATATTCCTGAAGTTCGTTTAATTGCCTTGAATTGTCTCTGTGAAGTAGCACGAAAGCTTGGCGAAGACTTTCTTCCACTTTTGCCAGAGACTATTCCTTTCTTAGCTGAACTCTTGGAAGATGAGGATGAGCGTGTTGAAGCTTCTTGTCAAAGGGCAGTACAGGATCTTGAGAAAACTTTAGGAGAACCATTACAAAAATATTTTTAATAAATGTCTAAACATTAATTCAAATATGTAATATTATAATAAATGAACTACTTTGTAATGATTTGTTATGCAAAAATAAAACATTTATACAAATAGAAAATAATAATTATTTTTAAATCAAGTAGTAGCTGAAATACTGTAAGTACATTATATACATCACATATTTATTATAATTAATTATAAAAGGTACATCATATTTTACAAATATATAAAAATTATATACTTCATTATTATTTCATTTCTTCCTAAATAGTTATGGCACCTGAGTTGTATCTCCAACCATGGTATTCAGCTCTTCTTCAAAGATGTCTACGTTTTTCCTGTAAGTCCAAATAACATAATTTTAATAACTAATATGGATATTGGTTCAAATAATTACATGTATGACAAATGATTTACTTTTATTTTTAAAGAAAATGGTCAATAGGCTGCTAAAAATATTTGCGAAAGTATAGGGCGGAACAAATTCGATTTATACGAAAAATTTTCTACACGCTAGTCTGTCTGGGCGAAGTTTTTGAGGCAAATTCAAACAAAGGTATTTCAAATATTTTCATTTCATTTCGAGTTAGTAAAACAAAACCTAAAGTTGATGATTTTAAATTTCGGCTGTAACTATTTTTTCAGGAGAAATTTAAAAAAAGAATATTTTTTTGTACATAAGAATTTAGAAAGATGATGATTCGTTTCCATTCATAGTATTCTAGTTGCTAAAAAAATTTGTATTTTTTTAAAACTGACCTTATATTAAGGCAGTTGGCGAACCTTGGTACGTCTAACATAATGTGACGTACAACTCCGAATTGACGTTTTTACGGTATTTAATCTATATTTCAACGGTACGGTATTACCACTTATTTAACTCATGATTTAAAACAAAATAAGCTTCGCAAACTATTTCTAACGTAACGTGATAACATCCAACTGTACGTCAAGTTCGTTGTACGTAAGGTTCGCTGTCTATTAAAAAATAATCATACATGAAAAACTAAAAAATAGCTTATCTAATGGTGTTATTTTCAAAAAATACGTTCCATTAAAAAAGTTTTTCTCGTAACTCGAATACTATGAAAGGATTTTTTTTTCATCTCATTCAATTATGGAGATACATAGGTACCTATTCTTATTTTTTTCTACAAAAAATATTTGAAATACTTTTTAAAATTTCTACTCAGAAAGAAGTAATGGATGAAAGTTAAAATAATCATATTTGTTTGGTAATAAAAAAAATGAAAATATTTAATATCTTTACACCTCTGAATTTGTTTCAAAAAGTTGGCCCATACATTAATTGTCTGTAGAATAAAACATAGCTTATATTGTATAATTTTTCATTTGGAATGAATGAATGAAATTATCTTATTCTTGTTTACCTTTTTCTATATTGGTAAATGATGAACACAATGACAGCGTTGCATATAAGAAGTCCAGCAATTAGAATCGATGGTATAATAATATCTGTGGACAGAAAATAGAATAAAAATTAGTAAATTTAAATCTAGATATTACTCATTTAGACATAAAGACTGTATTTATGCGCCAACCAGAAGATTTTATTGTCAGAGGACTGGAAATTAAAGTTCTTAAGTTAGAAAGGGCCGTTTAAAACAGTCTTCACGTGCTATATACAAAGGTGTAGAAGTTTTGTTATCGTAAATAAGAATATGAACCTTGTTTATTTATTAAAAATAATGAAAATTCGTTAACTGTAGTAGCATTGTATGTAGATAACTTTTTATCTCTTGCTATGAGAGGTATTGGATTCATGCCAAAAGTTGCATATTCAGATTTAGTGAATAAGCACGTTTTAAGGTTCCTAGAATCCAATTATAACATTTTTACAATCAATTTAACTACGTATTCCTTAATCTGATATTAATGGGAATAGCCAAAAAGGTTTTGGTAACAAATGAACAACCGGAAGTGCTATGTACAAAGGTGTAGAAGTTTTGTTAGACTTAGGCTATCGTAAATAAGAGTATGAACCTTGTTTATTTATTAAAAATAATAAAAATTCGTTAACTGTAGTAGCATTGTATGTAGATGATTTTGTATCTCTTGCTAAGAGAGGTATTGGATTCATGCCAAAAATTGCATATTCAGATTTAGTGAATAAGCACGTTTTAAGGTTCCTAGAATCCAATTATAACATTTTTACAATCAACTTAACTACGTATTCATTAATCTGATATTAATGGGAATAGCCGAAAAGGTTTTGGTAACAAATGAACAACCGGAAGTAGTAGTTTCTTAAAAAAAATCTTCTAAATATTATTTTTTGGAAATTTATGTTATTACAAAAATTAAAGAATATAACATTTTATATCCAATACATTGAACATTTTTATTATATCGAGGGCATCATAACAGAAGGGCGTATGAATCATTTTTACGAAAATCATATTATTGGACGTATGTAATCGTTTCAGTGATCTGCACGCCTTTCTGATATACGTTCAATAATATGATTTTCGTAAAAATAGTTCATATGCCCTTCTGTTATGATGCCCTCGATATCTTTTATAAATTTAGAGATAAAGAATTATAAATATGTAAAATAATCCATTGCATAATGAATCAAAAAGCCCATGGAAACAAGTTGAAAAATTAAAATGTTTGCAATTGACATAATTGTCTGTGTCAAAAATCCAGAGACATTACTGAAGGATTTTTCTGGGAAGTAGATTTAAGGCTGTTATGTACCCGTCCCTGACCATCTAAGGTTTTGCAAGTGTAAAGGGGGTGGAAATCGGGAGGCTGGCCCGTAACGTTCTCCCACTATGGATGTTGAACAAAGATGAAGATTTTTGTGCACCGTTTGAGTTTCTATGAATTAGGGAGAATATTATGCTTTGATATTTGAACAGAGTTCTCTGTCAGTAGAGAAGTGAATATTTATTTTATACTTTACCTATGTACGAGCCCTGCGTCAAAAGAATTCGCCTACATCCCTTCTCTTTACAAGGTAGCTACACATTTATTAATTATGATAGCGCATTTTATGCAAGCTATTAATTAACTCTAATAACATAAAAGTAAGTTTAGGAATAATAATTGAATAAGTGTAAACAATTTCCTTTTATATGAATAATGATAATAAATAGATGTGGGCGAATTCTTTTGACGCAGGGCTCGTATAATACTTTCTGTCTGCATTGGTTACATGAATAATTTTTACTTAAATTATAAGTAATTTGTAAAATAAACTCTACTGTATATTTATTAATGACATAATTTTTGACATAGTATTGTTTTATATTTTCAATTTTTCTGTAATTTCCGTATAACATAAAAAGTGTCTTTTTGCAATATGGAATTATCCTTTTCCTTTTACACTTACTAGCTTCCATGTTTATATAGTTATTACAAGGCTTCCACTGTACACAACGTGCAAATGAAAACTATACACTTTATTTTAATGAATTTCTTTTTATACCAATCCCCTATTTTATAAGAATTGAATTTACCAATCCACGGTACCATAACCGAAGCCAAATCCGAAGAACCAATCAGTGACTACGTTGGCACTAAGAACAATGCAATTTTTACGTTTCCCAAAAACGGGTTACCAATCAGATATTTCGACAAATCTTCGAATTATTTACGGGAGAGGGAGTTCTTTAGATAATGCAAATTATTGCAATTGCTAGAACTCAAAGATATGTTATATTTAGGACCGGTATTTGAATCTCATAACAAAGTTCTTTATAAATTATTTATCTCTTTAATTAATTATTTTATTTGTAATAATTTCACGTTATGTCATTTTTTGATGCGATATTTTTATTTGTTAGGAAATTATATTTATCAGCCACTTTGTTAGGAGATTTAATATTTATTCGTGTCGTAATATATACAAATTTTATTATATAAATAGTTTAATGGGGTATTCCACCATAACAACAAAATTAAGAAAATTTCAATTTAACATAAAGTATGGCTCAATAAATAATAGTTAAAACAATGAAAACATTTTTTAAATAATTACTTTACGAGATATTTCACATTTGCTAAAAGGGAAAATTGACGTCATACAATTGCTATCCTTCTCTCGCAGCGTACTCAGAGCAGTGTGTGTGAGAAAGACAAGTATAGAGGAAATGTGACGTTACACTGATTTCTCGAAAATAAAATACTCTGAAACTAGGAGCAATTAAGATTTTTTAATACTATGAATTGCTTCAAAACTGAATGAAGTTTTATTTAAAATAATAAAAAAAATTGAGTGGAATACCCCAAGGAATGACATTTAATAAAGAAAACACATAGTTTTGTAAAAAAATCGTTGAAAAGAAGAAAAAGTTATTTCTATAAGTATTTTACTGTATTCATTGTACTTATATAAAAAAAAAAAAACTAGAAACTTATATCCACCATGTCAATCCAATTTTGCATGCGTTACCATAAGGAAAGGCCCCGAAATTGGATTTGCGGCCTGTACTACTTTTGCGAAATGTTTAGTTCGCGTCCGGTTGCACAAAAATTAATTATTAAATTTATCCAATTTTGAATTAATAGCAAGTCACAATTTTTACCTCCCGCTACCCTAGGTAAGGGAGGTATAGGGATCGTGCTAAAATCACATATGAAGATTTTAGTGAATAAGCACGTTTTGATGTCCCCAGAATCCGATTTTAACATTTTTACAATGATGTCTGTGGGTATGTATGTGGTGTGTGTGTGTGTGTGTGTGTGTGTGTGTGTGTGTGTGTGTGTGTGTATATATATGTGTGTGTGGATCCTGTTTCTACACATTCTACAATAATATGGGAAGAGCTCATTAGTTTTTAGTGTATATCGGATAACCGGAAGTATCACTTATACAAGTTTTTAACAGTTTTTCTTGAAAAAAATACATGGAATATAATTTTTCAGCAACTTTTACCAATAATAATTAAATATAATGGTACAATGTTCAATTCTACGATAATAGCATTTAGTAAATAACTCTAAATAATTTTAAATATAAATTTATAATATAATTTATTTTCATATATCATGTTGCCTATGCCTCAAACAAGAAAAATATTTCAATAACAATTTTGACATATTTAAACAAATGTCACTGTCAGGAAACAATTACATTAAAATTAATAATGAAACTGTGTTAAGGAGAATGTAGTAATAATATTTGAATCTAATAAAATTAAGATTTGTAAAAATAAAATATTTTCAATCATACATAAATATTAGTAGTACTATTGATATGCTTCAATACGGGTTTGAAAATACTTTGTGTCAAGATGCGAATACTATTTTGATTTTTGTTAAATGTTTCTATTAGTTTTGTCAATATTTGTGAAATTTATGTTGTGTATGATACGTTTGTTAAATGTAAAGTAAAAACTTTTATGAGTGAATGTAAACATATTTGAACATAATGATTGCTTTATTTATACTGCATGGATTAATACCCAGCGGGAGGTTATGAGCTGACCACATCAGATTTTTACCTCTCGCTAAGAGAGGTATTGGATTCATGCTAAAATTCGCATATCCAGAATTTATTGAATAAGCACGATTTAAGGTCCGTACAATCCGATTATAACATTTTTAAAATGATGTATGTGTGTGTGTGTGTGTGTGTGTGTGTGTGTGTATGTGTGTGTGTGTGTGTGTGTATGTATGTATGTCTGGATGTTGTAGTCACGATTCCTCAAAAACTATAAGACTTAAAAAATATTTAACTGCAGTTTCCTCAATCTGACATTCCTGGGAAGAGCTGAAAAGGTTTTGGTAACAATTGAACAACCGGAAGTAGTAGTTTCTTAGAAAAAAACTTCTAAATATAATTTTTTGGGAGTTTTTTTTATTAAATACTGAAGAACATAAAATTCTCCATCTAATACACTTAAAAATTTTATTATATCTTGTATAGATTTAGAGATAAAGACTCTATAATCTATAGAGTAAACTAATCGCAGAGGCCAAGGCACTAAGGAAACCAGTTGACAAATTCCAATGTTTATAACATGACACATGTCATTGTCAAATATCAACAGTTTGAGTGACATTCTGATAGCTTTTTCTGGAAAGTATATTTAACTTTTCTTATTGTTTTATTAATTAAATATTTGAAATTATAGGTAAAATTGTGGTAAAATGCATATATCTATCAGAAATACCGCCAATCTGGTTAATGAATTGGAAAAATATTTCACATTTAGAAACTTCCTCATACAATGAAAAATAGATATAATTTGAATTATATGTGTGCAGAAGACATGCTAAATATAGTAAAAAACAATATTTGGGTAATGTTCTGTAAGATTTTGATAAAACGACGGTTCGAAAGCGAAGTGCAATACAATACTTATATAGCCTAATATGGAAATGGCGAGAGGTCTTGTGCTGGCCACAACATATTTTTTTTAATTGAGATAGTGCTGGCGATTCATGACAAAATTACGTAAAGTATATTTTTATTTATTTTCCTAATTTATTGTTAAAATTAAACTGAAAATTATTCATCTCGTAAAGTATGTTTAATCAAAATCATACCTACATCGAAATACAGAGAAATTCAAAATAAATATGAAATGAAAGATTAAACTTTAATTTAACTAGGAACGTATCAATTATTTAAAGTATCTTCATAGTAAAGTCGGAAAAAAAATAGACAAAATGCAGCAAATTCAAAATTTTTCATTATTATATTATGTATTAATTAACTTAATTTTTGTCAAACATTTTCTAATCTCTTGTAGAACATCAAAAAGAAAATAACACAAAATATCATAGCTAACATATATTATAATTTCTTGATGAAAATTTACATGGCTATAATCATCCTGGGTTATACAAATGAAATAATCTTAGAAATGTATGAACCTTAAAAACAGACCGATGTGAAGAAGACAGTGGCGTAGCGAGTATAATTGGCGCCCGGGGCACGAAACCTTTTTGCCCCCCCCCCCCTCCATAAATTATAGCTCTGATGGGTATTTTTAATCATATAGTTATAGCTTTGTTCGATGACATGTACTAGGCCGCCCTAGTGTTAACTTACACTAACATGTTTTATGAGAAACGGGCAGCTTCTGGCAGGCTGTTCGATGACAAAAATTTTAAGAACTAGTGCTCACGTTTGTGACCTGACTCGCGAGGTGGTGTAGAAAGTGCAAACTAGGAGTGGGGGTAACTAAATGTTGTTCGGTAGACATTTTAATTCTATCCTATCTACACATCTGTTTATTAACCTAAAATTTTACACATTGAGAAAATAAAATAATGGATTCAGATATAGTATATTCTCTTTGTTTTGTTATATAAAGAATTAATTAATATATCTGTCTCTGAATCTGATGAAGAATCAAGTGATGATTGATCTTCGTCAGAATCGTTTTTTAGTTCAAACATTATGCTCTTTAAAAAGACATTTCTGCAGTCACTTTTTTGCAGCTTTATGATATGACTGTGTTTATAAACAACCTAACCTTTTACACCTTTGGTTACGCTTGGCTTAATTACTCACAACTGAGCAAACTTGCCCAAATATACACTAGTGTGTTTTATGAAACTACAAGAATTAGACTGAACTAGTGTACACTACACTGCACTGCACTATTCTGCTCTGCACTTGAAGCACTTCTCATCGAACAGAGCTTATATTACTGGAAAAATATTGATAAATATTATAAAAATTAGTAACTTAATTATATATTTTTTAATATTAGAGTAGTTTAATATTATTTAAAACCCCGGCCTGGCGCCCCTCTGCGAGTGGCGCCCGGGGCATGATAGACCCCCTTGCCCCCCCTTCGCTACGCCACTGGAAGAAGAATTAAGTATTTATATAATGGGAATTTACTTTTCGCGGTATATTATTAAGTACTTCTGGACGATTTGCTTAGTCAAAAGAATCTATTTTGCGGTAATTACATATAATCATCCCTGATTATACGATAAGTTACTAGTAGCTACTCAGAAATTTCATAACTACAATAGTATTTATAATAAGATCTCTTTACTCAATTTGTTACTAATGATAATTCGAGAAAGGTTTGCAGAGTTGGAAGTTGTTTACCAGTAGGTATGTTATAAAGGTAACCAATGATTATGTAAATAATCCACTTAAAAATGCAGAAAACCTGTCGAATTCGCTAAATAGTATGATTATATTAATTAGTAGTGTAAAAATAATGGTCTCTACTTTTTACTTATTTATTCTTAAGTAAACACAAATACTTATATACCTAGCAATAATAAAAATTGTGATATTTTAGTTTAAATTTTTTCAGATTAATGATATTCATAAATTACTTAGATGTGCCAAAAATTCATGAAATCGCAAGGAATCACAAAATCTTTCCAATTCTCTGCTACCCCACCACAATTTCGAAGGGCGGAGTTACAAACAAGATTTGTAAATATCGATATTAACGCCATCTATTCGGCCAAAGCTTTAACTAACAGATGTTTCATTTCTACTCAAAATATGTAACAAATACATGATTTTAAAATACATTATTACAAAATAATGGTAAATTAAAGTCTGAAAAATCTTGAATTTGTTACGTTTTGTCTATTTTTTCCTGACTTTACTATAAAGAAAATTTAAATAATTGATGCGTTACTACTTAAATTAAAGTTTTATCTTTCATTTCATATTAACTTTGAGTTTGTTTGCATTGCAGTGTAGATACGATTTTGATATAAAGAAAGCATACTTTGCGAGATGAACAATTTTCAGTTTAATTTTAACAATAAACTAGGAAAAAAATACAAAATACTATGCGTAACTTTGTTAAGAATCGCTAGCACTATCTGAATTAAAAAAAATGTACCTACAATGGTAAGTGAGAAAATCTTGCCAAAAAACTGCGATTTTTCGTGTTTTGTTGAGAATAGCTACATCACAGCCTTAATTTTTCTTATTTTATCACTAATTAAATATTTAAAATTATAGATATCGTCGGATTTCTGGTAAAAAGACTTAACCGCCAAAAAATGATAAAATGAGTTATGCACATAAACGGATACGTCTCTTCACGACGCATGCTCTAAACACAATATCTGAGCGCCAAAAAATTTATGTTACAAGGTAATTCATTCTAAAGTTTCGTAAACGCCATCTGACACTTTTTGATGCGCACAGAAATTTTATAGAAATATCTTAAACGCCATTCTGTGTTAATGTAATGGGTGATGTTAACGAGTTGTGTTCCACAAAAATTAATTTATTTTGATATTATTTATTAATCTGGTGTTCACAACTATATAAATATTAAAAATTTAGGTATTAAGCTATACATTGAACAAAAAAAAAAAAACATTTTTATTAAATATTTCATGATATATGCTTCAAAATGTTGCGAAAGTATGTTGAAAAATGCATAAAATATTAATCTCATCGATATAACACAAGATCTTGTTAAATAAATCAATATTGTAAATAAAAACAAGTTTTTCCTGTTTATCTCAAAACTAGTCAAAAGGCGGTTAAGTCTTTTTACCAGAAATCCGACTATATAGCTGCCGCACGTTAAGTTGATACTATCCATGAATGCGGAAAACGTAAAATTCGTACTTGGACAAGCCGAGATGTAACAGTAATTATAATATGCTATTTTTATAACGAGGAAAAGACTCCGTCAACATCTAAAATTGGTATAAAATGAAAGGGGATTCATTTGTAAGCCAAAATATGCACTGCATCAGTAACAACTAAACACGTGCTTGCTATACATATACTCTTCAGAAATACCGCCAATCTCGTCAATTAATTAGAAAAATCTCGAAGAAGAATAGGAGGAAACTTGATCATAGAATGTATTAAAAAATAAAGAATAGACGTAATTACAATTTTTTGTGTGTAACAGAATCGTTAAATACAATACTTATACAGCCTAATATGAAAATGGGGATAGGTATTGTGCTGGCCACAACAGATTTTTTTTATTGTTAAAATTTAAAAAGGTATGTATACTTGCCTTTAATTCATTACTAAATTTAGAAAAAGAGATTAAATTCATAAATCGGATTTGTTTTCGTGAATAATAGCCAAATAGTCTTTGACATGTTGACAGTTCTGTCGTGTTCTGTCGGTATGGCGTAACGCTATTTAGCTGTTTTGCGCTGATACAAAGGCGTACGAATATTGTCATTAGGCCGATATGAGGCAAATAACAGACGCGGCTGAGGTTTGTAAACCGAGGTGATAGCTGAGGTGTATAGTCAGCCTAGTTCGTTACTTGCATATCAGCCGTGTGGCGTTCAAGATTTTCGTAATAACAAAATTAAAACATTTAGGAATAATAAAATAATAATACAATTCTTCTCTTTCTGTCATACAACTTTTTTGTTGACTTATAAATTCTCCTTCACAACGGTCCACCAAGATGCTGTATTTCTCTAGGAACACTTGATCCTTAATTGCCGGCGACTGTTATAAAAAAAATCTGTTGTGGCCAGCACAAGACCTCTCGCCATTTCCATTTTATGTTATAGAAGTATTGTATTGCACTTCGCTATCGAACCGTCGTTTTATAACAAAAAAAATACAGAACTTTACCCAAATACTGTTTTTTTGTTGTGTTTAACATGTCTTCTGCACACATACAATTTTAATTATATCTATTTTTCACTGTATGAGGAAGTTTCTAAACCTCAGAGATTCTTCCAATTCATTAACAAGATTGGCGGTATTTCTAATGGATATATGCATGTTACCTATAATTTTAAATATTTCATTAATAAAACAATAAGAGAGATTAAATATACTTCCCAGAAAAAGCTTTCAGAAAGTAACTAAAATTTTTGATTTTTGACACTGACATCTGTCATTTACAGATTATGTTATAAACTTCGAGCATATACTGACTAGAGAAGTAATTCCCTATACCAACGCATAGGATGAAGTCATGGTGAATTGCGGACAGTGTTTTGTTGTGTTATATGTCACTGCTTGTCATTTTACTGTAACCAAACCTTATTTTATGCGTGTAGTTTGTGAGTATATCAAATTGTAATGAAAAATACAAAGAAAGTACGGATATTTCGTTTCATGTGTAAGTAACTGGGATTTTTTTTACAAATAATATATTAAACAAAGTGTAACTTTTAGGTTTCCTACTAATAATGACGTAAGAGTAACGGGACTGAAATTTATTGGAAATAAAGGTGATTTACATATTTCAAAAGCAGTAATTAGTCATTACTTTGTAGAAAAGGTAGTACAAATATTAAGATAATACGCAGTCCGCAATACACCACGGCTTCAATACGCAGCCCGCAATACACCATGGCTTCCGTATGTGTTCCGATCACAACAAACACCGTAAGGCGGCCTCTAGTCAGTATATGCTCGAAGGTTATAAACATTGAATTTGTCAACTGGTTTCCTTAGTGTATTTTAGCCTACTCGACTTAATACATCCCGATATTCTATATATTATAGTGTCTTTATCTCTAAATTTATAGAAGAAATAATAAAAATATTAAATGTATCAGATGTAAAATTTTATGTTCTTCAATAAGTAATATCAAAAATTTTCAAAAAGTAATATTTAGAAAAATTTTTTTTAGAAACTACTACTTCCGGTTGTCCAATTGTTACCAAAACCTTTTCAGCTATTCCCATGAATGTAAAATTGAGGAATTCATAGTTAAACTAGTCTTATGTCTTATAGTTTTTGAGTAATCGTCCCTCCAACATCCACACATACATACACACATCCACACACACACACACACACACACACACACACACACAGACATCATCGTAAAAATGTTAAAATCGGTTTTTATGGACCTTAAATCGTGCTTATTCACTTAAATCTGGATAAGTGATTTTTAGCATGAATCCAATACTTCTCTTAGCGAGAGGTAAAAATAACGGCTGGCGGCTGTTATTTTTATCTTTTCACTTTTTTTTAGTACTGTTATATCATAGTAACAGTAGGGTATTACGAAAAAATCTGATGTGGCCAGCACATGACCTCCCGCCAATTCCATGTTTAAAATAGCAATGAGCTTTAGGTAAAGTATCACTTCCGGTTGATTGTTTGTAAATAAAATCTAATTTGTTGTCCAATAAATAGTAAAGTGTGTAACACGAAATTTTGGATTATGTTTTATTGTTTTCATCAAAAACCTGAACAGCTCCAAATTAAGTACTACATCCGATTTGTCATATATGGTTAAAATCTAATATGTTGTTTCAAATTATATATGAGTATTAAATACCAAATTTGAGAAGTTTTGGATCATATTTTAATAGATTTTAAGGAAAAATCGTCACACACACATTATTATAAAAATCAGCATCAATTTCCAGGTGCTCTAAAACGCAAACTGTGTAAATTCTTTGTCGTACATGATCCTTTTCGTAAATGTGTAGTTGCAAATTAATATTGATTTATAGTGCTACAATCATACAAAAATTAAATCAGATCATCATGTATTTTATTATTATATTCTCCTTAAGACGGTTTCATTATTAATTTTAATGTAATTGCTTCTTGACAGTGACATGTTTAAATATGTCAAAATTGTTATTAAAGTATTGTTTTTGTTTGACGCAAAGGCTAGTGGATGTATTATTACTTTATAAATTCATATTTTAAGTTATTTAAAACTATTTACTGAATTTACATATTATAGTAAAATTGAAGATTGTACCATTATGTTTAATTTTTATTAGTAAAAGTGGCTGAAAAATTATATTCAATGTATTTTTTTCCAAGAAAAATTGTTAAAAGCTTGTATAAGTGATACTTCTGGTTTCTGGTTATCCGATATACTCTAAAAACTAATGAGCTCTTCCCACATTAGTATAGAATGGGGATACAAAATTTCAAATTTTTCTGATTGATAGTATTTGAGTAATCGTGTCCACACGATCCACACACACACACACACACTTACACGCACGCACACACACTCACACACACACGCACGCACGCACATACACACACACACACACACACAGACATCATTGTAAAAATGTTAAAATCGGATTTTGGGGACATCAAAACGTGCTTATTCACTAAAACCTCTATATGCTATTTTTAGCACCATCCCTATTCTTCCCTCACCTAGCGTAGCGGGAGGTAAAAATATTCCGAGTTGATTGATTTATAACTTTCACTTTAAAACAGTATCATTAATGATATTCAAAAAAATATATTATATTTACTAGAAATTAACCGCACTATAATTCAAAGTCCTGCTACAAGTAAATACTGTCCGTAACATTACATTAATATTATCACGTACTATCAAATTGTACGCCACTGTACTTGTGAAACGACAGAGATGATTAGATAAACGATATGCAGCAGTTAATTTACATTGTGTAAACTTTCCCGCGATTTTGAACAATATGATTGCAGTTAGAAACATATTTATAAATATGTCAAAATTATTTCATATTTTCATAAAATATATTTCATACTTGATAATTTAATTATAAAAATAAGTAATAAAATTATTAAATTTGAGATAATATTAATATGGGGAATGAAGTTTAACAAATTTTAGTAGTGTATTCTGTAGTGGTGACAAATCAGTGTTTAATAAATTATGTGAATGTTTTTTTCATTTCAATAGCTTCCAACATGTTAAGATTTTTGTGGTAATTAACTTTTAAACATTTAACATTATCAGAAGAGAAGTTATGACCTGTATTGTGTAGTTGTTAATTATAGATTAGTTTTGCATATTTAAACAATTTACTTAAATAGGTAAGTAAAAAAAAATACAGTGTATTCACGAAGACACACGGTATGTATAGTTCTCAACACCAAAAAATCAAGGGATTGTCATATACAGCTTAACCGCTACTATACTATGAAACCTAGAATGGAATAGTTTAGCACGATACACCCGTAAATTACTTTAGTTTTGTGTGCAAAACAGTGACAGTATTCAGTCTTATTATTTATTATTTACGACGGGCAGAATTTTTAGGTTTCTTTCTGAAGTAGTAGTTCATCCGTGACATCTGTAATCAAATGAGTCATTATATTTAAACTCAGAAAGTTGTATTGTTACTTTAAAAATGGATAAAATAGTTTTTACTCGAGTTTTTAGCTTCAAATGATGAAAACTAAATGTATAGTTTTTTTAAATTATTTATTACTTCTTGCTAAGAGAGGTATTGGATTCATGCTAAAAATCGCATATCGAGATTGCGTATTCAGATTTTAGTGAATAAGCACGATTTAAGGTCACTACAATCAAATTTTAACATTTTTACAATGTCTCTCTCTTTCTGTGTGGATGCGTGAGTATATATATATTTTATTCAGCATGCTCCATAATATACATTACATGCTTTTACAATAACTATTTACAACAAGTTTTAAGCAACTACAAACAACTAATCATCATCATCTTTGGCGCAACAGCCCTTGTAGGGCCAAGGCCTCAAGTACCGTAGGTACTCGTTTCGTGACCGTAGTACTAGAGCAGTCGGTGTACTTAATCCGTGCGACGACCACTGATTGCTATGCAACCAGTGCGGCAGCGGAGATACTCCTTCTACAGCTAGCACCACCTATGTTTTAACACGGACAACTGGTCGGGTCATCGCATGCGAGTGCGATTAATGCCTGATATTGTGGCATTTTAACGACTACGCACTTAGCCGGCCGGTAGATTCGAACCGAGGAACCTCAGATTCGATCTGAACATGTAGAGACATAGCGCTTTAATGCACACGGCCACTACACCGACACAAACAACTAATAAATTACATAAATATTAATATTAATTTAAATTCTTATAATAATATATCAAAGTCTACATCCTTTACGAAATTTGAAAAATGTATTAAATGATTTTCTAGAAGTTCCTTTTCTTCCACAGGCCAGCATACATTGTTTTTTATAATATTGTTCTTTAACTCTCGTCTTTGATCATTTAGCAAAACACATTCATATATTAAATGATTCACTGTTTGATTATCCGCACCACACTTACACTTAGAATCGTTCGCTATTTTATATTTATATAAATAACTTTTAATTTTGCCATGTCCACTTAGAATTGTTGTTAGGTTTGGGCATAAAGGTAACTTTAATTTAAGTCTATTGTAAATACAAGGTAGGAATGTTTTAGTTGTATTTCCTTTTTCACTAATTTGCCACTGACTCTGCCATTTTTCAACACTCCTATCTTCTTCTTCTCGACGCACTATAATCTTCCTTATTAGAGTTTCTACCCCGTCATTCATTCTTCAATCTTCATCGCTTCTCATCCTCTCATGTATTCTTGCAATTTCTTCCAATTTAAGAATTATCGGAGTATTCCCGGATAATACACAGGACGCTTCAAAAGAGATTGTTCGATAACCTTTTAAAATTTTTATGTTCATTAACCTCTGTACTCTAATAATCTTCCTTTGATTTCCTTTCCTTTGCAATGCTGTTTTCCATGCTAATACTCCATATGACAGTATATGTAGTATTGCACCTTTATAAATTATTTTTAACGCCTCTTGTCTAATTCACCATTTAATTTTTGCTGATTTTGATAGGGTATATATTAAATTACAGCATTTTTCCGAAATATATTTAATATGTTTATTAAACAAAAATTTATTATCGATTATAATACCCAAATATTTTATTTTCTGAACTTGTTTTATTAATTTGTTATTTAAAAATATATTTATTTCTTTATTAATACATGATCTGGCTCTTGTTACCAGCATTACTTGAGATTTATTTTCGTTAAATGTCATTTTATTATTATTTGCCCAAGATGTAATTTTCAGTAACTCTATATTTGCATAATTTTCTGCTTCCAACGGTGTTTTTCCACATACCAAAATAACTAAATCATCTGCAAACGCTATTGCTCTAGAATCTTCTTTATAATTTATATTAAGAACAGAATTATATTGTATATTCCAAAAACCTGGGCTACTACAAGATCCTTGTGGACATCCTCGATTTACTACTCTTTGAATTTTGACTCCGTTAGCTTCAAGTACTGCAGATCTGTTTTCAAAATATTTTTTTGCTAATTCATAAAGATTTCTGGGACAATTCATATCTTTGTAATGTTTTAATTATAGCCGGCCACCATGCTGCATTGGAAGCTCCTTTGACATCAAGACTTACCAATATTATCACCTTCTTTTCTTGTAGTTTTCCCCTGACATATTTTACTAATTCTATAATGGCATCTACTGTAGATTTCTTCAGTGTGAAACCAAACTGATTTTTATTTACATTATTCTATTTATCATTAATTTTTCTAAAATTTTGCCACCCACATTTAATAAACTTATTGGTCGATACTTTGACGGTTCGCTAGAATTTTCTTTTCCTGGTTTCACTATAGGTACTATTATTGACTTTTTCCACTCTTCTGGAAAATACGTTCTTTGCAGGCATTGATTATAAATTTCAGTAAAGAAGAGTGGATAAATACTAAATATTCTTAATAAAATAGTGCTTGTGATACCATCTTCTCCAGGTGCTTTCTTGGGATTCATTTCTTTCAAAATTTTTTCCAATTCCTCCATAAAAAAGTCAAAGTCATCTATGGTATTCATTGTCATCTGATTTATCGTCTTCTGGAACAAACTCATTCATTATTACTTCCAACGTGTTCTTGGTGTCTGTTATATGTAATCCATTTTCATCCTTAATTGTTGTTAAAATAAAATTTTGTTTCATTCTCTCAGCTGCTAATTTATATACTGCATTCCACGGGTTCGATTTGTTTGAAAAATTGCAATATTCCTTCCATGATTCAAATTTGCTTTTGTTAATTTTTTGTTTGTATACAGCTTTAACTTCTTCATAAATTTTTTTCCTGTCTTTTCTAAGGCCTTCATTGTTCTTCGTTCTTTGGTACCTTCTACGTAGCGCATTAACCCTTTTTCTCAGAACTGTCAATTCATCTGTCCACCAAGGTAATGTTCTTCCCAATTTAACAAATTTTCTACCTTTAGCCATATAGAAAGATTTTCTACATGTTGTCATTATCACAGTAAAGTATTTTTCCATAAATAATTGAACATTTTCTTCTTCTCTTAGTTTCATCTTGAGCTTTTCGTCCAATTCTTCCACTGTAATTTCTTGATTTTCTAGTTGAGCTAATCTTAAAAACTCCTCATTCAAATTTTTGTCAAATGTATTCCAGTTTTCTTCTTTTATTATATATTTGGATCTAAGATGCTGAATCTGTACTGTATTATAACTAAATAATTTTAATTCATACGCCAAAATTCTATGATCTGAGCAGCTCTCTTCTTCCTCTATTCTCCAGTTTTTAATTTTATTTACCATATGATGACTTACTAGCGTTAAATCGATATTACTTTTTCCCCTACCATTATCAAAAGTATACTGTTCACTTTTATCATTCATTACATAGTGGAGCGCCGTAAGGTTTATACCTCGGAACCCGGGTCCACTGAACGGATTTTTGTAAAACTTTTTGGAAAGTATTTTTAACACTAAATACTAAAATGTTTACCCATTTATTTTTGCCGATCTCAATTTTTTAATTATTAAAATAAATAATTATTATTTTTTTGAAGTTTTCATTCATTTTCTGTTAAAAACTTTAATTTTTTGCGACTAAAGTTACATTTTATATAGGATAACTAATACATACCTGTCCTTTAGGCCGTAGGTAAAAAGGTGAGAAGGAGAAGGGACGAAAAAAGACAAAATTATTCCGTTATTGGCGTCCTCAAGCAAAATAAAAGTGGATGATGATATCATTCCAATTGACCCACTACTTTTATTTCAACGTATTTGCGTTTTAAAAAAATCAGACGAAGAACTAAAAACCTATATGACTTTTGAATTAGCCCCTTATCCTCTGGCCCTTTTTGAAAACGGCGAAATGGGCAAAACAAAAAAAATCTGCATTATATGACGTATTCCCAGAAATGACAGTGAATGTGAACGATGTATAAAAATTTTCTTACGTAATTGATGTAGGGATATAACTACACCGTTCCAAGTGGCAATTGGATGAAAATTTCGGCACTACATAAGATATTTACGTAACAATTACGGACACAACATTTATGTAGTATTTGATGGTTACCAAAAAAACAACACAAAATCGATCGAAAGAACTCGTAGCTCTAAAAGAAATGCATGTAATGACATCATATTCGACAAAAACATGCCTCTCAAAAATAGGACAAGAGAAATTTTTAGCGAATGCCAAAAATAAGAGTAGCCTCATAGATATGCTATGAAACACACTTGCAGAAAATCAAATATTTTCTTGTCAAGCGGAAGCTGATGCCGATAGATTAATAATTGAAACCGCAATTATATTGTTGTAGTTTCCGAAGACGTGGCTGTTCTAGTTTTACTGACTACGCTCTCACCAACAAATCGAGAAATTTATTTTCAAAAACCAGCAAAAGGCAAAATACCACAAAAACTGTAATTATCTAAAAGTTTGGAATCAGTATTACCAAAGTGTAAACAGTATATCCTTTTTTTACATTCTTTTACTGGTTATGACACGACGTCAGCTTTTTTCCAACGGGGAAAAAATGTTTTTTTTTAAATTTCGAGAAACGGCCGGACTTACAAAATGCTGCAGCAGTTTTTGAAAATGAATGTAAAGACGCCAATGACTTTTTTAACGTTGGTGTTACATGTACGCTTGCTTTATACGCTGCCCCCAAAAAAATAAAAGATCTAAATACATTAAGGTACAACTCTTTCGTAAATGCAACCGCTAAAAATAGCTGCGTTAAATTATCATCTTCGGCATCTACTGCAAACGCCGCTTTTGGACACTTCAAAAGAGTATATCTTCAAATTCAAACATGGCTTGGAAGGGACATATTACCAGAAGAATGGGGTTGGAAATATGAAAGCGGAACAATGACACCGGAAACAATGACGCAACTTCCAGCTCCACAGACCTTAGTGAAAATGATTTTTTGCCCATGCAAAACAGATTGTGGAGCATCCTGTGGGTGCATGAAAAGTGGATTGATTTGCAGTGTGCAATGGCAACAGTTGCACCAATCCATCACCTATCATCCAAATTGATGTGGCTAATGACGACCATAATGTAGATAATTGACTGAAAATTTTTCAATTTTTATGTAATACAATGACAATAAATATTTATTTTTTCTAAAAATCTCGTCTTTTTTATTAATGGGGTGCCGTGACCGCGTGCCAGAGTGTCTGGTCGCGAATCTGAGGTGCTCGTGAGGTGACGCCTGGTAAGCGCCCGCACGGTACAAATATGTCATCATCATTACCGATGTCTGCGATAAAGCAGATTGTTGCACACTCAGGAATGGGTAATATGCCGTGATGATATATTTATTTTATTTATTCAGTACATTTTACCTTTTTTTGTATCTTCGGTCCGATATGTATATGTATACGATTTTAAACAACTCGCCTTAGTAATTTTTTTTATGTATTTTTTTAATTTTTTGCTAAAATAATATAAATACATTTTAAAGTTAGTATAAAAATATAATTTATTGTATATAAAATAGAAATCTTTACTACAAAATTATTTTTATTCATATTTTTCTCATTTTTCAATTAATTGTTGTGAAAAATTGTTGTAATTGAGATCGGCAAATTTTGGTAGGTAAACTTTTTTATTTAAACTTTTAACAATGTAATAGAAAAGGTTTCACGAAAATCCATTCAGTGGAACCGGGTTCCGAGATTTTTACATTTTTTTCTCTCACGGCACTCCACTAACATACAATTCTTTGGTTGTTATAAATGCTTCAACACCTAATCCTCTTGGATTCGTTAGAATGTCATGCCATAATATTGATCTAGCATTACTATCTACTCCTATTATAAAAGCTTCATTTCCAATGAATTGTATAATATTTTCTAGAGGTGCAATATTTTCAAAAATTTTCTTTGTTCCATCAAAATAGGTCGAAATAGCATAAAATTGTTTTTCAATATATTTGATGTTCACAACCACCGTATCTTCATTTGAAAATTGAGTTAATATAATAATGTTTAAGTTTCTATTTCGTGATAAAATAGCCGCTCTTTTTGGACCATTTCCTTGTGCAAATATTTTAAAATGATGTGGTATACTTCTTATTTTATTATCTGTTATATATGGTTCCTGTATAAATGCCAAATCTATTTCCGGTTCTTCCATTAGTTTTATCAAATTTGCGGTTGCCGCTCTTGAATGCTGGATATTAATTTGCATGATTTTAATTTCTTTCATGCCCATCTTCAATATTCTTTCATTATTATTATTAAAATTTTGCTGACTTCGTCCAATTAAGTTTTGTTTATTTATTATTTTAATAATTTACATTTTGAATTATTCTTTTCAGTGCATTTTTATAACATGGGCAATTTTTATCTAATGACGAATGATTTTCATTTATTTTTTCAGTTTTATTGTATTTATTGTAATTTACACAGTTAATGCATTTGTATTTTACTTTTTGTGCTGTGCATTCCTGCAATCTTTGGTTTTCTGAACAAACTGGACATGTTAGATTCCCATTACAATTTTTCGCCATATGATTATATTTGGAACATTTATAACATCTGTTTACCTTAATAAAATCTTGAATATATTCCAACCCAATTTAATTTTAATATCTTTTAATTTTTTTCTTGTTTCAGGTCTGACTTCCAAAACAATATTTTTACTTTTATTTTTATTTTTGAAAGAAAATTTCGGTGTTATTTCTCCTCTTATTAGATTCAACTCAGTATTTTGTGCAATTATTATGTCCTCTGCATTTTCTATACACACTTCTTCCGGTATATTATAAATAATAACTTTTGGATTTTGCATAGTTACTGCATTCGCTTCTAATTCACAACTACATTTTTCATTAATATTACGTTTTACAATATCTGCTTCTTTTTCGATTGTTGTTTCTATTATTATTTTACCGTTCTTCACAGTTTTCATTGAATTTATTCCTACTTTCAATTCTGTTGGGTTCACTTCTTTCTTCATTATTATTTTCATTTCTTCACAGGTTGTGTTCTTTTTTGATGCCACAATGATTTTGTATTGCTTGCGAATATCTTCTCTCTTGCTATATGTTATATTAGCATATGATTTTTCTAAATTGGATAATCTTGAACCACCTATTGATTTTTCCTTGCCAATGTCATTTTTTAAAATGTCAATTTCTTTATTTTTCACCTTTAATTCAATTTTAAGTTTGTAGTATATTTTTCTTAATGAAGTTACAGCACTAAGAATATCCTGTTTATAATCATTCCTTAAATTTCCACTCTTTTCGGTCACATTTACTAATTTTTTTTAGAGTATTTTCGACAGCTTCGTCAACATCGTTCGCCATCTTGATTATTATTGCGTGTGTGTGTGTGTGCGGGGGGGGGGGGGGGGGGCGTTGGAGGGACGATTCCTCAAAAACAACAATACTGCAGACCAATTTCATTATGTATTCCTTAATCTGACATTAATGGCAAGAGCTGAAAAGATTTTGGTAACACTTGGACAACCGGAAATTTCTTAAATAAAAGCTTCTAAATATTATTTTTTTGAAAATTTATGTTATTACTAAAATTAAACATTATAAAATTCTCTATCCAATACATTGAACATTTTTTATTATATCGTCTACAGATTTAGAGATAGAGAATTATAAATATACCGAGAGTTTATTTTATCAGTAAACATAGGGTATATCATTGCCATAGTTACGGTATGAATGTTTGACAGCAATGTATTGAAGCGTTTATTTTATGAGTAAACATAGGCTTTTAACATGGCAAGCAGTTTTTTATAAATACAAAGGTCCGGCAAAAAATTAAGCCATGCTATTGGACATGATAATAGTACATTACTTCGTGTACATTATTTAATATTAATTACTTTAATAATATTGCAATAAATTACAAAAATTGTCAAATAAATAATTGTTTCAGTTTTTTATTATGTAATATGAAAATATTTACAAATGTCTCCGTCTTCCTTTGATATTAATAAAAATAACTAAAATATAAAAAAATTGTGTAGATATTATGTCTACTGTATTTATCAAATAAAATACAATGCATTGTTATTACATCAATATTTTGATTATTGTAATTATTATTTATTACAATGTTATTATTATTTTTAAATGATTGTAATATGGAAATATAAACTGATTTTTAAAAGTTCAACAATTTTTATGTAAAAAAAATAAAATAATTACCCCAATGGGGAATCGAACCCCAACCAAAAATTTCAGACGCTACTGTTATTACCACTGCGCCACGGAGACATTTGTAAATATTTTCATATTGCATAATAAAGAACTGAAACAATTATTTATTTGAGAATTTTTGTAATTTATTGCAATTTTTGCAACATTATTAAAGTAATTAATATTAAATAATGTACAAGATGTAATGTACTTATCATGTACAATAGCATGGCTTGATTTATTGCCAGACCTTTGTATTTACCAAAAACTGCTTCCCATGTTAAACGCCTATGTTTACTCATAAAATAAACGCTTCAATACATTGCTGTCAAACATTCATACCGTAACTATGGCAATGATATACCCTATGTTTACTGATAAAATAAACTCCCGGTATAACATAATCCATTGTATAATGAATCAAATAGGCAATGGAAATAGTTGAAAAATTAAAATGTTTGTAATTGACATAAATCTCAGCGTCAAAAATCCAGAGACATTACTGAAGGCTTTTTCCGGAATGTACATTTAATATTTCTTATGTTATCAATAATAAGATATTTAATATTATGGATATAGCTTCCGCACGTTAAATTGACACTGTTTTTGAATGCGGAAAACCTAAAATTCGTACTTGGACAAGTCGACATGTAATAGTAATCATAATATTATGCTATTCTCATAAGGTGGACCGTCAACATCTAAAATTGGTATAAAAAGAAAGGGGATTCATTTATAAGTCAAAGTATGTAATTATCAATATCAACTAAATACGCGGTTGCTATACATAATAATTCATCATATATCCTTCAGAAATACCGCCAATCTCGTCAATGAATTGAAAGAATCTCGAACATTTAGAAGAGTAGGAGGAAACTTGTTTATAGAATGAAATGAAAAATAAAGAATAGATGTAATTAGATTTTTTTGGGTTTACCAGAAATGTAAAATACAATACTTATACAGGCTGTCCGTTTTTCGAGGCGCACCATTGGGATCTCGAGAACCGTAAGAGATACGAAGTCGGTTAAATTGGGGCAAAGTTGCCTCATTGGGGGACTACTTTAGATGTGTTTTTGTTTTTCCATTAAAATGCACAGGTAACTAGATAGAAGCGAAAATGTAAATTTTGCCAATTTCGTTTTTGGCTTATAACTTTTTTGTGCGACTTCGTACGAGTTTCTAATTAGCACGTTCTACGGGCACTTTTTTATGAGGAATTCACAGCCGTCTTCAAAATTTTTATAGCCAGTACCGTTTTCAAGAAATTAATACTAACTGTCAATTTTCATATGGGGCTCAAAGTTGTCTTTATTACCATTAAATAGAGATTTTTTTCCTTTTTCCAACGATACAAAACACATCTACATTAACATGAAAATTAACGTACAAAATAAAAGATTAAAAGTTTTATTCATTTCTATCAAGAGTTCTTTGGAAACAAATGAAGAATCTTTTGTAGGTTTCTGGAGAACCAATTACGAGAAAATTCAAATTTTCTTAATAATTTAATATGGACTGATGAGTGCAAATTCAGCAATTCAGGATTGTTCAATCGTCACAATGAACATATTTGGTCTATTGAAAATCCCCGTCGACATCAAGGAAGACGGCCTCAAGTGCGCTTTGGACTAAACGTGTGGGTTGATTTATTGGGCGACACATTTATGAAAACAATTTAACTGCAGAAGATTATTTGTTTTTTCTGAGAACGTTTCTCACAGATTATATGGAAATAATATTTGTCTTAATCGTTTGAATCATGTGCCTCATAACTCCAGAAGGGAAAGTAATTTCAAATAATGGAGACGTACGTTCGCCGGCACGATCACCCGACTTATCTCCGTTGGATTATTTTTTATGGGGAACCATGAAAAATTATATTTATCAAACTATACCTGATATTAATGAGCTGCATAGAAACATTGTTGACACTCTACCGCATAAAATAAGGAGAAGAGATATCCGTCAAGCAATGTTTAATTTAAGGAAACGAATAGTGCTTTGTTTAGAAGTTGAAGGTGAAACATTTGAGCATTTGTTATAATATAAATTTTGTTTTGATTCATTTGTTTCCAAAGAACACTTGATAGAAATGAATAAAACTTTTAATTTTTTATTTTGTACGTTAATTCTCATGTTAATGTAGATGTGTTTTATATCGTTGGAAAAAGGAAAAAAAATCTCTATTTAATGGTAATAAAGACAACTTTGAGCCCCATATGAAAATTGACAGTATTAATTTCTTGAAAACGGTACGGGCTATAAAATTTTTGAAGACGGCTGTGAATTCCTCATAAAAAAGTGCCCGTAGAACGTGCAAATTAGAAACCTGTACGAAGTCGCACAAAAAAGTTATAAGCCAAAAACGAAATTGGCAAAATTTACATTTTCGCTTCTATCAAGTTACCTGTGCATTTTAATGGAAAAACAAAAACACATCTAAGATGGTCCTCCAATGAGGCAACTTTGCCCTAATTTAATCGAGTTCGTGTCTCTTACGGTTCTCGAGATCCCAATGGTGCGCCTCGAAAAACGGACACTTTGTATAGCCTAATATGAAAATGACGAGAGGTATTGTACTGGCCACAATTTTTTTTGTTTAAATCGAAGAAGGATAGTCTAATTTATCGTTCAGTATGATTAAATTATTTTTTATTACATTTTTTGTTGTATAAAATCGTTTTAAAGTATATTTTAAAAAGTTGCAAAAACCAGCCATGTTGTGACGTGACACGTTCCGAACCAAAGTTTAGAGTCATTTCAGACATTTTATATGGACCCATATAACACAGAATGGGAGCTTACAGTGGCGCTAGTGTTCCAGACCCAAAGCAATTTTTTTTTACCCCACCTTATATTTGACGTTAAAGTGTCAGATACGTATTGGCGGTTAAAATTCGCATAAATAAAATTTTCAAATGCTGTATTTCTGTATTAAAAAATCTGTTGTGGTCAGCACAAGACCTCTCGCCATTTCCATATTAGGCTATATAAGTATTGTACATATTTGACATTTCTGATACACGCAGACACATATCTTCTTTATATTTTTTTAATTCGTTCTATTCACTCTTATTCTTCTAATGTTCGAGATTCTTCCAATTCATTGATGAGATTGGCGGTATTTCTGAAGGGTATATGTAATACAGTCGAACTTCGATAACTCAAACCATGACTTGCCACAAAAAAGTTCGAGTTATCAAGACTTCGGGTTATTAAATAAAATGCATATGTATATTATTTATGTATTTATTTGAGTAAAAATCACTTACCTTATGATATACATATACAGATTGTTATTTTCAGATCAAAGTTATAAACATTATTTTAGTGTAAAAAAGTTAGTTATTTGTGACTGACGAGAGAATTTTTTATTTTGATTTTCAATAAAAAAAGCTTCAATGTTCATCAATAGATAAAGTTTTTAAAGTACGTTTTAATAACATATCATCAGGAATAAAAATGTCTTAAACGTGATAAATCAAGTAGGCACAGTATTTTTTTTTTTTTCACTTAATAATAATTAACAAAGCATAAGTTTGAACTTCAGTAGTGCAGAACCCAAACTGCCTCCGTCATCATGTTATAAAAACACCTGTTACAAAATCACGTAATTAGGGGATTCCCCCAGAATTCGACTTATTGAAGCTGGCGCCAAATATTCTGTTCGAATTATAAAGATATTCGAGTAATCGAAGTTCGAGTTATCAAGTAAAAATTACCCATAATTCTCACTCTTGGCGCTATTGCCAACCAGTTTGATTCGAGTTATTAAAAATACGAGTTATCGAAGTTCGACTTACTGAAGTTCGACTGTATATGTATCTATAATTATAAATATTTAATTAATAATAAAGTAAGAAATATTAAATGTACTTCCCAGAAAAAGTCTTCAGTAATGTCTCTGGCTTTTTGACACTCACATTTATCTGTCAATTACAAACATTTTAATTTTTCCACTTGTTTTCCATGATCTGCGGGATTCATTCACAACTTATTTTTTTATATATTTATATGTCTCTATCTTTAACTCCATAGAAGATATAATAAAAATTTTAAATTTCTGAAATCAGTCGATCATCGTAATCAACCATTAACAGCACCTAGGACATTTGTATACTAAGTTCCCAACCCCCACATAACATCATGGACAACATCATCCACCAGAGCCCTGAAGAAAACTTTTGTTAAAGTCGAAACGTCGGCCAGGAATAAATAATTTATATATGACTGCATGTCTGATTATTTTCCAATTTTACATTCTGAAATCAGTCGATCATCGTAATCAACCAATATTAATTCTGTTTTAATATTTAAATTAAAATTATGACATAATTTAAAAGAAGCGGTTGTTTGCCATTTATAATCCGGTTATGACATCAGACCGTGCATCAGACTTTCGACAGCGCAGTGACTAGATTATATGTGTGCAGTGGGACGTATTTCGTGGTGCAGAGTGGATAATCCGGTATCAAACATATTTTCTTTACGTTGTTATAAAATATATATGTATTTTAAATTTAACCTATTTAAATTTCACAAAAGAATACTTACCGCTTCATGATCTCTTGCTACAACCACACAACAAAATAATATAATAATACGAATGAGGTTATACTCACTGTGGTGATACCCCGAATGGCTGAATGTTAGTTATCTTTTGTGTTTTTCTACACCATGGTAAACAATATATATCTATCTTCGTTCAACAAAGAACAAATTTCTGGACTAACTATTTTCTTTTATCTCTTACTAAGCACTAGTAGTATGGTATAAGACTATCTTTCTTTTACAGCGAACGATTGTTATGTCGAAAGTCTGACGTATTTCCTCAGCTATTAGCGCTATGTTCAAAATTGTAAAGTTTTAATTATTTTTTTTCAGCAATATGGAGTACTTTACGAAAAAAATAAAAAATTCGTGTCACGTATTTTTTCATGTATATTAATATATACCGTGTGTCCCAAGCAAACCTTGACATAGGCGTTTAACATGGGAAAACAGTTTTTTGTACATAAAAAGTGTCCGGCAGAAAATTAAACCATTATATTGAACATGATAATAGTAGATTACCTCTTGTACGTTAATTATTATTTGTTACTTTATAATCATTGCATAAATTAAAGAAAATTATAAATATTTGTAAAGAAATATTTGTTTCAGTATTTTATACTTTGATATCAAATCGATTTTAAATACTTATCATGGCCGAGTGGATAGCGTACTTGCTTACAGAACGAGAGAACGCTTGTAGGTTGGGGTTCAAATCCCCGTCAAGCCAGATTTTTTATAATTTTTTTTATTTATGAATTAATTACGAATTATAGTAAAAATATTATGAGATTATAATATGAAAGAATTTAAATTAGAAATAAGTTTCTATGCATTATTTCTTATATCAATGTTTCGATTATTGTAATCAATTTTATCATTATTACAATCACGTACAAAAATTGAAATAATTTTCATCGGATTGATTATGTAGAATGTAGATGCCATTAAAATTAAAAAATTCTATTAATATGCGAAAAGTTCTGCGCTATTTAGTTCTAGTATTTTCTTCAAATTTTGGCATTACAATGATTTAAAATACTTATCGGCTCATTTCATGCGGCAAAATCTCGGGCAAAATAGAATAACAAGTTTTTTATTATATTGTTAACGAATTAATAGTGTAATAAATCACTATGAACTAATTTATAGTTATATATTTTCTCTACTACCTATTGTTTAAATACAAGTAAAATAAAAAAAATTAAATACTGTGCAATCAAAAACTCATAATTATCTAAAGTTAAAATTGTTTTCTTTAATTTCTAAATTTGTTTCATTTAAAGGTAAAAGCGTGGATATCGTAAAAGAATAAACCAAATCAAATCCAGCTAGAACTTAGTAATAAAGAAAATGGCGCGAAAATGTACTGGGGTGAATCGAGAAAAATTGAAGAAAATACTGGAACTAAATAGCACAAAACTTTTCGCAGATTAATAGAATATTTTAATTAATGACATCCACATAATCAATCCGATGAAAATTATTTCATTTTTATACTTGAATATAACAATGACAAAATTGATTACAATAATCAAAACACTGATGTAATCAAAAATGTGCTATATTTACTTTTGATCTTAAAAAAAGACATGATTAGCATAAAACGAATATGTGTATGTATTGTGTGTTTACTATGCTATATTTATAAAAAAAAAATTATATAGCTTAAATTCTTGCTGAGTCATGGTCACTACTTCCATTGAAACTAGTATTATCTATGGCATGATAAAAACTTATTTGTAATTTAAATACTTTCATATTATGATCTCATAATATTTTTAATATAATTCGCAATTATTCCATAAATAAAAAAAAAATATAAAAAGTTTGGTTTGACGGGGATTTGAACCCCAACCTACGAGCGTTTTTCGTTCCGTAGGCAAGCACGCTATCCACTCGGCCATGACGAGAATTTAAATTTATGCAATGATTATAAAGTAATGAATAATAAATAACGTACAAGAGGTAATCTATTATTATCATGTTCAATATAATGGTTTAATTTTCTGCCGGACACTTTTTATTTACAAAAAACTGTTTTCCCATGTTAAACGCCTATGTCAAGGTTTGCTTGGGACACACGGTATATATATATATATATATATATATATATATATATATATATATAATTTTCAAAAATTGTGAAACTCCCCTATTTCAATCTTCGATCAACCATGTAAAACCGTCTGCGGAACAACTACTTACAAGCGTTGATTTTAGCGCCAAACTTTTAAAACTCTGTCATAGTCTAAAAGCAGACTACAGTAAGTGAACATTAAAAAAAAGCCGAAAAGTTGTATTACATAACATCAGGTTTTCAGATTGGTGTTTGTGAAGACAACACTTTTTTCATAATTATTTTCGTCCTTGTCGCTGCTTTCATAACTAATTTTAAAATTTCAAAAATTTATATAGAACTAAATTTCAGATTAGTTTGTTGACTCTCAATAACTAAATATAAAATGTTAACAAAAAATTACATTTTTTACAAACACACGGCTTACTAATGCATTTCAAATGTAACTACATTCTTAAAAGTAAGTAAGCATTTACTTATAAGTATCAGCATTTCATTATCATGAAAATAAATAGGTATTTATTTATTTTTATTAATACCACCCAAGAAGCAAAAAGGAAGGCGCTTCATAGTTGATAAGAAAATCTTAACGATATTTCACGTTTCCAAGTAAATCTACACTTCGACGATTGTTGCACAAAACCTCATTTGCACCTGGAGAAAGTGTACCATTGGAGGCATATATGCGGGAGGCATTGTCACGATTAATAAAATGATTATTTTAATTTATGGGAAAATACTAATCAGGAGATTAAATACTTTGTATTCATTTTAAAATAATGTGAAAAATTAAATTTTAAATATGAAAAGCAGCGCTCCGAAGGCGTGTTGCGAGATCGAAACAAACTACATCAAACCTCGTTGCCATGACGGTCGTGGTATTCTAGCATTGAATGCATACTCCTGTTATATATTCTCCTTGCATTAACATTAGAGAGGGAACATGAGTTTCTAGGCAGTGAGTGCAAAAAATGTCTATTTATGGCCCCCGTTGTAAATAAAGCATATCTATTTTCTGGAAGTGAAACTCTCAGGTAGAAGTAGATCAGTTAGGATAGGTTGTCACGATTCACTTCAAATACCTTCTACAAGTTAACCATCCATGTGATTCATTATGTAAAAAGGCCTAAATGTGATAAAAATATTACGCATAACTCACCTACTAAATTTGAAGAATCAGTCATGTTGTTTTGTTCGTTTTTTGAAATTTGTGTTACGTTATATAAATCTGAAACAGAGAAATAAATTTAATATCTACTAGTATTAACGATATATTTTAAATGTGTTCAGGCTGGAACAAATTCGAGTTCCTTATATGAAAAACTTTCTTATTATGCACGCTACAGCAAAGTGATGTAGGTCTTTATGAGCCAACTTTTTGAGGCAACTTTAATAGCAACAGAATTTCTTTATCCTCTTTTGTTTTTGAGGCTGCGTATAGCAGGCCCGAGTCAGCAGAACCCAACAAAAACTAGTGCATATTTTTTGCTATTTATTTGCCAATTAATTACCACAATGCCGAATTAATTGCCACTTTTTTTAATACGAGGGACTGCTGGCTTGACGATAAAGTTAGCAGTCCCCTGGGCTGTAAGGCAATTTATTTATTTGTGGTTTGGCCACTCAACAGGACCAGGTCCCAATAACAGAGTGCACTACAAAGTTCTAATTAATTAACATATTATATGATACACAGAAAATGTTTGTAAATGTTCTGAAATCAAATTTTGCAGCAGAACTACAAAAATATGCATGTGTAAATACAAACACATACAAACATACATACATACACATTCATATTTTATAATAAATAATTCTTATAATTTGACGTTTAAAAATTAATAAAGAAACATTAAATATGTCGCGACAGTTTTCTTTTTCACACAATTTATTGTAGGTGCATTTTCACCTGTTCACAGAAGAATTTGCCTTAGAGTTGGTTCTGAAAACAGGGGATATCAAACAGAATATTAGATCTGGTAACATAACCTGGCACTCGAAAATATAACTGGGATATAAGGAATGGCGAATCAAGTGAATTATTTAATAATTTATGTAGGAAACACATATCTGAAACCATTCGTCGTTTTTCCAAACTAATTAAATTGAACGTTGTATTAAAATATTTTCGATGCATATAGGATAATACTTTCAAGTCTGTTTACGTAGATTGTATAGTGGGAATTCCAACAAACTGAAGCAAATTCGAGGTGATTTCTAACAAATGAACAATATAATTTTATAAATGCAGATGGGTTCTTAAGTTTAACACAAGTCCGTATTAAAAATACTAACATTCTGTAAGCGTTCTTCGCTGCAATTTCAATATGTACATCAAATAATAATTTATGGTCCAGTGTCACACCAAAATCTTTAATGAGCTTAACATTAATAATATTATTATTATCAATGTTATAATTGAAATTTATTTTAGTTCTATTTCTCGTGAAACTAATGGAAAAACATTTATTTACATTAATATATAATTTATTTTCACTTGCATATGTAACAAATTTATTAATGTCTTGTTGTAATAAATGGCAATCAGATTCACATGTTACAGTTCTGTATAGTTTAAGATCATCAGCGTACATAACAAAATTAGAGTGAGAAAAACATTGAACAATGCCATTGACGTAGATGTTAAACAATAATGGCCCTAAATGGGACCCCTGCGGCACGTCAGATGTTACGTAAGCATCATCATAATCATAACCATTTTCCACCACACAATGCGATCTGTCGATTAGATAAGACATGAACCATTTTAACAAGTTATCATTCACACCAATTCCAGCAAGTTTCTTTATCAAGAAGTTATGATCAATTTGATCAAAGGCTTTGCTGAAATCGGTGTAAATAGCGTCAACTTGTATCCTTTTGTCCATGGCCTGCAGTATGTAGTCCGTATATTCAAGAAGGTTAGTTTCCATTGATCTGCCAGAAAAAATCCATGCTGTTGAGGAATTAATAAATTTTTAATACTGGAAAATAGTATATTGTGTTATTAGGAGTAAAAGTGATTCTTTGTGTGGCGAGCATGTAAGTTTGCACGGCGAGTGGTAGTGAATCGGACAATTACAAGCGAGGCACACAATGACTCTTTTACCTCGAATGACACATTATATTTTTTCTTCAAACATACGTATTTAAATATAATAATTACAACTTGACGTTACAGTAATTATAAATATTTTACGTGAAGGACGTTTGCTGATTTCAATTGCTCTGTTGCCATGGATACTTTCGTATTTGTTCACTTTTTACCTCTCGCTAAGAGAGGTATTGGATTCATGCTAAAATTCGCATATCCAGATTTTATTGAATAAGCACGATTTAAGGTCCCTAGAATCCGATTATAACATTTTTAAAATGATGTCTGTGTGTGTGTGTGTGTGTATGTGTGTGTGTGTGTGTGTGTGTGTATGTATGTATGTATGTCTGGATGTTGTAGTCACGATTCCTCAAAAACTATAAGACTTAAAAAATATTTAACTGCAGTTTCCTCAATCTGACATTCCTGGGAAGAGCTGAAAAGGTTTTGGTAACAATTGAACAACCGGAAGAAGTAGTTTCTTAGAAAAATTCTTCTAAATATAATTTTTTGGGAGGTTTTTTTTATTAAATATTGAAGAACATAAAATTCTCCATCTAATACACTTAAAAATTTTATTATATCTTGTATAGATTTAGAGATAAAGACACTATAATTTATAGAGTGAACTAATCGCAGAGGCTACGGCACTAAGGAAACCAGTTGACAAATTCCAATGTTTATAACATAATTTGTAAATGACACATGTCAGTGTCAAAAATCAGTTTTAGTGACATTCTGATAGCTTTTACTGGGAAGTATATTTAATTTTTTTTATTGTTTTATTAATTAAATATTTGAAATTATAGGTAAAATTGTGTTAAAATTCATATATCCATCTGAAATACCGCCAATCTGGTTAATGAATTGGAACAATCTCTGATATTTAGAAACTTCCTCATACAATGAAAAATAGATATAATTAGAATTATATGTGTGCAGAAGACATGTTAAATATAATAAAAAACAATATTTGGGTAATGTTCTATAATATTTTGTTATAAAACGACGGTTCGAAAGCGAAGTGCAATACAATACTTATGTAGCCTAATATGGAAATGGCGAGAGGTCTTGTGCTGGCCACAACAGATTTTTGTTACAAACATTCAAGTGAAAATTTTCACGTTTTGAAAATAAATAAATAAATAAATAAATATATAATCACGGCATATTACCCATTTCTGGGCGTGCCAGTATCTACAACACATGTAGACATCGGTAATGATAACGATATATTTTACCGTGTGGGCCTGGGCGCTTACCAGGCGTGACCTCACGAGTCACTTTTGTGCCATTTAAAATTGAAAATATTTGGCGCCTGTCGGGATCGAACCTGGTTCCCCCAGGTTCGCGACCAGACACTCAGGCACGCGGCCACGGGACCCCATTTTCAAGTTTTAACGTTTAAATAAAAACTATGTTATAATTATATGTAGGTACTCCTTATGTGCAATTATATCAGAATTTGAATTGCCATGTCCGGTTCTTGAAGTTGTTCAATTGGATGGAAGTTTAACAATATTGCTCAAGGATGTGATATGTCCAGGAATCGCTGAAAAACTATATGAACTTTTCTTAGCACTTTAATTCTAATTATTCTTACCGTCATTACCAATATGTAAGTCTGCTATTTTATAATGTTATTTCGTTAAATATAAACTGTTTATATTTTAATTTGTAGGTTATCTTGGTTAACTTGGGGCGATATGACAGGTTTCTATTTTACAAGTTACTTTTTATTCGCGTTTTTTTATGTAGTTACTATGGATATTTATTTATTTCATTCCTATCTTGTGAATCAAGTCACAAAAAATGCCATTTTTATGACGTTTGAAGAAAAAAGTTGTTTATATATAATGGATTCAAACACTTTTCCATTATACATAATTTCGATATAGGCCAATAATTTTCAACATTATTTTTGTTACCTGTTTTGAATATAGAGACTACATACGCTTTTTTCCAGATTTGTGGAAAATGTCCCTCGACGAGCGACTTGTTAAAAATAATTGCAAGGGGAATGCACAGGGAAGTGGCACACTGCATTATAAAGATACTTGGTATATCATCTGGACCATATCCTTTAACATTTAGTTTCGGTATTGTACCAGACCTTTTTGCTCATCAATGTATATAGATGAAATGCAGTTATTGAAATCAGACTGATTCTGCAATGAACCCACTGTATTGATATTTAAGGAACCATCAGTGCAAAAATTTAAAATAATTCGAGAAAAAGTTACACGTTTCAGTACCATTGTCCGACGTCAGATTATTATACTGCATTTGCTGTGGAATGTTGCTTTTTTTAAGTGACGTGACATAAGTTCAATTTTTTTTTACTATTAATAGATATTTGTTCTTCTACATTACTAACATAATTATTATAGCAAGTATTAATTAGTGTTTTCACTCTTTTCCTCAGTAGTGCAAATACATTATAACAAATCTGCGTTTTAAACAGTTTATACTTTCATGAGCTGATTAATTTAATTAGATCACCTGAAAACCAGGGAGGATAACTATTATAATTGTACTGCTTTTGAGGAACATATGTGTAAATACATTTCCATATGATTTCGTAAGATTTATTAACGCAGTATTCTGTGCTTTGATTGCAAAAGAGTTCTTTCCAATTGACATCCTTAAAGAAAGTATTAATTTGCTCAAAATCTGCATTTTTATATAAAAATATTTTCTGGATTTTTTTTCCATATTTACAGAATTTTTTAAATTAATACTTATGTTTAAGGGTGGATGGTGTTGCGTATCAATTTTTGTCAATGGCTCATGACATTCTAAGATCGTTACCTTTTCATAATTTGATAATATTAAGACTAGAGTCCTATTATTTACATTTTTTACCCCGTTAAACTGAGAAAGTCCACAATATGTAATAATGCCAACAAATTCAGTGGATGGTCTGTTATAAGAAGGAGCTGGCATTAAAATATTTGTTTTGTGTCCATATTCCCACTGTAGATAAGGTAGACTGAAATCGCCACAAATAACAAATTTACTATCTGGTTCTTTTTCAACGATCGTTGAAAGTTTGTGTAAAAATGACATCAAGGCTACATTATCATCCGGGAGAATATAAACACAGCAGACATAGAAACGATTATTGTTATAATTAACATTTAACCAAACATCTTCAGCACTCGAACACGTCATTTATTTCGAGGTAGGAAAGTGCTTTGTGGACTCCAATCAGCGCACCGCCTCCATCAAGCTTTGATGACGTATCAATACCCCTGTCGCGTATTCACTGCACAAAATTTCTGAGTCATACACTGAAGAATTTAAAACAGTTTCTGTTAAACAAATAATGTCAAAATCGCACAATACTGAATTTCCACGAGTCATTTGTTTTAGAACGAAGATCTCTTACATTTTGGTAATATACCGATAAGTTCATATTTGTAATTAAAGATATTAATAAATTAAAGCAGAGTAATTATTCTAGTTTTTAAATTAATTAATTTAAATCCTATTCTGTGCCAATTAAATGTATTGGAGTATTTTCATTTTTACGAATGTAAATTTTACAATTTCTCGTCCAGATAAATTTGAACTCTTTCGGTTTTAATTGTTCGCGGCATAATTTAAATAAGCTGTTATTTTTTGAGCTCAGATGCTCATTGACAAAAATTTTATTCTCTGGTTTATCAGGAAATAGAAATGTTGATTTAAGATCTTTTTTAGCTTTTACTGCAGCTAAGAATTTATCTTTCAGACAGCGAGTCGTTAGTTTCACAACAATTGAACGTACTGACGTTTTTGAATTTTGTGGAAGTCTATGCGAGGCATCTATATTGCATTCATTTAGTGTGAGTGATGCGCGGCGCCGTCTCGCATCCCCACAAAGTGTCTAACGTTTTGAGCAAGCCTAGTTGTCGCTCAGTAATATTCACGCACGACAAATAAAAAGAAGTTTGGCACTTCCAACAATCAACACTGCACGCTTTTTATTCACAGGTCATTGCCATTTGCCGCACTGCTTTGACATGATGCACTGAATTGACTTAACTTTTATTGTGATTTTTACTTAGATTTATGCTTAACCAGATGCACTAGATCAGACGTCGGCAACCTTTTTTGTCTGCGGGGCTCAAAATCAACTAAAATGTGACTAAATAGAAGACGTTGCGGGTCAGTGGGTATTTTCATTTTAAAAGAGTCTTTTAGTGTATAATAAGATATTTTTTTACTGAGAAAATAATAACAATATGCTTTTAAACAACAAAATTATAATTCTGTTTACTATAAAAACAAAAATAGTAGTCAATTTTTAAAATTTTAGATCATTAATTTATGAACTTTATATATAAACATTCTCTCCGTTATCAATGGTTCCTCTGATGCTAAATTTGTGACGTCAATCTTAATGTGTTTCATATTTGTTTTAAAATTTATTTTTATATATTATACTTTTCTGTAATTCAAAATAAATACTAATTCTAAATGCTGGAAGATGATAGGTGATTTGCAGACCTCAAGTGGGTCACTTGAAAATATCAAATGGGTCACTTGGTGACCCGCGGGTCATAGGTTGCCGACGCCTGCACTAGATTTAAGAATTGAATTACTGGGAAGTGATAAGGGTCACGAGTATCGGAATACCACTATTGTGTGAAACTCAGTTTAATAAAGTTGGATGCAAAATTTGAGAAAGATATTGAACAGAAAAACCACAAAAAAAAACAACATTATTAAACAGCCAATAAAAACACGTGTGACTGTGTATCAACTTTCATTGTTACAATGCAATCAATAATATTAATATGTAGGAATTAATTGCCATTTAATTGCCAATTAATTATTAAAGATTTAATCAAATTCAAGCAAAAAATATACAATTGATTAGACAAAGCTATCTTAAATGATACGCACCATATTTATTAGTGCGTATACATATAAAAACCATATGGATTCATGTAGGTCAGATGTAGAATCAATATGGATGTGCACAGGGAAATAAAAATGGTTCCATTTGGATCATTATGGAAATAAATTGATGTGCACATGAATCAATCAGAAACATATGAAGAGCATTCTACCATAATCTTGGGACCATAATGTACCTGTATAAATCATACGGGTTTTAATTATCACTAACTAACCGGTTAAAATAATATTATTTTAGCATGAATCATAAACCGTATTTTTCATATAAATTTGAGCTTTGTAATTTAATTGTCTCAGCACAGCCCTGCAAAATACATTTTGCCATAACCTTTGGGCCTTAACAAACCGGTATAAATCGTACTGGTTTTAATTACCACCAAGTTACCGGTTAAAAAAATATTAATTTAGAATGAATCAATATACCCTACTTCTCATGTGATTTTAAGCTTTGTTAATTGCCACAGCAGACTTCTACAAAATGCACTTTGCCATAATCTCTCGACCTTTTAAACTATATCATGCCGGTTTTAATTACCACTAACTAACAGGTTACAAAATATTAATTTAGAATTCATCAAAATACCGTACTTGTCATGTGAATTTTAGCTTTGTAATTTAATTATCTAAACAGACCCGTGCAAAATGCATTCTACCACAACTTTTGGACCTTAACAAACCAGTATAAATCATACTAGTTTTAATTGCTGCTAACTAAACGGTTAAAAAAATATTTATTTGCAATGAATCAAAATACCGTACTTTTCATGTGAATTTTAGCTTTGTAAATTAATTGCCTCAGAAAACCCCTACAAAATGCATTCTAATATAATCTTTGGACATTAAAAAACCAGCATAAATCATACTGGTTTTAATTACCTCTTACTAACCGGTTAAAAATATTTATTTGGAATGGATCAAAATACCGTACTTTTCAAGTAAATTTTAGCTTTGTGATTAATTGCCTCAGCAGACCCCTGCAAAATGCATTCTAATACAACCTTTGGACCTTAATAAACCATTATAAATCATATTGGTTTTAATTGCCGCTAACAAACAGAATTCTTACAGCATGAAAGAACGTTCAATTAAGGATTTAATTTGCGATTCGCTATGAGCAGGAACTAAAAGTGTACCACTGTGTGCCTCCAATTTAACTTTTATCTCTCCGTGCAAAAAGAAACAATCAGAAAAACCTAAAATATATTTTTCATAAAGTTAATCAGTTTTTTACCTTTTGAAAATTTATAAAAATGGAGCTGCCCCTTCTTGCCTGTGCAGTTCAAAATGTTACACACAAGACGTTACGTGTGTACAGAAAAACAGAAAATATGTGAACTTTGCTAACTGCAAGACGGTGCATGTGGATCCGTGTGGATGGTCGGTTCCATCTTATACACATTTTTGCGTTGATATTAGTGCTGAATAAGTGTCCGCGTGGTTGTGAAATGTTATTTTATTTTTTTCTGCATTATTTAACTATGATAGATCTTCGTCAATGTTCACGAGACTTTCTTACGGAGTACTTACATTGAATTTAAGTATAAATAAAATTAAAGGTTTATAATGATCGAGATATAAAAATCAGGATTTTGAACGCTGTGTACTTAAGACTTTTAATTTTCCTACTTCCTTCAAAACAAATTGCACAAACTGACCAGAACTGAATACGAAAAATCTGTTGTGGCCAGCACAATACCTCTCGCCATTTTCATATTAGGCTATATAAGTGTTGTATTTAACATTTCTGGTACACACAATAAATTCTAATTACATTTATTCTTTATTTTTCAATTCATCCTATGAACAAGTTGCCTCCTACTCTTCTAAATATACTACATACTTTGGCTTATAAATGAATCCCCTTTCTTTCTATACCAATTTTAGATGTTGACAGCATATTATATTTCTATTACATTTCCACTTGTCCATGTACAAATTCTATATCTAACAATAATTTTAAATTTTTAATTAATGATAAAATAAGAAATATTAAAAGTACTTCCCAGAAAAAGTCTTCAGTAATGTCTGGATTTTTGACATTGACATTTATGTCAATTATTACATTTTAATTTTTCAATTGGATTCCATAGGCTAATTGATTCATTATATGTAGAATGGATTATTTTATATATTTATAATTCAGTCTATCTCTAAATCTATAAAAGACATAATGAAAATGTTTAATGTATTGTCTTATAGTATTTGAGAAATCGTGGCTCCAACATTCACACACACACACACACACACACACACACACACACACACATACACACACATACATACATACATACATACATACGGACATCATCGTAAAAATTTTATAATTGGATTATAAGGACCTTAAAACGTGCTTATCCACTAAAATCTGAATATGCGATTTTTAGCATGATTCCAATACCTCTTTTAGCGAGAGGAAAAAATGATGCCAAAACTGTACTGTGTGGACACTTTTGAACTGTAACTGCGTGTGTTCCGTGCTTCGCATTTAAACTAAGCTTTTAATTCTTTATCTTTATAAACTGTTCTAATTTTCTAGACCAGAGCTGTGCATGTATTTAAAACTGTACTTAAATACACTTTTATTGTAATTGTACTTAAGTCCATTCCACTTGGTTCAGTCGCCAATCAAAATAATATATAATTTTGAATTCATATTCATGTCGAGCCGCTATAATAGAAACCTCCTTATTTCCGAGGTATTTCAATTATATCATTTTTTTTAAATAAACATTATTAAGCTTACGTATGCTTTCACTATTTTTTACTAATTTCTCGTAATTCAATTGAACTGTAATTGTTTGAAATATGCAGTTCCGTAGAAAAAATCCTCATTTTGGGCAACAATTAAAAATAAACTAAATGCTTTTTCATTTTCGTATTTTTAATATAATACTTATACCTCGACTTACACTTATATCTGAAACTGCAAGTACAAGTACTGTATTTGTACTTAAGTACTTTTAAAATGAAAGAACTTGTACTTAAATACATTTTTCAGCAAAGTATTTGTACTTGTATTTAAATACTTTTTTTTTGTACTGGCGCACAGCTCTGTATACGATTATATTTCGTACTTCTTTGGGTTTATCACAACTAGAGATGGGTGACCCAAAAAACGCGCTCTGCATGGAACTCTCGAGAATTATGAGATGTGAAGTCGGTTAAATTTTAAATTAAACAAAATTATGGTAAATTCCTGCATATAATCTTGCGGAAAGGACATTATCGAAAGTTCTGTAAAAGTAAACTTCAAACACATGAAGATGATGAACAAGAACAAGAAAGCAGCGCCAAGGAAGAACACGTGGTTTGGTGTATCTCTGATTCTAAAGTCGATGCTGCTGATTGGCTACAAGAAATTAATATAGAAGACACGGGTAATCAAGTGAAAAATATTGGGCAGTGCTCATAAACTCTCGAAAACGTCTGTGAATCTTTCATTAAAATTGATGTGATCGGTCAAACTCATTTAAACTGTTGAAGCTGGGGTGTGAAGAAAAACATATTTTATATTTTAAAATCTTCAATACCGAGTTCGACATTAGGACTTAATGCTGCTAAAGAACTTAAATTACTAAAAATAAATATTTGTGAAATGAACCAACAAACCGTAACTGAAAGTGCTCAGGACATTGTTAATAATTATCTGATTTTCAAGTATTGGAAGGGCCAATACGGAAAATAAAATTAAACTTAAAGAAGATGTTGTACCACACATGTCAGTGCTGTTAGAAAAGTTCCTATATCTTTACAGAAGAAAGTTAAGGAAAAATTGGATCAGATGGTTGCTGATAAAATTATTGTTCCCGTTACGGAGCCTACTGACCGGGTACATCCTTTAGTGATAGCGCCGAAATCTAATGGCGATATACGTCTATACATGCATCCAAGAAACTTAAATGCATATATTAGACATGAAAACTACCAAATACCAACACAGCAGGCTTTATTTACTGAAATAGCTGGTGCCAAGTATTTTATTTGTTACTCACCTGAAAACATCATTTATTGATACGGCCTACTACTTTTGAAAATTAACGTTTACTGGTTACTAACGTTGTTGATATGTGTTTTATTACCGTCATACGTATTAAAAATAAATGTAAATTGCAACTGACAGATTTAGGTTATAATTTTAAATTTGATTTACAAGTGAGTAACAAATAAAATATTATACAATATACGCCAAGTAAATGATTTACTGCCTCCAGGAGGTGACAGGCTCGCCAGTCATTTCCTCCTTTCAGCAGTAAAAACAGTTTTACCTGGCTTGTAATGTAAAATACTATTACTCTACTTGATCCATCGTCAGCATTTCTCCAGATACCATTGGACTATGAAAGTTCATTATTGTGCATTATTACAACAAGCTATGGAAGATATCGTTAACTCCGTTATTATATGGCATTTGCTCTGCGCCAGAAGTATTTCAAAGGTTTGTATATCAAACTTTATAATTGTAGAACATAGTGGTTTAACACTAAATCTTAAAAAGTCAGTACTATGTGTTTCTCAAGTAAAATTTGTAGGCCATGTTATTTCCTAGGATGGAATGAAGCCTGATGAAAAGAAGATAGAAGCTATAGTCAATATGAAACGTACCAAGAACAAAAAGGACCTACCAAAATTCCTTGCTATGGTAGTATATTTAGGTAAATTCATACAAAATTTCTCTCAAGAAACAAATACACTAGTGAAGATAAATGTTTTAATTATCTCAAGTAATTATTGGCAACTGCACCTGTTTTATCATATTCCCAACCTGAAAAACATGTAACACTATCAGTAGATGCCAGTCCTTTTGGAATCGGAGCGTATGTTAGTCAAGATGATCATCCAGTAGAATTCGCATCTGTATCATTAACAAAAACTCAACAGAAATATAATCATATAGAAAAAGAACTGTTAGCAGTCGTTTATGGATGTGAACGTTTTAACTATTATCTGTATGGTCGAATATTTAAAATACAGACAGACCATCGCACGCTACTTGGTCTGTTAAAAAAACAGTTTGATGAACTGTCTCCACGGATGGTTGAGCCATCAGACTTTTGAGGTATCAGTTTGACCTTATATATGTTCCAGGCAAATAAGTTGCCGATACACTTAGCCGAAACTCGTGCCCAGATAACATAAATACCGGTTATTTGGAAAGTAGTTATTGAAGATAATACGCTTCAAAAGATAAAATATTACGTTCTTAATGGGTGGCCTTCTTATAAAAGTAGTGTTTCAACTGAAATTAAACAATATTGGCAGATCTGAAATGATATTTACCTCAATAATATACTTTTTTTTTTACAAAAGGCGACTAATAATACCACCTAGTCTTCAAAAAAATTTTTGAAGTGTTACATCAAGCTCACCAAGGTGTAGTCTCCTGCAAGAAGCTTGCACAAGAAACTATACATTGGCCAGGATTAATGACTGATATCGAGAGGTATGTGCTCAATTGTATCACTTGTCAACAATATTCAAAGGCAAACTCAAATGAACCACTAATACCTCAGGACATTCCTAATTTTTCATGGGAAAAAATCGGGATAGATTTTATAAGTTTAGTTTCTTTAAACTTTATTGTAGTCATCGATTACTACAGTAAATTTATAATTGTTAATAAACTCAAAAATAAAACAGCTGAAAGTGTTATTTCATCTTTGAAAAATATATTTGCAATTACCGGGGTTCCGCTTGAGATATTTTCCGGCAATGATCCACCATTTAATTCAGCCGAATTTAAAAAGTTCGCAGTAAAATATGACATATTATAACTTACAACTTTCCGCGTTCAAATGGAATGGTTGAACGAGCAATTCGGACTGTTAAAGGTTTATTATCAAAAGCGTACAACAACGGCGAAGATCCGTTCAGAGCAATATTAAATTATAACACGGAAATAGAATTTACCATCTCCTAGTAATATTTTAATTAAAAAGGCTTCGGACAACTTTGTCAGCGGGAATAAAGACACTACAACCAACTAATCCGGTTAAAATGTTAAAGAGTCAACAAAAATCAAATCAGATGAAACAGAAGAGTTATTTGACAGAAATTCCAAAAAGTTCCCACCGCTTCAACCGCAACAGCCTGTCCTAATGCAATAAAGTGTTCGCAATTGGAAATCAGGTATAATTGTGAGCCAGTCTAGTCCGAATGATTACAACGTACGTATAAATGATGCTCTATATAGAAGAAACCGCACTTAAAACCTCTCAATCTATCATCACCAGCTCACAGACAGATTCCTGAAAAGTCTACAAAGACCAAAGAGTCAGAGAATACCCCGTTAGCATCTGTAGAAAATATTTTAAATACTCCTACTAAAAGTAATGTTACTTTAAGCAACTCAGCTTCCTCAAACGCAGGGCCAATAACATCAACATTATGAGATTTCTCTTTAAAAATGGCATGTACTTTTCCCATTTTAATTCTAAAGTCTGCATCATAAACCATTACATGATTAGATTTCGCTGCATTTTCACCACAAGAAATCTGTTGTGGCCAGAACAAGACCTCTCGCCATTTCCATATTAGGCTATATAAGTATTGTACATATTTAACATTTCTGGTACACACAAAAACACATATCTTCTTTATATATTTTTTAATTCATTCTATGAACAAGTTTCCTCTTATTTTTGTAATGTTCGAGATTCTTCCAATTCATTGATGAGATTAGCGGTATCTCTGAAGGGTATATGTATCTATAATTATACATAAAATAAGAAATATTAAATGTATTTCCCAGAAAAAGTATTCAGTAATGTCTCTGGCTTTTTCACGCTCTCATTTATCTGCCAATTACAAATATATAATTATTTTTTCCACTTGGTTTCCATGGGCTGCAAGATTCATTTACAACTTATTATTTTATATATTTATATATATCTCTATCTTTAACTCTATAAAAGATAAAAAAGTTTTAAATGCACCGGATAGAGATTTTTATAAGTATTCTTTAACATTAGTAATAATATAAATTTTCAAAAAATATTTAGAATTTTTTTTTAAGAAACTAGTACTTCCGGTTGTACATTTGTTACCAAAATCTAAATAGCTCTTCCAGGAATGTCAGATTGAGGAAACTGCAGTTAAATATTTTTTAAGTCTTATAGTATTTGAGAAACCGTGGTTCAAACATCCACACATACACGCACACGCACATGCACACACACGGACATCATCATAAAAATGTTATAATCGGATTATAGGGACCTTAAAACGTGCTTATCCACTAAAATCTGGATATGAGATTTTTAACATGATTCCAATACCTTTCTTAGCGAGAGGAAAAATTAACTCTTCACCTACAAAAAATCATAATTGAAGAAAAACGAATCACATGTTTTTGTACCATTGTAATTTGCAAAAAAAAAAAAACTCAAAATTGTATCAAATAATTCAAGCACGACTAAACGCTACGAACCGAATTGCAAGCAAGAACGGACAGTATAGAATGTAGTAATCAGCTTCAGAATACCCTCTGAACAGGGGCCTAGGTCTGTATCTATAAAAACTGAGATTAATAGAGGGAAAATTCTTTCACCTTCGCTGAAGCATGATAAAGTCATACCAACAATATTTCTTGGAATTTATAAAAAATTATTTCAATATAATGTTTCTTAAAACAAGTTATGCATATATTTTCAAAAAAGAAAATAATGAAAATATTTTCTTCTTATAAAAACATATTATAACATAATATGTTATACACATTTAGTTTACCGTCTATAATTATTATAGACCCTTGTCCATACACAAATTCGGACATAAACCATCCATGAGTCACAAAGTCCCCAATTTTCGTCGTCGCATGAAATTACTTATTTAAAAACTCTTCGCTAGATGAAAGTAGCGTGTCTGTGTGGATCGTGTGGACACGACTGCTCAAATACTATCAATCAATTCAAACTTTGAAATTTTGTATACCCATTCTATACTAATGTGGGAAGAGCTCATTAGTTTTAGTGTATATCGCATAACCTGAAGTATCTCTTATAGAAGCTTTAAACAGTTTTTCTTGTAAAAAATTCATTGAATATAATTTTTCAGCAACTTTTACTAAAATTGAATATAATCGCACAATCTTCAATTCTACGATAATAGCATTTAGTAAAGAACTTTAAATATAAAATATATATTTTTGTACATCATCTCGCCTATGAGTCAAACAAAAACAAAACTAAATTTTTAATAACAATTTTGACATATTCATGTCACTGTCAGGAAGCAATTACATTAAAATTAATAATGAAACCGTATTAAAAAAGATTGTATTGATTTTAATGAAATTAAGGTTTGTAAAAATAACATATTTTCCATCATTCATAAATATTAGATGTACAGGTGATCCAATTAAGTTTGATATGTTTACATCACTATCAACTACACATTAACGAAATGGATCATGTAAAGCAATAAATATATGCAAAGGAACTTACTATAGTTTGCAGGATTAGGCATGTATTTAAATTAATAACAATTAAATAGCGGGAGGTATTGTCTTGACCATATCAGATTTTTTTTCTTTAAATACATAAAATAGGAATATGTAAGATAATAACATCATTAAAGTTTGTATTTTTCAAATTAGACAGATGACAGTTAAGAAACAGGAAGCCTATTTTAAACTTTTGAAATTTCCGCTCGTTTTGGCGTCACGCTTTCGGAGCCTATAGGTTTTCTGTACACAAAATATTGAAATAGTTTTTTACCTCCCGCTACCCTAGGTAAGGGAGGTATAGGGATCGTGCTAAAAATCACGTTTTGATGTCCCCAGAATACGATTTTAACATTTTTACAATGATGTCTGTAGGTATGTATGTATGTGTGTCTGTCTGTGTGTGTGTGTGTGTGTGTGTGTGTGTGTGTGTGTGTGTGTGTGTGTTTGTGTGTGGATCATGTGGACACGATTACTCAAATACTATCAATCAGAAAAATTTGAAATTTTGTATACCCATTCTATACTAATGTGGGAAGAGCTCATTAGTTTTTAGTGTATATCGGATAACCGGAAGTATCATTTATACAAGCTTTTAACAGTTTTTCTTGTAAAAAATTCATTGAATATAATTTTTTAGCAACTTTTACCAATACAAATTAAATATAATGGCACAATCTTCTATTCTACGATAAGCATTTAGTAAATAACTTGAAATAACTTTAAATATTGAATTATAAAATAATTTATTTTTGTATATCACTTTGCCTCTGCGTCAAACAAAAACAATACTTTAATAACAAATTTGACATATTTAAACAAATGTCACTGAAACCGTGTTAAGAAGAATTTAGTAGTTTAAATATGATTGTGATGAAATTAAGGTTTGCAAAAATAATATATTTTCCAACATACATAAATATTAGATATACAGGTTAATTCGATTTTAGTTTGATGTTTGCAGCATTCAAACAGCTCTCAAATAAGAACGTGATTTCAAAGTGTCAAATAATAGTTTGCAAATACACATTTACGAAATGGATAATGTACGGCGAAGAATTTACACAGATTGCGTTTTAGAGCATAAGGAAGTTAGGTATTTGGTGATGATTTTGACAATAATGTATGTGTCACGATTTTTCCTAAAAATACATATATTAAGATCCGAAACTTTGCAAAGTTGGTATTTAATACTCTTATATAATTTGATTGCGTTTTAGAGCATAAGGAAGTTGGTGCTGATTTTGATAATAATGTGTGTGTGACGATTTTTTCTTAAAATATATTAATGATCCAAAACTTCGCAAAGTTGGTATTTGCTCACAGATTTTTCAGGAAAAACATAACAAAATGTAATCCAAAATTTCGTATTACAAACTTTTCTATGTATTAGAACAACAAAGTAGATTTTGCTTACAAACGATCAATGGAAGTGATACTTTACTTAAAGCTCATTGCTATTTTAAACATGGAATTGGCGGGAGGTCATGTGCTGGCCACAACAGATTTTTTTTTTTTGTAGCCCGTCAAGTCTGCTAACGCTCAATAGATCGTGCGGTCGTAGCGTCATCTGTCATACGTTTGTTTAGAGTTCAAAACTCAGTTCTGTGATTCTAAGAAATGGAGTAGGAATGCTTAAAATCGACTCGCCTTGTTCTCGATTACAGTAAAGATATTGAAATTATTTGGTACATGTATGCAAAACAGAATATTGTAAACGACTCCTATATTAATAATAAATAATAGGAGTCTAAGGTGAAATTATAAATAAAATTAATAAAATTTCCCCTTAATCTAAAAATAAATTTAATAAAAACTAAGTAAGTATTTCTATAACCAAGTTCTTATCATCAGTAGTTCGAAATTAGGAAAATTTAGAGTGGCCAAGGTTACTCAACATGTCAACCATTCCAGAGATCCAAACAACAGTTAGGACCGCTGGATAATGCATCCACCGTAATAATAAATTACAACATGGGTAATTTTTATTAGAACTAGACCTTAAAATTGCATATTGACTTTCAAAGTTTTAAAAAGTTATTACGAGTAGTTTTTAAAATAATGTTTTAATATCATTTCTATGTTTCGGAATTAGAATATCATATTCTAGCACGCATATTGATACTGGAAGGAGCTTATTTTTAAAATTATTTTTGTGAAATTTTGTTATTTGGAAATGGTATGACTGCACTAAATACACAAAATATATGAATTGGCGAATAAAACTACCGTTGGCAGCGCTACTGTGCATCAAACATGATAGCTCACAATCGTATGTTTTATATATATTTGCATATTATAATGCCATGTTTATGTATTTTTGGATTCGATATATTTTATACTGTTTTTTTCTGTTCCATGTACAGCTGCATCGTTGTAATTTAAATTCTAAGTATTTTTACAAAGTCAAATTGTCAATTATGACTTACATCTGGAGCGATTAGGTTTTTCTGGGGTGGGATCCCAAGACTACGCTATGGTAGCGTAGCGAAAAATACCCCGTATGTTTCACCTTCCTTTCTCTATCAACTTCTACGGTTGTTAGGGAAACAAAGTGTTATTTGTCGCTACGCTATCATAGCATAGTCTTAGGACCCATATCCTGATCGTCTACTACATACATATGATATAAAAATAGTTGTGTTTCTCTGTGTTTGTATAATTTTGCGTTTGTGTGTTAAATATATATTGTATACCCTCTACAACTTTTATATTATTCGTTCTACTACAAATAGGTGACCCCGACGTACGAACCAGCGTGAGTCAATAAAAATCACAATGTCGGAAACTGATGGGCAAGCTACGGTAAACCGCATTGCTATTCGTGTTCCACCATTTTGGCATACGGACCCTGCATTTTTGTTCGGTCAGTTGTCAGTTTTTCATTAATGAAATAACCCGTGATGAGACCAAATACGGGTACGTATTTCACCATAAACTAATTACGCAAACAAGGTAATAGACAATGCGCCCGCAACTGGTAAGTACGATAAAATTAAGGACGACACACAAGAACAAAAGACCTGACAATGATTAGAACGCGAAGAACTTGGTGACAGAAAACCGTCACACTGTTACGTACACTGTTGGTTAGTCGCCTTCCAAGTCAGGTATAAGCCATTTTAGCGACACAAGCGGAAACAGAAATTGACAGCGTCGCCCGTTTGGCGGACAAGGTGATGGAGATCTTGCCACAAATTCAGATTGCGATTACGACAGCACTCACTAGGACGGGTGTGATAAGCGAACTACTGCGAAGATTAGAACATCTACAGAAGCAGGTTGCAGAGTTACAACGACCGTCAAGACGCCACTGCTGTCATCGCTTCGGTGGTCGCCCAAAACCACGACCACGTTCCAGATCTTGCGGTTCGCCATCCAGTTCACGCTTGTGCTGATATCATCGTACGTTTGGAGATAAAGCGCAGCACTGTAAACAACCATGCGCACACACGACGGGAAATGCAGCGGGCAATTGTTGAACGCGTCCCAAGAACCTCGCGCCGCCTCATCATAACTGATTGCACCTCCAAGTGACGGATTTTAATATACACCGGCGCAATGTGTAGTGTAGCAAGGTATGTACAACAAAAACTACGTACGAACTTGCAGCAGCTAATGGATCGCCGATCCCTACGTATGGTTTTGTGTCACTATACCTCAATCTAGGTCTTCGCCGTGATTTCACCTGGCGTTTTATTATCGCCAATGTTGACAAGGCTATAATAGGTGCAGATTTCTTGTCATTTTATTGCTTATTGGTAGATGTGAAAAACCAATGTCTCATCGACAGAGAAACATCACTAAAAGCTCCAGCACAGGTATCGACTACCCAAAGCGGAGAAATCAAAGTGGCTACTGCCAATGGAAAATTTGGATCTCTCCTGCTGTCATTGCCAGAAATAATTAGGCCTTCTGGCATCTGTCAATCGCCAGCCAAACTTTCTACGGTACATCATATCCGTACCACGCCAAGGCAGTCAGTTTCAGCTACACCACGAAGACTTGCTCCAGATCGTCTGAAGATTGCTCGTCAAGAATTCGATGCCATGATGAAATTAGGTACTGTACGCCCATCAGACAGCTCTTGGTCATCACCGCTTCACATGGTCCCGAAGAAAGGTAAGAACGAGTGGCGTCCCTGTGGTGATTATAGGATGTTGAATCAGCGTAACATTCTTGATCGGTATTCAATACCGCACATCAAAGACTTTGCACAAGGACATGCGCAGAAAACATCGATCTTATGCGTGGATACAACCAAATTCCTGTACATCCCGACGACGTTGCTAAGGCTGCCATTACGACACCTTTCGGTCTGCATGGATATCTGTACATGCTATTTGAACTTCGAAATGCCGCACAGACGTTTCAAAGATTTATTGTCGAGACACAAAGGGATATTGATTTCGTGTATGCGTACATCGACGACATTTTGGTAGCATCATCTTTAGATGAAGAACACGAACAACATTTAACTAAATTACTTCAGCGACTTAGCAATTATCATTAATCCAGTGAAGTATATACTCGGCACTAGAGAGATCGGAATCGCATCAAACCGCAGTTTCGCAACGCTGCAGTCAACAATTCAGGAATTTAGACTCCAAAGTAAGTCTAACTTTATTATATCGCTTTAAATTCGACATTTTTGAGAACCGCTCACTCAATCACAATGTCAGCAGCCATAATTAAACGTCTAAGCGAACTTCACGAGAGAATTCGCAAGCTTTCTCACGCAAATCAGCGAAAATATCATAGCAGATGAAGTTGTGGCTACAAATAAGTTGATTGACAGCTCACTGGACGCTCTTCGTAATCACTGGGACAAATTCCAAACAAACCATGACAAGCTTTTGGATGAACCTGGTATTGGCAGTACTGAATATTATGCAAATGACACATTCTCTGAAGTAGAGCTGCTGTATCTAGCGGGAACGAGTGAGTTAGAGCAGCTCCGTCCTTTGCCTCCGCCACCACCGAAGCCGGTTGTTGATCCAAATGTAACTCAGCTTGCTCAGCATGGTCAAGCATCAACGGTAACACTACCTCCACTGAACAAGGTTACACTTCCTGAATTCTCCGGTACATATCTCGACTGGGAAGCCTTCCATGATGCCTTCGACGGTATGGTAGTCAAACGCTCTGATGTTCCAGACGTACAGAAGCTCTCTTGAAGAAGGCTCTAAAAGGGGACGCCGCCCTTTTTGTCCGAAATGTAGCCTCTACGGCTGATAACTTTGCTAGTACCTGGCACGCCGTCTGTGCCAGATACAAAAGCGAGCGCCTGTTAGTTAACGCTCGCCTGACAGCGCTCTTCGACCTCAAGCCGATCTCGCGCGAATCAGCGCACGAGATTCGTAACCGTGGACCGCACTCGAGAAGAGCTGCGTGCTCTCACGCAATTGAAGCGACCAGTAGACCAGTGAGATGACATCATGGTGTACATGATTCTCCGTCGACTTGATCCCATATCAAGCAAAGAATGGGAACTTCACCTCACTTCTCTCGACACGCAACAATTGCTGCTTGACGAAGAATTCGTACCGACACAGCCGACGCTCCAGCAGTTGGAACGCTTTCTAGAATCCAGAGTACGCGCTCTCGAAATGTCCAAGACTTCGGGAGATTCGAATAAAGATTCGAGGTCACGCCGAAGTGAGAATCGCCAAGCTCACCAGGCCCTCATCCGTTCGTCAGATGAAGATCTGTGGCGGCTGGAGCCGTCACAATTGTAAAAATAAGTTTGAATTAAACTGTAGAAAAATATATATGATACGAACGACAATAACAATTTATTCTAATATAAAAATACATTTGATGTTTATAGTTTTAAGTCGAAATAGGAATGAATGTTTATTTACTTTTTGTTGTCTAGTAACCCAACAATTCCCAAAACCTTACTTGATATTTTTCTTATATTTATTCTCAAGGATATTGGGATGCATGCTATAGATCCACGTCGCAGTGGCTGTTCATTCTGTGGAGGAAGCCATACCAACTTCGCTTGCGACACGTTCCGTCGAAGTACCGCATCAGAACGCCTCAACAATGTGAAGAAGGCTCGACTGCATGAATTGTCTAAGACGTCACAAAAAAGATTGCAGATCCAAAGGCACGTGTTCGATGTGTCGCCAGTCACACAATTCCCTTCTCCATGAATCCTTTACGACATCACTTCCTGGAGATTCTGACCCCATAATAACCTCAAATCCCGTAAATGCAATAAATAGTATCCCGCCTAGAAATTCGACTAGCCAAGAATCTAGCCCAGGCCATAGCTGTCTCGCACGTGAGGGTCACCAAATTCGAACCGCCCTAAGAGGGCTAAGAGCCACAGCCATAGTGGAAATCGTATCCCCGGAAGGCAAGAAGCCGTGCATTTCTAAACACTGGTTCTGAAGTCTCCTTTGTCTCAGAGTACATCGTACAAGAGCTGCGAATCCCTAAGCAGCAATCATCAGTGCAGGTGATAGGCATCGACACCTGTCACTCTACAAGCTCCTCGTCTAGAGCCAAAGTCCTGTACCGTTTACCAAGGAACCTAGACGAGCACTTCGCCGTGGACGCGTACGTGCTGCCCCGTGTCAGCGGCCGCGTATCTGCAAGGTCCATCTCGCCAATAAATCCAAGTCTTCTACAAGGGTTTGAACTGGCAGACCCATATTACTTCAAGGAAAGAAAAGTCTACCTACTCCTCGGAGCTGACATCTTTGGCTCACTTCTGAGGACAGAAGTACACACAATAGGTGACACTGGTGTGGTAGCCCTGTCTACTGCTTTAGGTTGGGTTCTCACCGGGACTCTGAACGGCCCTCAAAAGACAAATGCTGCAGTTTTCCATTGTCGCGTCGAAGAAGATCTCAACGCCACCCTTCGCCGCTTCTGGAAACTTGATGAAGTTCCTGGCAATCACCCGAAACTCTTTCTGGAAGAAGAAGAGTGCGAGCAGCATTTCAAGACTTCTTATCGTCCAGACGAACAAGGACAATTTGTGGTTCGTCTCCCCCGCTAATCCAGTCTCGTGGATGGTAATGATCGCCAGCAAGCCGTTCGCTCACTGCTTGCTCTCGAACGTCGACTTTCAAATGACCCTACGCTACGGTCAAAATACTGAGATTTCATAGCTCAGTACGAATCACTCGGTCACATGAAAAAGGCCGAATTTCCCGCATCCAGCCCGTGCTGGTATCTACTATCGCATCACGTCGTTGTCCAAGAAGGAGTCAAATAATCCAAATTGCGAGTGGTATACGACGCTTCGAGGAAGACCTCTTCTGGACATTCGCTGAACCAAGGCCACTTGCCGGGGCCCCCACTTCAGAATGATCTCACTGTTGTTTTGATGAATTGGCGCAAATACCGCATTGTCAAGATGTTTCGGCAAATTCAAGTCGACTCAGCAGACATGGACCTGCAGAGAATCGTTTGGTGTTACGATTCATCAGAACCCATTGTCGACTATCAACTACCCACAGTTACGTATGGGACGATCTGCGCCCCGTACCTCGCAATCAGCGTCCTCCAAGAGCTGTCCTGGCTAGAAAAAGAAAGCTTACCCAGTGGAGCTGACGCCACGAGTCGTACGTGGACGACATCTTAACCGGAGCTAATTCGCTGGAAGAAGCCATCACTCGACGTGAGGAGTTAATAACACTTGTCGCTCACGGTCAATTCAAATTAGGCAAGTGTCAGCTAACCACTCTAATTTATTACCCTCTAGAACCTAGTCAAACTTCCAGACGCAACCAAGATGCTAGGTATATACTGGAACCCGCAATCTGATGAGTTCCTTTTTCAAGATCGCAGCCCAGAGTCAATGGCTGCCGTGGCTAATAAGCGCAATGTTCTCTCTCGAGCAGAGCTATACGGCTTCGCAGATACTTCCACTCGAGCTTATGCCGTCGTTATTTACCTTCGTGCCGTCGCCGCAGACGGGATGATTCACACGATCTTGCTCATCGCCAAGACCAAGACGGCACCAGTCAAAACGGTATCAATCCCGTGGCTAGAATTGTGCGCAGCGCAGCTTTTGGCTCGTCTATATCTACACGTCAAAAGCGTACCACAACTTGGAGATCTCAAATTCACCGCCTGGTCTGACAGTACAGTTGTCCTAGCCTGGCTGCAAAGGACATCCGAGTAGGTGGAAGACAATCGTAGCTAACAGAATAGCCTTCATCCAGACAGCCCTTCCTGGCCAAACCTGGTGTCATATTAAGGGCACAGAAAACCCTGCAGACATCGCTACCCGTGGAGCCAACCCTCGACAACTCGCTACTTCTCAGTTATGGTGGAACGGTCCCATTTGGCTAACCACGTCGAAGACTCTAAAGTTGCAAATTTCGCCGAAGAAGAAGTCACCTCAAGTTAATTTCACGGTCTAGCTGAAGACACTAAGTTTAACCTGCTCGAACGATACTCATCGCTCAATCGTCTCGTTCGGGTAACCGTATACTGCATAAGGTTTGCAACGCGGTGCCGTTCTCACCAAGTATCTCCCAGGTATCTGACACCTGATGAGATAGATCGCAGACGCAAAATTACCTTTATTGAAGCTGTCGCAGGCTCAGAGTTTCCTCGAAGACATCGACGCCATATGTCGCACAGGAACAGTCTCCAACTCCTCCTCCATTCGACCTCTTCGCCCGTTTTTAGACGAGAAACGAGTGTTAAGAGTTTGAGGACGTCTCGAAAATTCATATCTCCCCCAGGAGGAGAAATAACTACCAATCCTCGCCATATCATCTTCGTTGGCAATTCTCTACGTCCGCTTGTGCTTCTTGCAAAAGCACGCCTGGATCGTCAGAGGACGATCTCTAGTCAAGTTGATCATCGCCAATGCATCAAGTGCAGGCGACACAGACCTAGGTGTGGACAGCAATTAATGGGACAGCTACCAGCCGCACGAGTGACGCCAAGCCGCCCCTTCTCGCATTCCGGTGTTGATTTCGCCTGCCCGATACGTTGCCGCGCCAGTGGTGGCCGTGGCCAGAAATCCGCCAAAGGATATATCGCACTATTTGATTGTTTCAGTACAAAAGCTATTCATCTCGAACCAGTTAGCAGCCTCATCTCCGACGTCCAATCACTCGCCTCAGTCCCTTGCCAGTCAAGGCAGATGCCGAATCAACGGTTTTTTCCCAGACTGCTCACGGTGGGCAGTCAACATAGGGAAAGAGATACCTGGAAACCCATGAAGGTGACCGCCCCAGGTTCAATTCCCAGAATCATATCTATTGTTATATTTTATCATAATCAATTTTGTAACATGTATATCAATATATTTCAATTTGTGTTTGTTTTCTCGCACTGCTCGAAGGTGGGCAGTATGTTTAGGGCTTTGAATTAATGTAGTTTTCGAGTTTACCCTCCTGCGCACCTCTAGTGATGCCAGGAGTATTTTTGTTATGCGCATATGTTTTGTGTTAGTATAGTATCGAAACACGAACGAATCACATGTAAAGTCTCGTAATAATATAAGTTTTAGTAAAGTTTCAAACACATTTTATTTCTAACTTGATACACAGAGTACACCCATCCTTCAATCCTTTATCTCTCAAACAAAAACTAATTGTATTATGTAAAATGTTTAATCAAGAAACCAATTAAAATAAATTGTTTTCCAACAGTATGATTATTTAATACGTTTTATGGGTGATATTGCTCTTGCGGGTAATACGGATCTGTGGTCCTGACGGGTAATACGAGTCTGCGGTTCTTTCGGTTTTTATGGGTGAAGAATCAGTTCCGACCCGTATACACTGAGAATTTATAATAATACATAGTTATTGCACATCGTTGATAGCTTCTTGCCGTATTCCCGTTCCTCTCCGCCAAACCTCTCTATTCATGGCATGTGCTTTTTCTAGATTTCTCTCATCCATCGCATGTCTGATGCTTTCTAGTTCTAATTTCTTCGTTAGGTTTTTTCTCCAATCTGGAGATTCTGGCACTTCTTCTTATATAATTCATCTCGACTGCTATGAGTTTAGGCATCCTATTATTTTTCGGCTTTGGTATATACTTTGTTTTATTTCTGTGTTCCCCAAACCATACTTACCAATATGTGCCTCAAGGTATTTATAGCTATCAACCTGTTGGACTTCGACATTGTCATTAATTAAGACCTCGAACTTTGCGTCTGACTTTACGACCAGTAGTGGCAACACGCACTTTAGAATTATATCATAGAAAACTTTTACGAATCTTGGTAGCATGTACTTTAGAATTCTATATTCGCATTTTGTATAAATATATAAATTGATTTTAAATTCAATTGTAACAAAATACTGACGTTAGTTTAATACTTTCGCTTCGAGTCGTACGTGAGCAGGCGAATATTTTGAGACACGCATGCTACCAAATTTTCGCTTCGTGGCGAAAAGCGAAAACAAATGCCTCATTTGATAGAATTCTAAAGTGCGTGCTGTCACTACAGGTACTCCGTCTTTTGTAAACTTATTTGTACCTCAATTTTCCTACTCTTTATATAGTCGTCGGACCATAAATTCGAGATCATAAGAGTCCTGAGCCAAGACCATTTGGTCGTCGGTAAAACTTATATAAACATAATAATACATAGTTATTGAACTATATTACCTTAAGTGTGTGATTTTCAACTGGTATCCTAATTACGTGGCAATATGCCTTCCACCTTCTCAAAGCTACCTTCATCTACAGATTAAATAGAAGGGGAGACATACTACACCCCTACCGGAGTCCTTTTGTGATTTTCATAGGCTCAGACAGTTGCTGTCATTTCTTAATTTGTCCAACATTATCTCCGTACATTGCCTTTACTATAGTAGGTGTTCATTCATGCCGATATTTTAAGGCTTCCCAAAGCTTCAGTCTTGGCACCGTTCTTTCTCTAGATCTATGAGCGCCATAAGTATTTCTGTTCCCATTGCTATTTGGTTTTCCATCAGTTGCTACATTATACTTATGCAATCTGAATTTTAATTATAAATTAAATTAAATTTATAGTTATTCCTCTTGTTTCAAGCAATGAATGGTACTCTTTAGCATTGCTCGTCGTCTGTTGTCAGGGATATTAAATTTTATATTTTTATACTTTTAAGGGCGTTTTGCAAGTTTGAGCTGATTCGTAGATTTGAGCGAAGATATTCATGCTTTTGCTGATCGTCGTTATATTTATATCTTAGTGTTGGTTATTATTTATAAGTAGTTGATTTCTGCATTGTTGGATAAATTTTAATGTGCCCGTTATTTGAGGATTTCACTGAGAAAAGTAGCTGAGGGAAATATTGTTCCCGAGGAAAATTGTTCCGGATTTATTGCACTTCGATCACTGATACAACAAGCCGCCTAACAGCTCAGGTATATACAAGTGTCTCTCAAATAGGGGGACATGACTTAACCACAGATTCTTGAGGCTAAAATAAGACGATTTTACCAAACTTGCTTCTACCAGAAAGTGAAACGTTTAGCCAGTATTCTGCTTCAAAGTTCTTCAAAAAAAAAAAAAAAATGCTTATGACACTTTATATGATTATGTCATCTTTTAAGATGATACATGTTATTATTAATGAACCACTAATGTATGAAACTTAGGTGTCCCAACATTGATTACACCGCAACTTTTAATGGCCCCGCCGATAACGTGAAATTATTTTTTTTCAGAAAGATACATTCAATATTAAACTTTTCTCTCTTTCTGTGTAATTTGTGATATCTGTTACGGTTCACACAGAAAAATAATAAAACCTGAGTGACTGCACCGTGAATGTTTTAAAATTAATTTAATCTTGCAGTCTATCCAGGGTTGGCAACACTGAGTAATAGTAAAACACGTGTTTTAATTAGTCGTAAACTAAATTCTAGTTTTAGTGAAGTAAAACAAAAAGTATTACAATTTACTCGCAGTGGAAGTTAAAAACAAATTAATAACGCAATATATAAAAAAATAAATAGTGTACAGCATAGCACACAAACACAAATATCAGCGGTTATAATATCATAACCTCATTTCTTTTTTCGCGCCATGTGTGAAGAAGATAATTTTATCAAAATACTAAAAAAATTGGATTCCTTGGACGAAATTAAAAAGGATATCAAAGAAACGAAACATGAAGTTCAATCCTTAACAAAAATTTGTGAAAATAACAATGCAGACATAAAAAATCTGCAAAATATTATCGATTCACAGCAAAAACGAATTTACCACCTGGAAAAACAACAGAAAAGGAATAATCTTATATTCATTGGAATAGAGGAATCCCATAATGATCAGCAAACACTACTAGAGACAATAAACACGTTAATAAAAGACAAATTAAAAATAAGTCTACAATATTCAGATATCAACGAAGTAAGAAGATTAGGTACCAAAAAGGACTTTTCCAGGCCAGTACTAGTTTCTTTTACTACTCTTAGAGTAAGAAACGCTGTGTACTCAAAAAGATTTCTTTTTAAGGGTGAAAATATTTATGTAAATGAAGACTTGCCCCAAGAAGACAGAGATGAACTAAAGCAGCTTCTGGTCATCAGGCGAGAGAATATCACTGCAGGAAATCAAGTCAAATTAGTCCATAACAGACTATACATAAACGGACACTTGTATGAAAAGGATCCGGCCTTCTCTGCGGGCAACAAACGACCCAGGGATAGCCAATCATCCTCTGGATCCCAAGAAATCACCGTCCCTAAGCGAAAGGGCAAATTTCACAAATTGATACCAAAAAACAAAAAAGAAGATCGTACTAATGCAACTGGTACTCTGGACTCTTTTTTAGTGTCCACCCAGGATCTTACTGCGACAGTATAGCACACCAAACTAATAAGCTAAGTATTTGTAACAAAGACATAAATATTGTTAACTTTAATATTACGTTTTGGAATATTAATGGCATAAACAGTTTGTTTAACCTTGATTCTGACACACAGTTACAACTTTTAGACTCAGAAATTATATGTTTATGTGAAACTTGGCATTATGCAGACCTTATCTCACTTCCACCCTTCTTGTCAAATTATAAGCTCGTGGCACATAGTAAAGCTACCAAAATTAAGGAAAAGGGGAGAGCCAGTGGAGGTTTACTTATATGTGCAAAATCGTATAAAAACATTAAAATAAATTTAATTGATAACTCTAATAATTGGATAATAATAGAATATTTAAACAATAAATCCAAATACATAATAGGCATAATATATCTTAAACCTACCCTTAATATATCTTGCATTAACATGCTTTATGATACTATATCCTCTATTGTTGACCTATACACCGACTACAAAATAATCATTACAGGAGATTACAACGCAAAAATAGGCGAACTGAACAACATTGATGACGACACTTTTTCCTTCTCTTCCTTCCACGTGCAAGACCAAAGATCGACGACAATAAACGCAATAGATGGTAGAGGAATTAAACTTACTGAAATTATGGAGACCCTCGGCCTATTCGTATTAAATGGGCGCACCACCGGAGACTTTCCAGGTAAACCTACTTTTATAAGCGTAAATGGAAAAAGTATAATTGATCTGGCCTGGGCAAATCTCATTGCCATTGAAAGCATCACAGAATTCAAGGTCATCCCATTGACTGAACCCTCTCCTCATTGTCTATGTAGTGTAATACTAAAAGAAGAAAATCATCTAAATCAACTTGACACTAAATCCAACAAGAACTTAAATTCCTATTATGTAACAAAATTTAAATTTAATAATACTAATTTAAGAACCTATAAAACTAACTTAAAATTATCTAACAACATATACTTTTCTTCTCACGACCCTAACGCTCTCAACAGTAACCTCTTAAACGCCATACAGTATGCAGCATCTGAATCCTCAATGATTAACTTCCAAAAAGTAAACACCTGTAACACATCAAACCTAAATAAAAATAAAAACTGGTTCAATAAGGAATGTGCTCAGTTAAAAAAGAAAACAAATTATAGTTTAAAGAAATACCATAAGGACCGTTCAAATGAGAGTTTAAATGAATTCATTCAAAATAAAAGTGTTTACCGAAAATCACTAAAATATCGTAAAAACGCTTATTACCAGCAAATCACCGAATCCCTCAGCAAAACTACAGACACTCAAAACTTCTGGAAAACAGTCAACGCTTTAAGAAACAAACCCAATTTTGCAAATGAAGTAGAACTTAAACAATGGGAATACTTTCTAAAGAATACGTACAAACCCACGATTACAAGCAATGACACTTTTATGGATTGTCTACACCCTTCCTTTGATCAACCCATATCACTAAATGAACTAGAAATTTGTATAGCGTTTTCTAAATTAAATAAATCACCAGGCGAAGACTGCATAAATTACGAGTTTTACAAAAACTTACCAGAAAATTGGAATAACTACATACTTAACATGTTTAACATTATTCTAGAACATGAAATAATACCAGTTTCTTGGTCTAAAATACATTTAATTGCGTTACATAAAAAGGGTGACAAAAAAGACCCGTCAAACTATAGGCTAATTTCATTACTCAACTGTATATGTAAACTTTTCACCCAAATAATTTATAGAAGACTCCAATTCTGGACAGAAGAGTACAATATACTACATGAGAACCAATCAGGCTTCCGAAGTAATCGTGGAACAATTGACAACATATTTTGCCTTGCAGCCATATCCCATTTACAACTTCGTCTGAAGAAAAATTATGCGTATGCAATTTTCATAGACCTGAAGCGAGCTTTTGACTCTGTGAACCACAACTTACTATGGAACAAGCTTTACTCGTCAGGAATTAGTTCAAAAATAACTCGTATAATACAAAATCTCTACACTAACGCTACCGTCCAAATGAAATGCCAACAACAACTATCCGAAGAGGTACACATTACAGAAGGAGTCCTTCAGGGTGAGATTCTCAGCCCCTTGCTATTTTCGATTTTCGTGAACGACTTAGAAAACCATTTCCGTAGTGCTGGCTTCGAAGGAATAAACGTTGACGGTATAAACGACATCATACTGCTTGCATATGCGGATGATATGGTGTTATTCGGAAAGTCAGCTATAGACACACAGAAAAAACTAGACCACTTACTCACATACTGTCGCAATAACTCTCTGCAAGTCAATGTTCAAAAAACAAAAATACTTTGCTTTCATAGAGGAAGAGCGCCAACACGGAGATCCTTTTCATACAACAACAATGAAATAGAAGTGGTGAACAAATTCACCTACTTGGGTATTATTTTTTCATCATCAGGTAAATTTAACTCCGCAGTAATCGAGAGTAAGAAGAAAGCAGAAATAGCTAACCACAACGTAAATCAAATATTAGCTCGCGGTAAGTCAAATACATGGCAAGAAAAATCTAAATTACTGAACACAATCATAAATGCAACTGCACTGTATGGCTCAGAAATTTGGGGTCTACGATATGCTGATAACAAAGAAACCCATCAAACCAGATTCTTGAAACGAATACTACACTGCCCTAAAAGTACACCAAATTACATGCTAAGGTTGGAAACAGGGACAGATCACATTGCTCACAAAGTATGGCAAAGAGCATTAAAATGGTGGAGGAAATTGCTATCAATGGACGTCACCCGCTATCCAAAAATTTTATATATCCGTTTACTACATCTGGACGAATCACCTGGCAACAAAGCACACTACAATTGGAGCACACAAATAAAAAATTTCTTAAAACAATGCAATAAAAATAATGTATGGGACAACCAATCTTTAAATATAAACCAGCTAAATGATATAATCCAGACTTTTAAAATAAAACTACAAGAAAAAGATATAAATAGCGCAACAGTCTCAAAATATAATGGCCATTATAAATTATTAAATCAAAGCTTCGAACTTCAACAATATTACAACCTTAAAATCCCAATTACAAAATTACGAATTTTCGTTCAGTTAAAACTATCTAACAAAAGGTTTTTAATTATTTTTTACAACAACATATCATACAAATTTGATTCCGACACGATTTGTACAATTTGTAACCTCAACCGGCCAGATAGTTTGTATCATCTTCTTATTGAGTGCCCAATATTCTCCCCTTTTCGCCAGAATTATTTAATGATTTTCAATATTAACGAAATATCAGAATCAAACTTCCACACCATATTTCAAAATCCAAATAAAAAGAAAATTAATAATTTATTTTGTTATACAATAAATGCTATTAAATTAAGGAGCTTCTGCTTAAGCGAATAAGTAGAAAACATCAATTTCATTGTTAAATTAGCTTAATTTACTATGTATATTTACTTTATAAATGCTAGTACAAATTCAACTATGTAAATAATCATTTATAATATTTCCTGTTATAAAATTCACTTAAATTGTTGTATTCACTAATGTTAAATGTATTTTCGTACTATAGCTTAAATAGTTTCAACTATAATAAGTACTTTATTATATGTCTATATAACTCAATTATTGTCATACTTTATTAATACGTATATGCTAATCTTTGTAAATGGGTTGCCAACCGTCATTTGTATAAGAGCACTTCTCTCTTACAACAAATAAACGAATTATTATTATTATTAAATGCCAAACAACTAATTTTTAATGACAGTAACAATTGTTTATGGGTTGTCAAAAATTTTCTTCGCAATATTCTAAAATTAGCAACATCCGTTTGTTCGGCCTAATACTATTTTACTATCATTATTGTAAATAAGACGATCACATTTCTTAGCTTACTCCTAAACAAGTTGTGAAGATTGACAACGCGTTACTGTCATTAAAAATTAAGTATTTGGCATTTGGACAGACTGCTAGATAATAGTTATTTTTGTATTAAGTGCGTGAAGTAAGTGTTTTAAGAGTGAGAAGGGAAAGTCGAGACCGCAGGTCGAGAGTAAGAACCATTCGAACCCTTAAAACACGCTTCATGCACGACGTATAAACAACGTATGTTCTACAACTGTTTTTAAATGGCTAAACGAAGTATATTAAAAAAATTTAAAAAAAATTGTCAATGATGGCAATTTGGTCAAGTCGTGCTGTTGAGTATAACAGTGTATAGTCGTTAGTAAGTAAGGAGACGTAGAAATTTTTCAAACAGTCGTCGTTTGGTCGTCGTCATTGCAAATCTCAACTACGTGCAGTGTAATTTGAAAATAAGTAGCAGCGACGATCAGATTCCTATCGAGTTGCTCCAAGATGCAAAAGCAGCTATTAATAGTTTATTGCTAGCGAAATCTAAAGCGCTGTATGAAAAAACGTATTCTACATTTAAGGACTGGTGTTTTGACAAGAAGGTGAAAGAAATTACTGAAGATGTAATCCTAGCGTACTTAGAACAAAAATCAAAGCAAGTAAAACCATCTACGCTTTGGTCTACTTTCTCAATGCTCAAAAGCACATTAAATGTTAAAAACAACATCGATCTTAGAAAAATTTCAAAACTGATTCCCTACTTAAAAAGTAAGAGTGTCAACCACCGTGGGGAAAAGTCCGCTATTTTTTAAAAAGGAAGAAATCGAAAAATTTCTCGTCGAAGCGGACGATGAAAAATATTTGTTGATGAAGGTACAGTTAAACACATCCCTTTAACGAAAACTATTGTATTTATATTATGTTCGCTTTTTTGCAGACGGTTTTAATTTGGGAGTATATGGTACTTGTCGCAGACATGAATTGTCAAAAATGACAATAAATGACGTGGAAGACTGGGGCACATATTAGAAGACTGGGGCACATACTAGTTGTCAAATACGAAAACTTACAGGGACCGCTCTTTTACGGTTTCAAGAATCGAACACATTGAAATATAAAGAAAATACAGAAATCTGTTTTCCTGAAGTACACGAAAGGCAGGCGAATTAATCAAAATGTAGGAATTAATAAAATTGGAGAGATACCTAGTCTAATTGCCGCATTTCTGAAGAAAAGTGACCCTAAAATATACACAGGTCATTGCTTCCGGAGATCTTCTACAACTCTTCTAGCGAATGCTGGTGGAGATCTCTTAACAATTAAGAAACATGGAGGTTGGAAGTCTCTCAGCAATAAGACTGTGAATAGTTCCCCATTTGGCCATTAAGCGGCATAGGCTTAATTTTACTTGCGAATAAAAACATAAATCACTATTACTAACCAAACTATCCTGTCAAAATTTTCCCTTAATGAAAGATGTCAACTATTAAAAAAAAAAAATATTGTACATAAAAACAAACATAGAGAAAGTAGTATAAAACACTAGTACCAGAAGGCCATTCAATCACTCGTACGTTCGCACACGTGCTGCTGCACACTCGCCCCTAAGGGCTCGTGTTCGAAATTCAAACTCATGCATGAATAGGTTGCCTTCTGTTTTAATATAGTATTCCTCATCTCTATATTATAAATTTTTAAAAAATGTCAAGTTATGTAACTTCAATTATTAGCGAAATCCACTGTTTTTAGTTTAGATGAAGTTCCATAAAAAGTAGAGGAGGATCCCATTATTAAATTTATAGGTTATTAACAATAGTTACTGCAATACAACAACTGAAAAATACAATTAAAGATAATAACTTGGTTGCCTGAACCGTTAAAGATATTTATTCAATTTTGCTTTATAAAGTCATGCTTATTTCCTTGGATACTGATAGTTAAAGTTGTTTTATAAACAATTTTATTCCGCTAGTGTTTTAAAGAATTTTATTTCACTAGCGGTTTTAAAATGTCAAATGTAAACCAAAATTTTTGGAATAAATTGAAATATTAACGTATACCCGCTATTTTGTGAAAACAAAAGACATAAATGGTCCACGTGTATTGTAAAATTCTTTATTACGGACGTTTCGGGCTTAGGGCAGGTCCATCTTCAGCTATTAATACATAAAAGATTAACAAAAATGGATTACAATAAAATGCGTAAAATTCTTAACAATCGTTAATACAGTAGGTAATAATTAAAATTTATGACAATTTTTTTTAAAGTTGTATTAGACCCGATGATCTATATGAACAACGTCGAAAACAATTTTTAATACAGCATTTCAACAACATTCCGAATAGCGATTCGGTCGAGACGAGTAATTCATTGTCTCGTCTTCTCTCGTTTCAAATTAATAAAATTATGTCTCGTCTCGAAATTTTTCTCGTCTAGTTTAATAGAGTCTCGTCTCGGCCGAGATTCTCGCCGAGATTTCTCGACGGAAATTTAATATGTATATTTTGGTGCCATAAAATAATGATTAAATATATACAATTTTGTATTAATAGTAATTTGATCAAAAACCTAAATATTTGTCGTTTTATCTGTCAAAATTTGATATAACCTAAAACTTATGCAAATTTTATTATGTTATAATTTTATTATTTAATATTTATCTAGCATTTTCTAATCTGTTATAAAACATTAAAAAGAAAGTAACGCTAAAAGTCTTACCTAAAGCCTGGATTACACGATGAAGTTTTTATTTTCAAGTGACTTGAAAAGTGTCTTTATAAGTGACCTTACAAGTATATTTACACAATCAAGTTTTGCGTGATTTAAAATATCCAAGTGTCAAAATTCAAGTTATACTTACATTAAGATTTCAGTTACTTCTCTATCCCATTTTGCCATTTTTCAATTTAATATCGATCACTTATAACACTACTTGTATGGATCAAAAATATAAATACAAATAACATGAAATAGTTACTTGACAGTTAAAATTTGTAGGGACTTTTATGAAAAAGTAGCGCATGTACCAGTTTTTCTTTAAAAGTTTTTCATTAAAAGCCTATTCATTTGTCTTTCTTGCACTTTCTGCACTCATGTCATCGTGCGAGAGAGAATACTTTTCAGGTCACTTGAAAAGAAAAACTTTATCGTGTAATGCACGCTTAACAAATTTTGACAGATAAAATGTCAATACTTTATTATCTTTTTGTTCAAAAATGCCATAGCTAAATAGAGACAGATATCACTAAATATGTTAAATTTCACATGTTTGCAAATATAACTCATGAGGAAAATAACAACCGAGAAATCTCGAAACAGTTTTCGAGAATCGAGATCTCAGCAAACATGTCTCGTCTTGTAAAATATTTTTTGCATTTGTCTCGTCGAGACGAGAAATGTCGAGTACGAGACGAGACGAGAATCGAGAAATATCTCGTATCGACAGAATCACTAATTTCGAATCAATTCGGAGTTGGTGAAAAACTGAAGAAGAAAGCAGGAAGCATAACCCAACCAATAAAGTTGTACGTATGGAACTAGGGACTTTTAAGTTTGTGTATGAAGTTGTTTATATGTTTTAAGGGTTTTAAGTTATTTTTTTTAAGTAGACAAGGGTATTTATTATTAACTTTATCTATGATTTGGACGTCGTCAAATTTAAATTTATGGTCAGTATTAACTGCGGGGTGAGTAAGTGCACTATAATGTGAATCTAGCAAGTTAATATGATATTTTTGTTGATACATTCTTTTTTAAGGGATTGGGATGTCTCCCCGCCCCGATGTAAATGTGATTACATCTCCCGCATTCGATCTGGTAAATGAAATACATCTGTGGAGTCATAAGGGTTTCTATTGTCTTTTAACTTGGAGAAAAGTTGACGTGTAGTTTTGAGGTTAGAGTTGGCAATTTTTATGTTTTTATTTCCTAATATTTTTTTAATGCCGTTGTTAATATTATAAGTATAAGGGGTGGAATAATAAATGGGTTGACTATCACTATTGTTGTTTGGATGCAGTTGAGTTCTATTGTAAATGTATTGTAATCTTATTTGGATATTTCTGTGAATAAATTTGGTTGGACAACCGTTAGATATTAAAGAGTGTTTTACGTAATCAAGGTGTAATCGGAGAAGTTTAATAGGGCAAAATTGAATAAATAGCTGTATTACACTCGCGGTTAAAATGAATGTTTAACTCGTGGGATTAAGACACTGGCACGCTTAAAAGTACCGCTCATTAAAATTTCATTTAATCGGCATGTATAATAGATAACTATTAAGTAAACAACATGTAAGAGTTATTAGGCTTAAAAAGTGTTATAATACAGTCAACCACAGCATCATATATCTTTAAAAGAGAGCACACAGTAGGTGTTGGTATGAATAATCACTCAATCCTTATCAAAACAAATTGTGTATTCAGTTCAAGTATCCAATTAATGTAAATGAAACGTTTTTGCATCTATGGTTCTTAGCCTTTTCTAGTTATGGCCCCCTAAATATCTTTCTGAGGCCCCCTAGTTTGTAAGAACATACTCCTAATAATTACCTATATTTTTTTAAAGTTTTTATATCTAGCGACTATAACTAATGAACATAGTAATAAATATTAACATAGTTTTCAATGTGAAAGTAAAAAATATTTTAAAAATTTTCAAAATATTAAAAAAAGATTCTACAAATATTTCGCAACCACTATTATAAACCGAAAACAAAAAAACTTCCCGGATCTTCTCAAGGGGTAGAATTGTATAAAAGTATCTCTGAACTCATAGAACCTCTATTAAGAAAAGAACACGCCGGGTTTCTATTGACGTTCTTGAGTAGACAATAATAAGCCTTCAAATGGTGACAACCTCTATCCAGCAATAAAACTATAAATATCGTAATTATGACAATGCGGGGTATTACTTACTATTTGCTTTATAATTATTTGAAACAAAACAGGCCATTATTTGCGCCGTTCTATTGAAATGAAGACATGCATCACCTGGTACTTACTATTCCTTTAACATAAATGGTATTTTTGTTTGAAATAATTTTTGGAATACAGTTTTTATTCTCATAAGAACTTATTTCAAACAAAATTAGCATTTATGTTAAAGGAATAGTAAGATTATTTTACTATATTTCATTATACAGAGCATGGCTGGGATTCTGTAACTAGTTATCGCACGTAGTTTTCGCAACTTGCGATAGTTATCGCACTCTAACACTTTCATGCGATTCTGTAGGACATTTGACATGCGATAACTAACGTAACTTGCGACCAGAGTTATCGCATGCTATGTAACCAACGATAAAGTTATCGCCATATTGAAATCAATATTCGGAACAACTGTTGTATTCTAATTTAAAGAAATATTTAGAATATTAAGATAAAAAATATTCTTTCTATCATTACAAGTAAGTATATTTTATATTTATTTATATATATACCTATTTCATTATTTTTACTTTTATAAAAAGAAATGAAATGACGATTGAGGTTATATTATTAGAATATAAATGTTTTAAGTTTTTACAAGTGTAATAGGAATAGAACCAATGTAATAATAATATATTATTATTAATATATTATTTTGTAAATATTTCAAATTAATAAAATTTTAGTGACAAAACGAATAGGCAGAACCACTGCTTTACAGTTTGAAAAGCTGTTAAATTTTATGGAAGAACATCCAGACTTGGCACGAAATAAATACGTCGGAATACACGGTAAAGAGAAAACCAAACAACTTTGGCAAGAAATTGCAGGAATATTAAATTGTGAGGCAGGCCCCCAGAAAGAAATCAAACAATGGCAGTCGGTAAGTACTAACAATAAATGAACATTAATTTCTACATTTTTTATTTAATAGAATACAATTACATACAAAATATTATTGATATATTATAAATAAGCCTTTATTCTGTTAATGTACTCGCCATTCTGGGATTATTTTATTTTAATAAAGAATTGTTTCTTAAACATGTATTATTCCTATTCCTTCAGACCTGGAATGACTGGAAAAGTATTGTAAAAAAGAAGTGGAGAGTGAAATATGCGGAAATGAAAAAGACTGGTGGTGGAGATCCAGTAAAGGTTGTTCTTTCACCTACTGATGAAAGATTATTAGCAATTATTGGACATAGTGCTATTGAAGGAGATGGAAAAACTCCGGAAGCTGGAATTGCACATGTATATTTTTATTATAGTTGTTTTAACACTAAGCCCTGATAATCATAAACTATTTTATGTGTAGGTCCTTACTAATATTCCCATTCCTGTTCCTGTTGAGTATAACGAATTACTGGATATACCAGTTGAAATAATTGCTACATCAGCTGATGTAGAAATGATTCAACATGAACCAGAATTCGCATCCGAACCACTCGAACCCGAACCTGCAATCCAACACAAGCCACAACCTTCAACCAAGAAAAATAAAAAAAGGAAATTGTTAGAAGACGAGGATATTTTACAGAATCAAACGAAACAGTTAAAATTAATGGAAGAAAATAAATCCATATTAAATTCATTATCTGACAATGTGAACAAAATTAGCAAAGAATTAGAAAGACAAAATAATTTATTAGAAAAATTACTTAATGTACTAACTGAAAATAAATAAGTTTGGCCAATTAATATTTTAATATATATATATATATTTTTTTATTTTGTACATATACACATTTCATGCATAAATGTATGCAAATATATGAAATGTACATATATAAACTAAATCAGTAGATGCAATTGTGCACGCCACAATACAAAAATGTCAAATAATTGAAATAATTATTGTTATATTCTATGCAAATTAAACACGCATTAGATGGATATACAAATATGTTAAACTATTCTAGTTTTGCGTTTGATTTTTAAATTTTCCGCCACCAAGAATAAATGTGAATATTGTGCGACCAAGTGATATGTGTCCCTGGCCTTGACGCGGAAGGCACGCGCTGGTGTAAATACTCTACCAATAACATTTGAGAATTTTGCCGCGAACGCGTAAGTACATACAGAATAAAAGTAGACGCGTAGTGGCGGCGGCGACAGGCATACTAATAAATGAATTATAATTATGGAGATGGTATAATATGCATATGCATATAATAAATGACATTTAAAGAAATGCGTATGTATTTCATTTGTGTACTAATTAAATCCATTTCATAAATGAACCACTAAAATTTGTACAGAAAACTTCTGTCTCCGAATGATAGACTACACCTCCCAAGTCTAGGCCAGGGGCACATATGGCTTGGTCGCACTATAGAGTAGGAATGGAACCACGCCCCAAACTAAAGCAAATGGCGACAAGGGTCAAGGAATTAGTTTGTTTTTATATTAATTTAAGTGAAATTTACTCTTCTTACTATAGAACTAAAAACGGAAAAAGTGTATAGAAATAAAGTAGGTATTAAAACTGACGAATAAGTCTGTATCTAATCCTTTGTGCATCGTTAAACAGATCATTATTAACATTATTGTCATCAGCTGCTGGCATCACAAGTGGTTCATTTCTTGGTAATTCATCTACTTCAGCTAAATTTAAATGTAGTCTCATATTGTGCAATACTGCACACGAATTTATGATGGCACCGGCCATTCTTGGATCATATCGAAGAGATCTGTCGTCTCCTAAACATCTGAAAACGGCCTTTAATAAACCATTGCATCTTTCGACGATTACTCTGGTTCGTATATGACTAGCATTAAACCGTTCTTCTGGACTTCCAATTGCAGCATTTGCTACAGGGGTCATGAGCCATGGTTCCAGTGGGTAACCAGAATCACCTAGAAGCCAGGATCCTCTAGTTCCAGTACTGTATTGATCTTGTAAATGCTGTCTGATACCACTTAAGCGCCAGATATGGCTGTCATGACTGCTACCAGCATGTCTTGCATTAATGTTTAATATTTTAAGGTTTGGATCGCAAATTATTTGTACATTTTTGGAATAGTAGCCTTTTCGATTCAAATAATTTTGGTCCTCATTCAAAGGTCTTAATATTTTCACGTGAGTACAGTCAATAGCTCCAATTACTCCTGGAAAACCAGATAACTGCACAAATTTTTGTTTGATTGTAGTTTTCTCATTTTCAGAGATGGGAAATTTTATCCAGTGTTCCAGTAGATGATTTTCAATAGCCTCAGTAGTCTGATGTATTGCTCGCGAAACCATTGTCTGACTCAATCCTAAATTAAAATCTTCGCCTGTAGTTCTCTGGTAGGACCCTGTTGCATAAAATGATAATGCAGCAAGTATTTTAATTAATGGATGTACAGCTGTTCTTCTTGTTGCTTCAGGTAAAAATGGTGTCAACATCTCTACTAAAACCTGAACCCAATTTTGTGGAAATCTAAAAAGTTCTACAAATCTGTTTACAGGTAACTCCATAACATTGGTGGTATCCCGCAGTCTTCTTCGAATTAGTCGTAATCGGCGGCGACGTCTAATATCTCGTCTCTGAAAAACTGCAGCGATAATCAAATTATCCATCTAAAAATATTAAAAAATTGTTATTACAATAAAATTATATATTTAACTAATAAGAATAGCTTACCTTTTTAAATAATGACGAATATAAAAACTTATGACAAATAAACAAATAATTAAACAAAATGAAAGAGAAAAACTAGTACTTGTAAAGAACAGTAACTAAAATTACCAACGATTAATAACTTTAAAATTAAAACACAAAATATAAAACACGAGCTGTCAAAAGCTGTCAAATTGGTTAATCAAGGTTAGGTTTAATCAACATGACGTGAAAAGCACGAAAAAACAGTGTTGTCAAATTGAAACACTTATGTTTGTTTTCGCAAGTATTTTTATCGCAACTTAGTTATCGCAACAAGTTGCAGAATCACTAGATAACATAACTTGCGAAAATTATTGTGCGAATATATCGCAAGTGCGATAAGTATCGCACGAGTTATAGAATCCCAGCCTATGTCTTCATTTCAAAAGAGCGGACCAAATAGACACCCAATGTAAAAATAATTACACTGTTATACAAACAGTGAGCGAAATGCCGCTTTGTCATAATTACGATATTTATAGTTTTATTGCTAGACTCGACAGTCAATTTTTCAGACTATAGGACAACTTAACTCTGGGAATTTTAGTTTTCTTCTTAGTATACCGACTTTGATTCTAGATTTGAGTTTTCTTGTGCATGGATTTCTGATGTTGAGCTATTTATATGAATACTACTCCTCTTTCTGAAAAACAATAATTTTACGTTTTTACCTTCCGTCAAAAGGAAGGTATTGTTTTTGGTCAAAAAAATCGGTGGTGAGTTTTTAATGAATAAGCACGTTTTAGGGTCCCTACAATACGAATGTGCTATTTTTAAGATGATGTCTGTATGTGTGTGTGTGTGTCCGTGTGTGTGTCTGTGTGTGTGTCTGTGTGTGTCTGTGTGTGTGTCCGTGTGTGTGACAAATTTTTCTCCGACGATAACTCCAAAACTACGATTCTAAAAATTATGATTATGATTTCATATTCCTCTTCTTTACAACCATATGAAGAGCTGATTAGATTTTGGTTATAATTGGCCAACCGGAAGTACCCTTATTTGAAGTTCTTAACAGTTTTTCTTGAAAAATCGCAGTTAAATATCATTTTCGACATTTTATGTGATTATCAATAGAAAGAATATCTTATTATCTATACGGTTCGATTATACATTTTCCTTCATATTCAATAGATATAGAGTCATAGAGAGATTAAGAGAGATTAACTTTCGAAAATCAGTCAGCATTGCAAAAATTATGAAAACAACAGATACATATATTCAAAAAAATCTAATTGACAGATGTCAGTGGCAAGTGCAAAACCAAAGTGGAAAGTATATGATCTGAAAGTGATATAAGTGACAGAGTGTCCCTCGCCAGTGGGAAGAGAAGATGGAAGGACTGTATAGCAGAAGATATGAGAGAGGAAGAACTGTGTCACGAATGTGCTTTGGACAGGAATGAGTAGAAGAGAAGAGTAAGAAACAGCGACTTCTAATAAAATAGGGCAAAGTTGAAGCAGAAGGAAGTGTTAAGTGCAATACATAATGTACGTTCGTATTCGTATTAAAATTTTATTAGATTTTAGAATCTTTTCAAAAAATAGTGTGTTCTTGTTACAATTATATAGGATATATAGAATCTTTTTCAAGGAACTTTTGGTATAAGATTTGTACAAAATACATCGAATTGACGGAAGGTTTTGTGCTGGCCACAACAGATTTTTTGACTTTGCAATTAAAATGTTATGGACTTGTCGGTCGTGACATCCACGTTTCATACATTAGTGGTTTACTAATAATACCAAATTTCATCTTATAAGATGAACTATATCCATATGGATTGTCATATTGTCAAGCAAAATTTCATTCTAGTTGAATAAAGAGTTCCGTTATTATAAACAATTTTTTTTATTTTTTAATAGAACTTTGAAGCAGAATATTAGCTAAACGGTGCACTTTCGCATAAGGATACGTTTAGTTAAATCGTTTTATTTTGGGCTCAGGAATCTGTGGTTAAGCCATATTCCCCTATTTCTGAGACAGCCTATATTACTCTCGGATGATTACAATACTCGCCTACGGCTCGTATTCTAAACTTCATTCTCCTGTAATATAGCCTCCTTTATATACTCATTAAATCCTTATATGAATTAAACTTGAGGTAGGTACGTAGAATTTAAAATGAGGTTATTTTTCATTTATATTTTATTTTGTGAAGAGATTTCCCAGATATAGCTACCATTTAATGTGCACTGAATTTTTGGGTTTAGATTATGAAGATATAGTAGAAAAATACTTTATTTGTGTGAATTGTATTTAATTAAATGGATTAAGTACTTATATTTTTTTCAGTCATGTGTAAGTCAGTATCATACTTATTTTTTTTTTGAAAATAAACTTTTTTTATTTAAAAAAGTATTTTTACAAAATAATGCAGCATATACGGTTAATAATTAAACTAATTCTGATATGCTGAGTACTGGGTACGTAATGGTTGAATTTAGATTTGAGTACAGGAAACTTTCAAAAATTATTTAAAATTTTGTAAAACTATAAACTTATTAGTGTATAACAATTAAGAAGAATGAAACTATCAAATACCACAGTTCGGTGATGAGAATTTAATTACTTTACATACGAAACGATTTACGTTTAAAACCATTTTTTAAATTGTTTATTTTTGCTTAAAATGACCGTAGCATTTAAATCAATTTTGATTGGCTTAACGTCATCTGATATTTCATTATAATTTTTAAGATATACTTTTGAAAAGGTTTCATATTTTTCGATAACCGTTACTATTAACATAGCCTCAAGTCAAACACGAACATTTCGATTTTTTGTCTATTCTCTTTCATATTCATGCATAATTTTTGTGCTACTGAAATAGGAACAAATAATAAAAATTATTAGTTGTTTTTGTGTAACTTAATAAAAAGTGTATTTTTTCTTTGCGCTACGTAACATTGTAATATAAATCAAAACACAAAAATAATTTTAGTATCAATAAATTCAGTATATACCTATATATTTAATTATTACTATCTGATTCATAGTTAGGGTGAACATGCACTTGTGTATTTATCATTATTTTACTTCATTTCACGTAAGAAAATAGTGACGAGAAGACAGGTGCAGTTTGATCTTCCCATCACTATTTTCTTACTTGAAATGAAGTACCTTACCTATACATACAAAGGCAATTAATAATAATTAGATAATTACATAAATACATTTTTTTCCTAAAAAAATATGTAGATAGGACATTCTTTTATAATATAAATAAAATATGCAACTTACATTTTATTACTTATATGTACATGTACAAAACAGTCATTCCGAATAACTGAATAACTCTCTACAAGCACGTGCTTGGCACGGAACGTGCAAACATATTGATTACAGAAAAAATGGATATTTCGATTACGTATATATAGTGAACATCTCTCAATTAGTACAATAAAAAGCTTACCTGCAATTATCACACAACACTTAAAATGTAGTATAAAAGGTTATGTTCGTACAGCTGCGTACTTGTCTTGTTAGCATGTCAAGAGTCAAGTTCTCAAACGCACTACGAGTGCGCTTCTATTCTGCGCACATTGTTATCGTGAACGGGGTCAAAATAGACAGAGCCGTATTAAAACAATATGTTCTTGAATAACAAGGCAATAAAATAAACAATAACATTCATAAGTAAATAGTAAAAATCTTATATGACGAGCATAGGTATCATCCGCCCGTCATCCGCTAATTCAGGTTTCTTGTATCTCAAATCTATTTTCGACAAAATAATAATGGTGCATATTTAAAACATATACCTAAAAATTAAACCAAAATTATCGATCTCTTTTTACCTTCCGTCACCTTTAGGTAAGGAAGGTATTGTCTTTGGTCAAAAAATTCGGTGGTGAGTTTTTAATGAATAAGCACGTTTTAGGGTCCCTACAATACGAATTTACTATTTTAAAGATGATGTCTGTATGTATGTCTGTGTGTGTGTGTGTCCGTGTGTGTGTGTGTGTATGTGTGTCCGTGTGTGACAAATTTTTCTCCGACGATAACTCCAATACTATAATTCTAAAAATTATAATTCTTTCGTATTCCTCTTCTGTACATCCATATGAAGAGTTGATTAGATTTTGGTTATAACTGATCCACCGGAAGTACCCTTATTTGAAGTTTTCAACAGTTTTTCTTAAAAAAACGCAGTTAAATATTATTTTTTGAAATTTTGTTATTATATTTATTAAAGAAAATACTCTTCTCTATATGGTTTGATTATTCATTTTCCTTCATATTCAATAGATGTAGAGTTAAAGCATTATAAAGAAATTAATTTTCAAAAATTAGTTAGCTTTGTTATTTATCATGGAAACAGCTGACATAATTATTCAAAAAAATTTAATTGACAGATGTCAGTTGCAAGTGCAAAACCAAATATGGAAAAAAGTATATAGGATCTAAAATTGGTATGTCATAGTGTTGCTCGCAAGTGACACGCAGAGAAAGACCAAAGAGAAGATGGAAGGACATTACTTAGTGTAGTTTATGTTATAATTTTATTGGATTTATAGAACCTTTTTAAATGAACTTTTGGTATGGAATTTGTAAAAAATAGTTTGTGTTCGTGTTCGATTTTACATGATATTATATAGAATCTGTTCCAAGGACCTTTTGGTATGGAATTTGTACAAAATACATGGAATTGACGGAAGGTCTTGTGCTGGCCACAACAGATTTTTTTTAATAATTTAATAAACATATTTTATTAAATTTAGATCAAAATGTATGGCGGTAAGACATTTTAGGATTATAGACTTTGATGACTGCAGTGGCTCAGCATTAAGAGTGGATAAAAAAAAATATTTTTGCTCCAAGACAAATACCTTTGCCTGTAGTTAGTGGGTATCTATAGTTTGGCCAGGCGTCGCCATATTCTGCCAAATGATGCCGCTTGAAATTTTAATTCATATGTGAAAACTAAAAAAAAAAATTCGATAAAAACAATAATTAATGAAAGAGCATATAAATTGCAAACGCAATAGTATTTATTTAAAAATACTCCATTAAATTACAAATAAAGGTATTATATAATATTTTTTTGTATAATTCAGTTCTAATTATATAAATATTTATATACAAAAAATAAATATGTACATACGCAACCTCATAACATATATTATGTATTTGCAAATTAACAGAAGCTTTGAAGTTTAAACTATACCTACATTTGATTCTTTGAAAAATGCTAGTTTTAAAATATTGTTAGATTCATTCTTATAATCAATATTATTAGTTTATAATCAAAATCCTTTGTTGTAATCAACAATTTTACAGTTATAATTTGCAAGATAACAATGCTAGAAAATTATCCGTTTCCGGATATTTCATTTACCTTTTCATAGCAAAAATTTTAATAGTAAATCAGGAATATTCAATATCGGAAGAAAAGAAAAATAAAATTATCTCACCGAGACTTCAGAATTGTATATCATAAGCATTTGATTCTTTGCATCTTTGCAAAATGCGAGTATTTAAATATTGTCGCATTCCTTCTTGTAATCAATATTCTTGAGCTATAAAAAAAATATTCTTTGTTGTAATCAATACCTTCACAGTTATTATTTCAATATAACGAGACTATAAATTTTTCGGTTTGGAGTTAACTACTATACTTTAACTTTGCGTTGTTTAGTATAAATAAACATATTAATACAAATCGTGTTAATAACAACTTTGTATTAACGAATTTTACTTAACCAAACACAAAAAACAGTTTTTCTTTGCGCAAAAGTCCCCAATTAATTTTAGACAAAATTGTTTCAAATAAAAGTTGTACATTTATCTGTATCTTTTATTTGAAAACCGATTTTCTGACGACCTGAACAATACGCATTTCTTTGTAACTTTGTTACAATTCCATGACTATCGTTATAAATGAGTAATGTTTATACAATTTTTAATTCAATTTTACAAGTTACCAAACGTGAAAAATGAAATCTGCATAGGGATTTAGGCCTAGAATATAATTATCTACAACTTTTAAATGAAACATTTTTGTCTAAAATAAATTGGGGATTTTTGCACAAAGAAAAAATGTTTTCAAATGTTAAACGCCTATGCGGTCAGATTTTTAATTAACACCCTGTATATTCACTCACTGTAACTTTACCTATACATTTTACCTATACCTTTACCTACATATTGAAAGTTACTTTTTCTATGATGAAAAGCTGCAATGAACCTGTTGCACATTTTTTAAAAAGTTTTTGAAATATTTTTCATAGTAGGCAGGAAAGTTTGTCTTTTCATGAGGATGACAAATTTGGAGATTGTTAACCATAGAGTCATGAAAAGGAACATCAATGACAAGATAAGTGTATTTTTACCTCTCGCTAAGAAAGGTATTGGCATCATGCTAAAATTCGCATATCCAGATTTTAGAGTATAAGCACATTTTAAGGTCCCTATAATCCGATTATAACAGTTTCACGATGATGTCCTAGCGCGCGCGCGCCTGTGTGTGTGTTGTGTGTGTGTGTGTGTGTGTGTGTGTGTGTGTGTTGTGTGTGTGTTGTGTGTGTGTTGCGTGTGTGTTGTGTGTGTGTTGTGTGTGTGTGTGTTGTGTGTGTGTTGTGTGTGTGTTGTGTGTGTGTTGTGTGTGTGTTGTGTTGTGTGTGTGTTGTGTGTGTGTTGTGTGTGTGTTGTGTGTGTGTGTGTTGTGTGTGTGTGTGTTGTGTGTGTGTGTGTTGTGTGTGTGTGTTGTGTGTGTGTGTGTGTTGTGTGTGTGTGTGTTGTGTGTGTGTGTTGTGTGTGTATGTTGTTTGTGTGTGTGTTGTGTGTGTGTTGTGTGTGTATGTGTGTGTTTGTGTGTGTGTATGCGTGTGTGTGTATGTGTGTATGTGTGTGTGTGTATGTGTGTATGCGTGTGTGTGTATGTGTGTCTGCGTGTGTGTGTATGTGTGTATGCGTGTGTGTGTATGTGTGTTTGTCTGTGGATGTGTGTATGGATGTTGGAACCACGGTTTCTCAAATACTATAAGACTTAAAAAATATTTAACTGCAGTTTCCTCAATCTGAAATTCCTGGGAAGAGCTGATTAGATTTTATTGGACAACCGGAAGTAATAGTTTCTTTAAACAAATCTTCTAAATATAATTTTTTGGAAATTTTTGTTATTACAAATATTGGAGAACATAAAATTCTTCATCTAATACACTTAAAATTTTTATTATATCTGCTAAGGAGTTAAAGATAGAGACATATAAATAAATAAAATAATAAATTGCAAATGAATCTCGCTTCCCATGGAAAACAAGTGGAAAAATTAAAATGTTTTAGATTTAGAGATAAAGGCATTGTAATATATAGAATAATTTAATGTAGTACATCGCAGAGCCTAAGGCACTAAGGAAACAAGTTGATAAATTCAAATGTTTATAACATAGTAATTTTTATAACATAGTTTGTAAATGACAGATGTCAGTGTCAAAAATCAAGAGCTTTAGTGACATTCTGAAAGCTTTTTCTGGGTAGTAAATTTAATCTTTCTTATTGTTTTATTAATTAAATATTTAAAATTGTAGGTAAAATGCATATATCCATCAGATATACCGCCAATCTATTTAATGAATTGGAAGAATCTGTGACATTTAGGAACTTCCTCATACAATGAAAAATAGATATAATTAGAATTGTATGTGTGCAGAAGACATGTTAAATACAATAAAAACAATATTTGGGTAAAGTTCTGTATTTTTTTTTTTTGTTATAAAACGACGGTTCGATAGCGAAGTGCAATACAATACTTAAATAACATAAAATGGAAATGGCGAGAGGTATTGTGCCGGCCACAACAGATTTTTACCTCCCGATACCCTTGGTAAGGGAGGTATAGGGATCGTGCTAAAAATCACATATCGAAATTTTAGTAAATGAGCGCGTTTTAAGGTCCCTAGAATCCATTTTTAACATTTTCACGATGATGTCTGTATGTGTGTGTGTATTTGTGTGTGTGTGAGTGTGTGTGTATGGGTATGAATTCTGTCTTCGCTCTAACTCAAATACTATCATTCAGAAAATTCTGATACCTTGTATTTCTACCCTATTCTAATACGAAAAGAAGCCATTAGATGTTGGTGTAAATCGGATAAACGCACTTTACTTAAAGCTCACAATGATTTTCTTCAAAAAATACGGTTAAATGTAATTTTTTCGCATTTTATGTCATTATGAAAATTATAGATTATTGAATTTTGTACAGGTATACATTAATAATTTTTCTATATATTTTACAGATAAATTTAAAAATAATTTTTCTTTTTTTAATCCCGAAGCCTAAGATAAACACAATTTATTCCTTTGTTACACAGTTTATTTTTCAAATGAATGTAACTGACAGATAAACGTCATTGTCAAAAAACTAATCACTTCAAATTAATAATAGTGACACATTAAATAATAAAGAAAATCGTAAAAAAAGCAATAGTTATATGCAATGGAACATAATATAGTGTGAGGCATTACTAAATACGTAGATATGTATTTAAATTAATAAAAATTAAATAGCGGAAGGTTTTGTGTTGGCCACATATTAAAATTGTACAAGAATTTAAAACAAATGTATGCTGTACTTCATTTATTTTAATTTTATAACTGTATATGTGTTTGTGAAAATAAATATGGCAACGCTGCATTTTATTTCTCTGCCTAGGCAGGGAAGTAGTAGATTACATGACGATTTCAGGAAAAATTTAGTACTTAGAAGTCATATAAAAATTCTGACAACAACCTTATTTTTACTTTATTCGCATGGGATTTGGATGTTAAAATTAGTGAAGCAATATGAATGGACAACAAGAAAATATCTATGTAATATAGATCATTTCGAAAAAGCTAGTAATAATCTGATATACTTCTTTTAATTCAAACACATATAAATAGAAAATAATATGCAAATAAATTAAATTTTGAAATATTTCATTTATAATTACCAAAATTGCAGAAAATTTTCACAATAATCTGGCCTGGGCCTGGGGTATGCGTGTTGGAAAGTGTGCGTCTTCGGTCTACGGATTTTCTCTTTCTTCGAAGTAGGTTGGTTGTTAGATGTGCTTTTTACCTCTCGCTAAGAGAGGTATTGGATTCATGCTAAAATTCGCATATCCAGATTTTAGAGAAAAAGCACGATTTAAGGACCCTAGAATCCGATTATAAAATTTTAAAATGACGTGTGGGTGTTGGAGGCACTATTCCTCAAAAATTATAAGACTTAAGACCTGTTTAACTATGAATTACTTAATCTGACAGCCCTGGGAAGAGCTGAAAAGGTTTTGGTAACAATTGAACAACCGGAAGTAGTACTTTCTTAGAGAAATTCTGCTAAATATAATTTTTTGGAAATTTTTGTTATTACAAATATTGAAGAACATTAAATTCTCCATCTAATGCACTTAAACTTTTTATTATATGTTGTATAGATTTGGAGATAAAGACACTATAATATATAGAATAATCTTATCGCAGAGGCTAAGGACTAAGGAAACCACTTGACAAATTCAAATGTTTATAACATAGTTTGTAAATGACAGATGTCAGTGTCAAAATCAACAGTTTGTTGTGTGTAATTTATTAAAAACTAAATATAATTTCTACGCATACAAATTAGTAAAAACGGATTTAAAAAGTGTATAAATCTCTTACCTATCGGCGAATATACAAAATACTGATGAATTTATTACAAAATCTTAAAATTGTATTATACACGACGATCTGTATGAACTACATCGATAAAAATTTAAGATACAGCATTACATTAAACCTCCGAATCAATCCGGAGTTGGTGAAATACTGAAGAGGAAAGCAGGAAGCATAACCAAACCAATGAAGTCATGCGTATGATATTTAGGGACATGTAAGTTTGTATAAGCGCAACGTTAATAACCGTGTAACGACTCGCAATTAAACCAAAATTTTTAACGCACTACATCGACCGCAAACATTTTTTAACGGGACTACGGCCTTCGACATTACAGAGAGTCGCACATAACCTCCGAACTAAGGTAATGTAACCCGCATAGCCCCTATCGCTAGATATCCGCCTGAATAACATTGCACCTGCAGTAGGTCCGCATGACCTCGAGAGATCCGCATGATCTCGTTTCGTGAACGCATTAGGTCCGCATGACCTCGAGAGATCCGCATGACCTCGTTTCGTGAACGCATTAGGTCCGCATGACCTCGAGAGATCCGCATGATCTCGTTTCGTGAACGCATTAGGTCCGCATGACCTCGAGAGATCCGCATGATCTCGTTTCGTGAACGCATTAGGTCCGCATGACCTCGAGAGATCCGCATGATCTCGTTTCGTGAACGCATTAGGTCCGCATGACCTCCAGTTGTTGTCGCAATCCGTTGTACATTGATTTTATAACATAAAGGTAATACATCTCAAAGTCATCCTCACGTACGTATAGAGAATAGTGATTACTCACCCTAGACGCCAACTTAGATGTCCCCACACACTAACGTTTACAAAACTCGCAGCGATGTTCACTACTGAACCGCACGTGTTGAAGGTTTGTCAAAGACTGCCTGCTAACAACTAATTGTCATAATAATTCCTATAATAACCAACGCCTATTTTAAGGTATTGCATAATAACTAACACAAATTATTCACATTTTATAAATTTATTTAATTCCCCAGACAAAAATATAATAAATAATAATGTGCATCACGTAATCGCCAACATTCGGCCATCCTGCATTTGTCCTCGTCCCCGAGGACACTTTTGGTTTTACACGTTTGATTCGCGAGTCGAGTCTTCCTCCGAATCAGACATGGCACCTGACGCTATCCATGGTTTCATGTGGTCCACCGCTATGACATTTTTGTATCGCGCACGTTTACTTCGTCCTGACCCTTTTAGGTCTTCGACGATATATCGATCGTTAGGTAAGATTTTCGTGACCTCAAACGGTCCTGCGTACGGTGCGGCGAGTTTTTTACTGCCTTCGCCAGTGACTTGTTTTTCGATTAAAACGAGATCACCAATACCATATACTCGTGCTCTTCGCCGTCGCAAATCATACCGCTGTTTTTGTTTGCTTTGATCGTTTTTGATCCTCTTTGATGCTAGCTCGCGCACTAGATCAATATTTTCGATACGCGGTTGTTCTTCTTGTACTTCCACAGTGAATGGCGATCCACTGGGAGCTCGAGGTTTGTAACCAAAAAGTAATTCACTGGGGGTCTTTGAGGTGGTTTTGCAAATTGTATTATTGATTGCGAACTGTACCGACGGACACTTTTCGTCCCAGCGATACTCATTTTCGCAAGAGGTCATTAGTGAAACAAGTACGGTTTGATTAAAGCGTTCGACTTGCCCATTCGCACGTGGAGTTGCAACCGCATTCGATATATGTTTAATACCGTGGTCTTCGCAGAACGATTCAAATTGTTTGGACGTGAAACTTGTTTCTCGGTCTGATATAATACGTACGGGTGTCCCATACGTAGTGAAAATGTTTTCAAACATTTCGATGACGTGTTTCGTTTTCGTGTCTCTTACTGGTTTTATAATCGTATATTTAGTAAAGGCGTCGATGGCTACTATCAAGTACGCGTTCCGCCTTACAGTACAAGGAAACGGTCCTAAATGATCCACGTGGATTGTATGAAAGGGTGTAGGTGGTTTGTCAATTGGGTACAGCATACCTTCCTTTTTGCCTCTCGGCCTTTTATTATACAAACATCGTGGACAACATTCAATGTATTTATTGACATATTGACGCATTTGTGGGAACCAGTAAGTTTCATTTACTTTTTCGAACGTCTTATCTTTCGCAAAATGGCCCAAGTCATCATGACACCATGGTAAAATTGAAGAACGCTGCCCTTTTGGGACATAGATTCTGAGACCGTTTGGTGTTTTTCTGTATACGCGTTCGGTTTTCAAAACAAATTCTCGATAAACACGCTTATCATCCTCATTCTCTGCAGGTTTCGTCAATACTCTATAAATGCGCTGAATATTATTGTCGGTTAATTGCCCCGCTAATATCCAATCACTCTTTTCAATCCGTAGTAATTCTTTCCCGTCTTGCGTGTCACTATCCATTGGTGGATTTCGGCTCAGCGCATCGGCGTGTTTCATTTGTGTTCCTTGGCGATATTCAACTCTGAAAGTGAATTCGGACAAGGTCAACCACCATCTCGCAATTCTTGGTACGATATCACGCTTTGTCTGTGCGGTTTTAAGAGCGTTGCAGTCTGTAACGATAGTAAATTCCTTCAAACCCAGAAGGTATCCGCGAAATTTGCGAACTGTTTCTACCACTGCGAGTGCCTCCAGTTCGTACGAGTGATATTTTTGTTCGCAGTTGGTCGTTTGTCTACTGAAATAGAGGACTGGGTGTAAGAGCCCGTTTTCTTGGTTTTGTAGCAGAATACCTGCTATTCCTCGCTTGCACGCGTCTGTATGAACCTCCGTGTTAGCTTGTGGATTGTATAACGCTAGCAATGGTCGAGTGATCAGTACGTTTTTGATCTGTTGAAACGCATTCTCCTGTTCCATATTCCATCTCCAGTTCTGATTCTTCCTGGTTAATACATATAAAGGTCGCGATATCATTGCGAATTTAGGCACGAATTGTCTGAAATATGACGCAAGTCCCAAAAATTGTCGTAGTGTATGAACATCTATGGGTTTGGGATATTCTTTTACTGCTTGAGTTTTATTTTCGTTTGGTCGTATGCCGCTCTCGTTAATATCGAATCCAAGGTAGGTGATTGATGTCGCCAGAAAAACACATTTCTTTAGGTTAAGTGTGAGGCCTTCACGACGTAGAATCTGTAGGACTTCTTCGAAAAGTTGAATGCCTTCCTCTATCGTTCTGCTGGGTATTAAAATGTCGTCCAAATATACGGACACAGCATCACAACGTAGACTGCTAAGTACTCTATTCATTGCTCGTTGAAATATGCTAGGAGCATTGGCGAGTCCAAATGGCATCCGGTTATATTCATATTGACCTTCAGGCGTTACGAATGAAGTCAAGTGCTTCGAGTCGGCTGCTATGGGGATCTGGTAATACCCTGACATTAAATCTAATGTTGTGAAATACTTCCTACCATGTAGTTTATCAAGTTGGTCATCTATTCTGGGTAACGGGAAATGGTCCTTTACGGTGATGCTATTTAGCTTTCGGTAGTCAACACACCTTCTATATTCTCCGGTTTTCTTTTTAACCAATAGAACGGGTGACGAATATGGAGACTGTGACTCTTGGATGATACCGCTTTGCAGTAATTCACTTACTATTTCCTGGACTGCCAACTTTTCATTTAGCGGCATGCGGTAGGGGCGGTATGTGATTGGTGCTTCGGACGTTACTTTAATTGTCATTTCTGTGGATTTTGCTTCTCCCAATTCTTGAAAATTCTGCGCAAAACAGTCTCGATATTTGCTCAATACCCCGACCAACATTAACCGTGTTTCAGCTTTGATTGGTCCAGCGACGATTTCGTTCTCCGGCAACGGTGGCAACTCGGTCTTATTCATTCTCAGAACTTCGTTTCCGATTTCGGGGTTTAATTCTGGCTGGCACGGCCACCCATTTGCAATCTTGGTGTGTTTGTAAATTACGAGCTCCTTTTCTGAGGTATTGATAACAGGGATGGCACTCGTGCTCCCTTGGTCGATACGAATTACGGATTCTTGTATGAGATTCCTTTGATCTTCTTCGCCGTGGACGGAGGGCTCCACGTAAAGGTCGCCGTGAGTGTCACCATTTACACAAACATGCACGTATCCTACATGTCTTGCCGGGATAACAGTCGCTGACTTTGCCCACAGACAGACACGATCCTTGGGCGACAGCTTAATATTTTCGTTAGTTCGATCTAGTATGCGAAGTGTATCGCTTGATTTCATCACTAAGATGTTACTGGCTTCCGTGAAAGGCTGACCAATAATAAGGGCGACATTCTGTACCCCATCAGGTACTATATCAGCCTTTACTTCGGTTTCAGCTTCGTCTACCTTCAATCGGAAAGTTGTTGCACCTACTGACTTTACGGTCCCTCCTCCGAACCCGTTGATAAAGGTTGTCTCGTTAATATCAATTGGTAAGTTTAAATTTGGTGCATCGGTTTGCCTTACTGTAATACATCCGCTTCCAAAATCAACATAAGCCTTCGCTTGTAGTCCATTTACCAAAGCGTCGACATAGAACTTCTCGTTGGGTGATGGTGATGCTGATGTCAGGACAAGGTTAGTTTTGGAGGTAGATGGCCTTTTTGTACAAGTGGCTTCACTATGTCCGGTCATATCGCAATGCCTGCACTTCTTTGGGCATTTTGTTGAAATGTGCCCTAATTCTTTGCATCTGTAACATTTGATGTCATGTTGAGAGTTCGAAGCCACCGATGATCGTCGCTCTTCGGGCTTGGCATTGGTGAATTTCCTTACGGTATTGCGACCAAACTCAATGTGATCCTTCCTTGGCCTCCAACCTTTAGCGACAATATCATCAGTACAGCTGCGTAAAAACTCAAACAATGTTTCTGGCGTACGATGCCGTCCAGCACGAGCTGATGCCCGTAATTCATTTGGTAATCCACCTATGATGCAGGACACTGCCTTTTCCCCCGCTATTTCACAAGCATTCAACATTGATTGTTTTTCGTAGTAGTATTTAGAATAAGATTCCTCTGGTCGCTTTTTCCTTCGTAGCATCTCTTCCAGCATGCGGCAGTAATCCCGTTGCGTGGGAAAAGCAACAACTAACTGTTCCTTCCATTCATGCCAGTTGAAATATACAGTGCGGAGCCCACTATACCAGGTTGCGGCCAGTCCGCGTAGTTTCCCCAGTGCATAATAAATTGTTGTTTCTTCGGACCAATTGAACATCTGTCGCAATTCATCAATCTTTCCAATCCACTTAGAGATATCGCTGTTGGGGTCCTCAGGGTTGAACGGTGGAACGGCATCTCCATTGAAAGCTCCTACGCTGATTGGACGGGTGTTCCTTGCCAGTGATGGCTGCCGGTTCATTGTTTCAGCTAGTTCTCTAACAACGGTCGCGAGCTGACTTATCTGGTCATCTGTCCGGTTGGATGGTACGTAATGCTCCCTCGACGGTGTTGGCGAAAAATTAAACTGTTGTAACGAATTTGTCTCTAAAAATTCGCTCCGGTCACGCCCTGGGCTATGATATCGTTCCGGAGTTATGCGCTCTCTGGGAGATAAGTAACGTGGTCGCTTACGCCGATTTTGATCGACGGTTTCGAAATTACGCGGCGTCGCTCTCAAGCAATCAGACGTACGTAAGTTTACATCGGGTGATCTATATCGTGACCGCCTCCGCGAATTTGACCTCTCAAGAGATCGACTACGCGAATTACCTTGTTCCGAACAGCTCATGGTGTATCAGGATTGAGCGGCTCTTTATCCCACTTCTGAAATATAAGCGTAACGTTAATAACCGTGTAACGACTCGCAATTAAACCAAAATTTTTAACGCACTACATCGACCGCAAACATTTTTTAACGGGACTACGGCCTTCGACATTACAGAGAGTCGCACATAACCTCCGAACTAAGGTAATGTAACCCGCATAGCCCCTATCGCTAGATATCCGCCTGAATAACATTGCACCTGCAGTAGGTCCGCATGACCTCGAGAGATCCGCATGATCTCGTTTCGTGAACGCATTAGGTCCGCATGACCTCGAGAGATCCGCATGACCTCGTTTCGTGAACGCATTAGGTCCGCATGACCTCGAGAGATCCGCATGATCTCGTTTCGTGAACGCATTAGGTCCGCATGACCTCGAGAGATCCGCATGATCTCGTTTCGTGAACGCATTAGGTCCGCAAAACCTCGAGAGATCCGCATGATCTCGTTTCGTGAACGCATTAGGTCCGCATGACCTCCAGTTGTTGTCGCAATCCGTTGTACATTGATTTTATAACATAAAGGTAATACATCTCAAAGTCATCCTCACGTACGTATAGAGAATAGTGATTACTCACCCTAGACGCCAACTTAGATGTCCCCACACACTAACGTTTACAAAACTCGCAGCGATGTTCACTACTGAACCGCACGTGTTGAAGGTTTGTCAAAGACTGCCTGCTAACAACTAATTGTCATAATAATTCCTATAATAACCAACGCCTATTTTAAGGTATTGCATAATAACTAACACAAATTATTCACATTTTATAAATTTATTTAATTCCCCAGACAAAAATATAATAAATAATAATGTGCATCACGTAATCGCCAACATTTGTGTATAAAGTTGTTTATACACTCCTGGACAAAATTAACGCATCACTTTTAATTTTTCGTTTATTTCACAAAGTTAGCTTATTTTTGGCATGTTTTATGGTTTTTTAAATTAGTCCTTTACAGGTAATTAAAAATTTGCAGAAAATAACGCAACATAATATACCACTAAATTAAAAACTACCATATTATTCAAAATGAAGACAATATGATTTTTTTTAAATAAATTAAAATTTAAAATTTTATGGGAAAAAATTATATAATACTTGGTATTACCACTTCCTACATTAATTATGGCTTGCTTTCTTCGTCCCATGCAGGGGCGGATTAACAGTTTTGCCGCCCGTAGGCACCCAGAAAATTGCCGCCTTTTTCAGAAATTTGCCGCCTTTTCATAATTTTAAAATATATTTCTAACAGAACAATAACGTAATTTTCAAATATTAACCAAAGATAATATAGATATTTGAATATCAGAAATGTTATCTTTTTTAATGTTTAAACTTTTCGCATGTTTTATTTTTATTAAAATATAAAAGGGGCTTAAATAGGTAATTTTAAGGCTAAAGTCTGGAATACCCAACCCTCAAGAATTTTATTTTGCTGGTTATATATAGTTGCAAAAGCATTACAAACACGAAATTTCAGAAAAATTATGCCACGGAAAGCAATATTTATAGTGATTTTGGCATTTTTTCTGAAAAAAGTATGGTTAAATTCCTATAAAATGAATATAACCATCCGAGTTACGTCAAATTGTATTCTGTGATTTAGGTTATCGTTACATTAAAGTATTTATTTAAAATTTTCAAGCGAAAAAGTCACATTTTTCACAAACACAGCCTAAAAACTAATAATCATTCAACGCAACAATAGATAACATATTTATTTACATTACATTATATACGTCAAATTGAGTTTTGTGCGGTAGGTTTCCGTTATATTAAAGTATTTTTTGAAAATTTGCAAGCGAATAAGTCATAATTTTCACAAATATAGCCTTTAGAAGAGGTAAAGCCTGACTTTATATTTGCAAAATACATAAACACATGCTTCCGCGCTTTAATTTTGCATTTCTTAATTTTTTTTATTAAAAGAAGACATAACAAAATGAAATTTCAAGTGGTTATTCTACAATCCAGGCAATTTTAATAAATGTATTGTATTTATCGGTAGCAATAACGAGGGTCTCAAAATAAAGTCTTATATATGAATTCAATTACTTGGACATTTGTTGAAAATAGAGCGCATATTCCATTACTTAAGTACCATAGAAAAACAGAATACAAATTGACCCAAATAATAATAATATACCTACAAAAAAGCTTTACTTTATATGAATTTTTCAGAGATCATCGATATAAATGTTTTCGTTGTGTCTTTTGATCGGTAATTTTTTATAAAATTATACATTTCTGATTTAAAAAAATTGCCGCCCTCGAAAATTTGCCGCCGTAGGCACGTGCCTACTGTGCCTATGCGTAAATCCGCCATTGGTCCCATGCTTTGAAGTAAATTTCGAATTGCATGGTGAGGTATGTTTTCCTATTCTTGTAGCCCAGCATTCTCTAGCTCATCTAGAGTGCATGGGACGGGTACAAGACCTCTTTCGCTTCTTTTCAGCATATCCCATACGCGCTCTATTGGCTTTAATTCTGGACTGCTAGGTGGCAATTCCATACGGTTAATTCCTACCGTATTTCAATATTTATCTACGCCCCGAGTCCGATGCGATCTTACATTATCATGAATAAATATGAAAATACCTCCAATTACCGGCGAAAAAGGAGTGACATGGTCTTATATGACATCCTGCACGAATTTTTGTTCATTCATTGATCTTCCACGAAGCACCGCCAACACTGTGCGTCCCTTAGAAACATTAGCTCCCCGAAACAGTATTGAATCACCAAAGCAGGGCTCTCGTGGAGCAATTTATCACTGAGTATATTGCTGTCCAGGTCTCCTCCAGGTATGATCTCTTTCACCTGGTAATTTTAAGCTGACTCATGTCTCATCAGAAAACAAAACACGGTTTCAATCAGCCGAATTCCAGGGAATATGTTGTCTTACAAATTGTAAGCGAGTTACTCGATGAGTTCTGGTGAGACCCGGTTCTGTGTTAGTACATCTATTAGCCAGTCTTGCTTCCTCTAGTGTTCTTCTTACCACACGGGTAGAAATCGGCGCAGCACAGGCTTCAGGAATGTGATTATTTTGCATTTTACTTGTAATTTGTCGTCTTCTCAGAGTTTCTAGAGTTAGAAATCTGTCGTCTCTTTCTGTCGGTGGTTTTGGACGACCTTTCTGTGTCTCCTAAAGTTGAATCTAGTCTCTTTAAACTTCCTTAAAGCTTGTTCCAGTAGTACTGAGATCAACTACCAAGTTCCCCAATCTTACGACGTTAGCCCCGTCCAATAGAGTTAACGCCCGAAAAACCTCAAATTCGGACAAATATCAACCTCTATTAATTTTCCCAATTCAATTTAATGTTAATTTCGTAGTAAAACACAAAAACATGAAATTAAATTTAAATTAAACGTAAAAACACTTTTAAACTTTTCCATACTTTTTCCTTGTCAACACAGGAAACAATAAAATACTCATATAAACAAGAATTGATTTTTAATTGTTATTATTTTCATATGTCTAGAACCCTATATTTTCAACTGCACCCTAATGCTGGCCCGTTATATTGCGGGCCGCGCCGCGCCAGCTCGCGCCAACACGCCGTGGGAAGGGTTCGGTCCGAGTCGGCGCGGCCTGATCTGCGGCGGCGCGTCCGATCCGTAGCAAGTCGGTAACATCAAAGGCGCGAAGCGAGCGCGCGCGTGTTCATCCGTCGCCCGTGATGGTTTCAACTGTTATTGGCGAGCATTTCAGTTCTATTTCAGGTTGTATGTAAATATGGTGTAGTTCAACGAGGTTAGGTTAGGGTTCAGCGCGGGCTTGTCTGTGGCGCGTGCTCGTCCGCATATATCGGCGCGGCGCGACGCGATCCGCAAAATCACAGGCCGTGGGAAGCCAGCTTAAGAAATATTCATATATTATTCTGTTTTAAAATAAATCGCGAAATATAAGTGATGCGTTCATTTTGTCCAGGAGTTTATGTTTTAAGTTATTTTTAAAGTCTTTTTGGAAACTGACACATTTGTTTTTATTTATATTAACATGAAGTGTCTCTTTAAGTAGGCAAGGATATTTATTATTAACTTTATTTTTACATTACATTACTAGCATCAAATTTAAATTTATGGCCAGTATTAACTGTGTGCAGTATACTATATATGTCGCCCGCACATGTCCTCCCGCCAATTCCATGCTTAAAATAGCAATGAGCTTTAAGTAAAGTATCATTTCCAGTTGATAGTTTCTAAACAAAATCTAATTTGTTGTTCCAATAAATAGAGAAGTCTGTAATACGAAATTTTGGATTACATTTTGTTATGTTTTTCCTCGAAAATATGTTAATAACTCCAAATTAAGTACCATTTCCGTCTTATCATATACAGAATGTATCAGAGCTCATGTAACAAAAAAGAATAGGGTATTCCTGAGCTCATACTGAGCAAAAAATGTTATATGAAGGTATGTCAGGAAACTTTTCGTTATAAACTTACAGCCTTTTAAAAGTGCACTTCATGAAGCACATTTTGATTAATAACTCTGATACTAGTTGCACTAAAATTTTGAAACTTAATATGAGGATACTACTTATTTAGATGCATGTTTATACTTCCTTTTGTTTCAGTATCTCAACCAGAGGCATCTCTTATGGGGAAGTCATGAATATTTTACGTCGTTATTTTTTGACCTATTAACATTTTCTTATTTTTACTTATAAAATATAACCTACATAGAATACAAAAGTACACAAAAAAGATACTCTTGTTAAAACTTGATAAGTGTAGTAGTTTTTGAGATATTTGAATTTTTATAAAACATCACGTATCCAAAATATTTAATTAACAGTTAAAAATCAAGTAACTTACCATAGAAAATAGAACACAATGAAAAACAATACAAAATCTGTTTATAACTATTGTTTAGTTACCTTATTTTCAATATTAATAATTTTTTTTTGTAAATAAAAAAAAAAATGTAATATGTTAGCGTTGGTGAATATGCTGATATGGTGTTTATTTATGGATATTGTAAAGGTAATGGTTGTTGTACATCCATAGAATATGACGTAGTACCTAAGAATGAATTTATATGAATTTCATTGTTTCTTATTTCTTACCTAAATTTTTTTGGATACGTGATATTTTCTAAAAATTGAAATATCTTAGAAACTATTGCATTCATCAAGTTTTAACAAGAGTACCTTTTTATGTATTTTTGTATTGTATGTAATATTTTAAAAGAAAAAATGAAAAAAATGTTAATAGGTAAAAAAGTAACGATGAAAAATGTTCATAACTTCCCCGTAAGAGACGCCTATGTTTGAGATAAGAAAATATAAATATGCATCTAAATAAGTAGTAACCTCATATCAAGTTTCAAAATTTTAGTACAACTATGGTATCAGAGATATTAATAAAAATGTGTCTGATGAGGTGCTCTTTCAAACGGCTGTAACTCGGTAAAGAAAAGTTTCCGAACATACCTTTACATAACATTTATTGCTCAAAATGAGCTCAGAAATGCGCTATTCTTTTTTGTTACACGAGCTCTGATACTATTCTGATACAGCTGTATAGTCAAAACTAAAATGTTGTTTCAAATTACATACGAGTTTCAAATACCAAATGCTGTTATGCGCTTCATGTAAAGTATCTCTTTCGGTTATCCAATATTACCCAAAGTTTAGGCAACTCTTTATATAAATTCAGAAAGCTAAAATACTAAATTAATTAGCATCAACTTCCTGGTGCTCTAAAACGCAATCTGTGTAAATTCTTCGCTGTACATGGTCCATTTCGTAAATATGTTTGATTTATAGTCCTGCAAACAGCAAATTTAAATCGGATCATCGTGTATATCTAATATTTATGTATGATGGAAATAATACCTATTATTTTTACACACCAACTTCACTAGAATTAAATATATTATTACTACATTCTCCTTAACACGGTTTCTTTATTAATTTTAACGTAATTGCTTCCTGACAGTGACATTTGTTTACATATGTCAAAATTGTTATTAAAGTATTATGTTTTTGTTTGACGCATAGGCAAGATGATGTATAAAAATTAATTATTTTATAAATTTATATTTAAAGTTGTAGAAAAAAAGTGCAAGAACTCACATTTTAAATATTATATATTATATTTAATACATAATACGGTAAAATATATCGTCGTCATTACCGATGTATACATGTGTTGTAGATACTGGCACACCCAGAAATGGGTTATATGCCGTGATGATATTTATTTATTTATTTTATTTAACACATGTAATTTGTGAATATATCGTTCTCAAAATTTATACTTCCACAATTTAAGAATATCAAAATAAATAAAATGGACTATCCAGCCAATCAAGCAGTTTACGTCATCGTTAGGGATTTTTGAATTTTTCTATATTTTTTGAAATATATTTTATTAACTTTATTTTATTGTATTTTTATTGTTATTGTGCATTTGAAACCATTAATAGAAATATTTTTATTTGGAAATATTATTATACAAGTTATAGTGCTACCCCTGTACTACATAATAGACAAAGTGCCGATGTGCCAGAACGTGACTCTCTCATATTTCATTAGTATAAAAACATATGTAATGCTTTAGATTAGCCAGTCTGTATTCTATTATCATATTATCAAGTAGTTTATAGCATATTATAATTTGTACTCGCAAAAATAAAACTTTTTAAAACCTATTTGATCGAACGAGAAATTTAAGTGGCGCAGTCTTGGTAGGATTGCCAAAACAATTTAGCGAATATAAATTGTTTCACTTTCGTGATTAATTTGGCAAATTCGAACATCTCCATACTTCGATCACCGTATCCTGCATCTGAGAGGACATCAGAAGCAAGACACATCTCGACGAGCCGAGCGAGCCAAGCTGAGCGGACATCAGTGCAACTCCTGCCTCAACTTCGAGACGAGACCGTGTTCGACTTCAGGGCACATGAAGCCGACACTACTATTTTTGTGAGTACCATATGTCATTCAGAGAACCAGAATCTTTGTCAGATTCAAATAATTCCGGAGTAGACTCCGATCTCGAAACAGAAGATCGTATAATTAATTTAAATACAAATCCTATTAATAATATCACATTAAGAACGCCATTATTAAACATGGTTACTCCAGTATTAAAAAAGGAATATCTGGACATGGTGCCAGAGTTCCATGGGGAACGTGAATTACTCCCTAGGTTTACTAGCGTTTGTGAAAAATTAGTAACAAAATTTTATAATACTACAAACACAAACGATTTCCAAAATGAATATTTAATGAGCAGTATATTAGCCAAAATAAAAGGTGAAGCTGCTATTAACATTGCAAGTTCCACAATTTCAAAGTGGGAAGATCTGAAAACAGCATTAAAAAATGCTTATTCAGACAAACGTGACTGGTTCACACTAAATATGGAAATAACAGAGCTGAAACAAAATCCTAATGAAAACGTTTTTGATTTTTACGGTCGTTTACAACACCTCTTAAATTTACAAATTTCTTATATTTCAACAAACGCTGCTGCCGAAGCATCCGTAGTAATGATTGACTATTTTCAACATTATGCTTTACGCGTTTTACTAAAAGGTTTAAAAGAACCTATAGGTCAATTAATGAGGGCAAAGAACCCTACAGACTTAAATTCAGCTTTAAGTATGTTAGCAAATGATTTTCAATTTGAATATTATGCCAAATCCAAAAACACTAATCAGCACACACCCAAATTAAATCAAAAACCACAAATCCACCAACCAAGATACAATATTCCTAAACCCATACCCTACTTTAATTACACACCCAATAAAACTCTGCATCCTTCACCTATGCAACAAACAACATACAGACAACAAAATACTTCTCAACAACAAAAACAATATAATCCTCAACAACAAAGACAATATACTCCTCAACAACAAAGACAATATACACCGCAAACACCACGCCAAGGTCCATCCACCAGACAAAACCTTCCTGCACCTACTCCGATGAGTATTTCCACGCGAAATACAACTCAATACCGTCCTGCACAAAACCGCGCAAACACAGCGGGAGAATTATTTAATATCAACGAGTCAGCTGAATCTGCCGTTGACCCATATGTTTATTACGATAACCAAGAACAAACTGACCAAGTATTAATTGATAACAATGATTATGAAAATCCACAAAACCCCGACAATTTCGAAGACGATAATTTTTTAGACATCGCAGCCTCGGAAACAATAGAAACATTTTACCCGGAGTCGAACTAATGAACTTAACAAATAAAAGTAAATTACCTTATATTATATTCCCTGAAAATAATTTGAAAGTTTTAATAGACACAGGAAGTACGAAATCTTTCATAAAACCTACCATAGCGCATAAATATTACAAAAATTCAATTTTTAAAGACCCTTTCCAAATTTCAACGGCGCATGGAACTTCAATTGAAAATTACAGCACACTCGTACCTATTTCAAAATTATTTAATTTAAAGAAAAATGCAAGTTTAAAATATCACATTTTTGATTTTCACGATGAATTCGATCTCTTATTAGGATTAGACAATCTGAGTACATTAAAAATAATTATAGACCTGAATAAAAATGTAGTAACAACACCCACCTGCCAAATAAAAATTCAACATCAAAATTCTGAAAATAAAATTAATACAAACAATATTTGTCAGCCAAATAATAATGTAACATTAGACCCCAAAACCGAAAAGGTAATCAAAATTCAAGTAACTCAACAAAACGGAACCATTTTAATACCAAAACAACAACAGAATAATTTAATCATCCCCGAATGTGTCACCACAGCCAATAATTACCTTGCACTTTGTACAGCAATTAATAATTCAGAATCACATATCAACTTCACACAATTAGAACCAATTACTGTAGAAAACATCTCCAATTATGAAACGTACTTATCACCCAATTTTAATTTTATTCAATCAGAAAAAATTAAATTCGATATTTCAAAAATTCGGTCAGATCACATGAATTCGGAAGAAAAATCAGCTATTACTAAATTAATTCACGATTATTCTGATATATTTCACGTAGACGACAAAAATTTAACATTTACTAATCAAATTAAACATTCCATAAAAACAAGTGACGAAATTCCTATTTGTACGAAATCTTATAGATATCCAGAAATTCACCGACAAGAGGTAGGTTCTCAAACACAAAAAATGTTAGATCAAAATATTATTAGACCATCATGTTCGCCATGGTCATCACCTATTTGGGTTGTCCCAAAAAAACTTGACGCATCTGGTAAACGCAAGTGGCGTATAGTGGTAGATTACAGGAAATTGAACGAAAAGACTATTAGCGACAAATACCCATTACCGAACATAACTGATTTACTAGACAAACTCGGACGCTGTCAGTATTTCACTACGTTAGACTTGGCATCTGGTTTCCACCAGATTGAAATGGACAAACAAGACATTCAAAAAACTGCATTTAACACGGAAGACGGGCATTATGAGTTCACTCGTATGCCTTTTGGCTTAAAAAACGCACCCGCGACATTCCAACGCGTTATGGACAATGTTCTGAGAGGGTTAGTAAACAAAAAATGCCTTGTTTACCTCGACGACATTATTATATTTAGTACCAGCCTACAAGAACACATTCAAAATTTAAAATTAGTTTTCGAACGTTTGAAAAATTCAAATTTCAAAGTACAACTAGATAAATGCGAATTTCTTAACAGAGAAGTAGCGTATCTCGGGCATATCGTAACCCCTGAGGGCGTGAAACCAAATCCCGACAAAATTTCGGCTGTTCTAAATTTTCCAATTCCAAAAACTACAACACAAATTAAAGGTTTCTTAGGACTTTTAGGCTATTATCGAAAATTTATTAAAGACTTCGCTAAGATAACAAAACCGCTGACTAGACGCTTAAAGAAAAATGCTGTTATTGACATTAACGACCCTGAGTACAGACAATGCTTTGAAAATTGCAAGAATTTGTTGACTAACGAACCACTACTCCAATATCCAGATTACGACAAAGAATTTAACTTGACATGTGACGCGAGCCAGCTGGCGATTGGAGCTGTGTTATCCCAAGGTAGTCTAGGCAACGACCTACCAGTAGCTTACGCTAGCAGAACACTGAACGAGACAGAGATAAACTATTCTACCATTGAGAAAGAAATGTTAGCTATCATTTGGGCGACTCAGTATTTTAGAACTCACTTATTAGGACGCAAATTCAAAATCTATACAGACCACCGACCCTTGCAATGGCTATTCTCGTTAAAACAATGTAGCCAAAAATTAATAAGATGGCGCCTCAAATTAGAGGAATATGACCATGAAATAATCTATAAGAAAGGCAAACTTAATACCAATGCCGACGCCTTAAGCCGTATACCTGTTGAAATTAATAAAACTCAAAATTTACAATCACAAACACAAGTAGATGACACTCCACTAGCTCTATTCAAAGACTACTTAGATAAGAAACATTGCCTTAATCACAATATTAACAATATTATTGAAGTAATAGGAAATCTATTCGATGCACCATCCGACTCTAGTCTAGCTCATTGCGTGAGCAAAGATTTAGAAATGTCATCGGGTATTGCCAAAAATTTTAAAATTAAATTTAACAACGTACACAAATTAAAATCTCAAAATCCTCAACTTCATAACCTAGTATATTTAAAAACCCCATAAAGATATCTATTATACTTAATAACAAAGGAAAATTATTACAATAAACCGACTAAACAAGACATATTCTATACCTTACTAAATTTGAGAAAATTCTGTTTACATAATAATATAAAAAATTTAAGTATACCAAAAATTGCATGTGGACATGACAATCAAATTTGGAACGAAATTAAATCAATGTTAAAATATATTTTTGATAATACCAACATACTAATAACCGTTTACAAACTCCCTGAACCCAAAATTCCCCAGACCGAATTAAACATAAACGAAACAGAAAACATAAAACACTTTCATAAATACATAGAAAATTTTAACACAGAGTTAAGGAATAAAACAGATAACAAAGACAACGATACGCAATCCCTTGCAGTCGAGGTAGGTGACTCACAACATAATGAGATAAACGATGACGACACAAGCGATAGCGATATCACAATACATTCAAGTAAAGAAAATCCTATCGTCGGAATCCCGATAGTAGAATGCCCCGTAAACTATGGCAAAAATCAAATTATTATAACAGAAGTCGATTTTAATCCCAAACTAGTAAAAATTACAAAATTATACGAACACAAAAAATTACGAATGGAAGTAGAATTTTCAAAAAATAATTACAAAACTGAAATGATTGCTTTTATTAAAGAATACCTTGTTCCAAAAATAAAATATCATATTTACTTTCAAAACGAACTATACGAAAAATTCAGTTTAATTCTTCAAAATTATTTCAAAAATTCTCAACTATGTTTAGTAAAATGTACAAAATATTTAAGCGACGTTACCAATGAGGAAGAAATCAAACACATCATATCGAATTACCACTGCAGCAAAAGTAACCACCGTGGTATTGATGAAACAGAAGCGCGTATAAAACAACAATATTACTGGCCAAAATTAAGAAAATCCGTTCAAACATTTATTAATAGCTGTGAAATATGCCAAGTAACAAAATACGACAGGCGACCCTTAAACGTAAATTTAAACATCACACCCACAGCTACGAAACCTTTTCAAATTTTACATATAGACAGCATTACTTTAGAACAAGCTAAATTTTTGACTATCGTAGATTCATTTTCAAAATATGCACAAGCATACAAATTAAATTCAGGACAAGGCATAGAAGCTTGTAATAACCTAGTCAAATATTTTACACACCATGGAATCCCAGAACAAATTATTTCAGATAACGGGTTAGAATTTAAAAACTCAGTCGTAAAAGAATTGCTGACACTACACAAAATCGACATACATTTCATAAGCTCACAACATCCAGAATCTAACGGCATAATAGAACGATTCCACTCGACCCTTATCGAACACATAAGACTGTTTAACAATCAAAAAGAATACAAAACGGAGCCTATAGAAGCCAAAGTAAACTATGCGTTATTAGCTTATAATAACACAATTCATTCTGTCACAAAATTGAAACCATGCGAAATTATTACCGGCCATTTAGACACCAACTCCCCATTTAATATCGACCTCGAAAAACAGCTCATTAACAATTATATAGAAAGTCATAAGAATAAAACTAAATTACTTTATGAATCAATTAGAGACAAAATCCAGGCAAATAAAGAAAGGGTAATAAATAAATGTAATGAAAATAGAGAAGAATTACCCAAAATCCCCAAAAAGGTATACGTGAAAAATAAACAGAAACAACAAAAAACTAAAAACAAATACAAACCCGAAAAGCTAAAGAAAATTAATAAACGTCTTAAAACAGGAAAAATACAAACCACCCACGGTAATACAACAGAGAATATCCACCTCTCTAACATTAAACGTCCTAGAAAAAAAACTTACAATTTTAAACCAATTCCAGGTTGTTCGCATTGGGACAAGGAACAATAATTAGAAACATAACAGAAAACCTCGGAATCCTTCCCATCAATCTCGGTCCTGCCAAACTCGAAAAGACGACTCACACCTTCATACACTGCTACAATCTCCAAGCTCTTCTAAATCAGTACAACAATCTAAACACACAATACTCAGCACTAAAATCAAGCATATTTAACCATTCACAGTATTTCAATGAACTCGAAAATTATGATAAAATATTAGAATTTATTCGGACAAAAATTGACACAAAAATTAATAACATCGGATTTCATTCTGATCACCATAAAACTAAACGTGGCTTAACAGATGGATTGGGGACTATATTCAAATCAGTCACCGGAAATTTAGATGCCGAAGATGGCAAAAGATATAACGAAATGTTTGCACATATGCAAGAAAACGAGCATAATTTGGAAAGTCAACTCAAACTCTCATATTCGGTGAACCACCAAATTATTCAAAATTTTAATAAAACAATCTCAGATATTCAGCACAACGAGGAAATATTAAAATCCAAAATTTTACAACTTTTCAAAATTATAAATAGTACGCACATTCAAAATATACTGTATGGCAAAAATATTTACGATCAATTTATTATATTATACAATTCTATATTAAGCGTCTTACAAGACATTGAAAATTCAATCACCTTTTGTAAATTAAGAACTCTGCATCCTAGTATAATCCACCCCATGGAGCTACTAGCAGAATTAAAACAAATATCAAAATTTTACCATTTGCAGTTACCATTCGAACCCAGACAAGAGAATCTTTTAGACTTCGAATCCTTGTTAAAAATAAACTGCAAAATAATCTATTTCATTTCTATCCCCATAAATTTCGAAAAAACTTTTGAACTCTACTACATGTACCCAATTCCAACCAAATATGAATCAAAATTTATTACAATCATCCCTAATACGAAATATCTTCTTAAATCTGATAAAGAGATCGTGCCCCTGAATGATATGTGTGTTCAAGCAAAAATATTTCAGTGCCCTAATAAATATCACGCCCACTTCTCAGCGATCTGCGAATAAGAAATATTCCAAAATCAAACTTCGAGTCACTGTCATTACACACAAATTAACTTAATTGAAAATCATGTCGAAGTAATTCCAGAAATCAACAAATACCTAGCTGTTTTCCCACACGAGGAGAAAATCACCATTAAATGTCACGAAGAAACCAACATCCAAACCTTAGAGGGAATCTTCCTAATCAATAATCAAGACATCTGCGAAATTCACTTCAGACAACAAATACTAATATTCCAAAATGAAAACCATGGCCAACCCCTACTAAACTGAACCTAAAATCCCAACCGTATAAAATTACAAATTTCTCTATTAACCTAAATCCCTTGAAATTAAATGATATCTCCTTCAATCCAATTGTTCCGATAACAGAAAAAACATACAACATGCACATCCCAAGTATATGGCCCATCATCCTGTACGTGGTTGCTGCAATCATCGTTGGGTACTTCATACGTAACCAAATAAAGAAGAGGAAATCAGCCAAGCTGAGAAGGTCATCTCGCACCCCAGAAGACGTCGAACTTCAACTCCCCCAGGAGGCTCGAATCTGAGGAGGGAGGAGTTATAGTGCTACCCCTGTACTACATAATAGACAAAGTGCCGATGTGCCAGAACGTGACTCTCTCATATTTCATTAGTATAAAAACATATGTAATGCTTTAGATTAGCCAGTCTGTATTCTATTATCATATTATCAAGTAGTTTATAGCATATTATAATTTGTACTCGCAAAAATAAAACTTTTTAAAATCTATTTGATCGAACGAGAAATTTAAGTTACATGTATATTACTAAATATAGGGAAAAGGAAATGACAGAAGACTTGCGTCATCGACGTGAAAAAAACCTTATAACGTGAAACATACCTTGAAGAAATTATTTATTTTTAAATACAGAAGAAAGAAAAATACTAGTATTAAGAAACGTATATATTAACGAAATTTACAAGTGCTTCTAAGGCTGTGTCCGATGTTGCACTTTTATCACCCTAATATCTAAATCCTAAATTTATATGCCCTAAATCTAGTGATTATTTAGTATTTTAGGAATTAGATTTTAGGATTTTGCAGGAGCACACTATGCCTTGAAGTTGACGCGCACTAATTAAACAAATCATGTTCGTTGCTATAATTTATGCAAAACGTCAAATTTACTGACAAAGAATAACTTCTTAGCTTCTATTCTATGAAATATAATATTAATATTTAATTTGAAGCATCAAATTAAATCGAAATGTATAATTTATTTTTGTTAATCTAATGTGTTGCCATACAAACAAATGGATATCACTAGTATACCATTCGGAGCTGTACTTATGTGAAGAGGACCTAAATCCTAAAAATTAAATGCCAAAATGCGACATCGGACACAGTCTAAGTCAATCTCTATTCCTTTTACGGCATATAAAATTATTTGATATAATTGTAGTTTATTTTTATAGCATACGTTGGCATGACAATGTTTACATTAAATTTTATATCGATCGAATATCGATCCTGTCACTATTGTCACTTGGTTGTCAGTTTTCTCTGCTTTACGTATTTGTGACATGTAGTACAGTATTACGTGTCTGTTTTAGTACTATACCCAAATCATTCAAGCAGCCAATGCACGTCATTAATAAAAATTGAATAAAAGTAACTAGATATGTGACGTCATGTACTGGTACGTTTGCAGAGGTTTTAGAATCTTTATGAAAGGAGTTATACAGATTGCAATCTGTATTATCGACATGTTAATGAACTGTCACATTTACAAAATAAATACTATATTTTAGTCACTGTCCATTTCTATTTAAATTATTTTATAATACTAACCTTATTTATACTTATGTATGCCATATAAAAACAATAAATAAAAGTGAGCCGAATTTATGGAATGCCGTTTTAGCATTTATTCCCACATTTTAACACAGTCATACAAATTAATATATCGAAAAAATAAACTCTCATTAAAAAGAAAGATTTAAACTGATTGTTGAATTAAAATGTTTGTTGATAATATAATTACAATTTTTTTAAACAAACATTTTAAATCAATAGTCAACACACAACCTTCATTTTAACATTAGTTTAATTTTATGTTTATTCAATTTATATGATTGTTGTTAGTCCCTAAACAAACGTAAAAATTCAAGTATCATAGAAATGAAATAACTTTTATATGAATGAATTAAATTGACTCTGTATTTTCACGACACATGAATTAAAACGGTTTTTTATTTCTCTGATACTTGAATTAAATTGTTTGTTTCATTCTACGATACGTGATTTAATATGATTGTTGATAATTTTATAACACTCAATTTAAAAGACGCTGTCATATAAATTCATGTATCATAAAAATAAACTCTTATTAAAATGAAAGATGTAAATTAATTGTTGTATTAAAATGTTTGTTGATAATACAATAACAATTTTTTCTAACAAATTCTAGGTAATTTTGTAATTATATTATCAACAAACATTTTAATACAACAATCAATTTACATCTTTCATATTAATAAGAGTTTATTTTTATGATACATGAATTTATATGACAGTGCCTTTTAAATTGATTGTTATAAAATTATCAACAATCATATTAAATCATGTATCGTAGAATGAAACAAACAATTTAATTCAAGTATCACAGAAATAAACAATCGTTTTAATTCATGTGTCGTGAAAATACAGAGTCAATTTAATTCATTCATATAAATGTTACTTCATTTCTATGATACTTGAATTTTTACGTTTCTTTAGGGACTAACAGCAATAATATAAATTGAGCAAACATAAAATTGAACTAATATTAAAAAGAAAGTTTTGTGTTGATTGTTGATTTAAAATGTTTGTTTGAAAAGCTTGTAATTATATTATCAACAAACATTTTAATTAACCAATCAGTTTAAATATTTCTTTTTAATTTTAGTATATTTTTCTGATACATGAAAATATATGATTGTTTTAAAAAATGTCAACAATCAATGAATTTGAAGTATCTTAAAAATAGACTAAAATTAAAAGAAATATTTAAACTGATTGGTGAATTAAAATGTTTTTTGATAATATAATTACAAATTTTTCAAACAAATATTTTAAATCAACGGTGAACACAAAACTTTCTTTTTAATATTAGTTTAATTTTATATTTGTTCATTTTATATGATTGTTGATATTTTTTAAACAAATGTAAAAGTTCAAGTATCATAGAAATGAAGTAACATTTATATGAATGAATTAAATTCACCCTTTATTTACACGACACATGAATTAAAACGATTGTTTATTTCTGTGTTACTTGAATTAAATTGTTTGTTTAATTCTACGATACATGATTTAATATGATTGTTGATATTTTTATAACAATCAATTTAAAAGGCACTGTCATATAAATTCATGTATCGTAAAAATAAACTCTTATTAAAATGTAGTGTTGCCAGAAGTCGAGACGAGACGAGACTTGGGGTCGGTCTCGTCTTGGTCTTGATTTGGTCTCGATTAGAGTGGTCTCGTCTTGGTCTTGTCGAGACGAGACTTCATGTCAGTCTCGTCTCGTCTCGAGTCTCGACAAGACTCTCGACTTTACCTCCATTAACATTTATTTTATAATCGTATCTAATAGGACATAAAATTCTAAGAACACCAGTACAATCGCGGTTCAAATATTCCAAATAATATTTGAGATATTTATTATTAAGTTTTCTATGAATATCATCAACTTGATAATTGAGCTTTTGAAATAATTAATATGAAAATATACGTATATATCGAGTGTTGTTTCTCATTACTAAACATAAATAAATAAATAAATATATCATCACGGCATATTACCCATTCTGGGTGTGCCAGTATCTACAACACATGTAGACATCGGTAATGATGACGATATATTTTACCGTGTGGGCGCTTACCAGGCGTCACCTCACAGGCACTCATAGCTGGCGTGGAGAGTGCACCACAGGGGTAATTTTGTGCCATTTAAAATTGGAAATATTTGGCGTCAGTCGGGATCGAACCCGGTTCCCCCAGGTTATTACTAAACATAAAATATATAATTTCAATTCCTTAGCTACAGAATTATTAGCAATAGTTAAACAGTTATGTATATGTTTAAAATGAAGCAGTAAGTAAATAGACAAAAATTTTAATAAATAAATGTTAAATAGGCAGATAACAAAACTAGCCATTCACGTATCCCCTGGTACGCGTACCACAGGTTGAGAACCTCTGTTTTATTTCAAAAGTTTGCGCTTAAAATACATTATATAAATACCTAATTCATTCACATGTTTTCATTCAATAATATTATAACACGAACAATCATTATGTAAATTGTACTTGACACTGAAATTACAATTTTTGTGAATTAATCAGCTGTTTCTATGTTTTTCAAATAAGAGTTATATTTTTTTGTTAGAGAATTGTGTTTATGTAACTACCTACCGTTTTTATTAAATATACCGTTATTATTCTTAATACGTTATAATTTACCTACTTAAGTTTTTGGAATAAGTGTATTTTTTTGGCAAATAAATAACATATATGACTAACTATATTTTTATTCGCCGCCCCCCCCCCCCCTGAGAAAAAATCCTGGCTACGCCCATGAATAGAAAGTACATTGTTGAAAATGTAGAATATGGTTGTTTTAAACCGGGAATTTCCGTAAAATCCTAAAATCTTTGTCTGCATTTTCGTAAAATTCTAAGAATCACAATAAATTCTTTAAAAATAAAAGAAAAATACTGTATATTTGCAGGGAACGTTACTTTTGTTGTAATAAATTAATTGCTAACGTTGAGAGTGCACCACAGATGTAATTTTTGTATGCTATTTGAAAATTGGAAATATTTTTCAAGATGTAGTCAGTATTTCATATACCCAGTCGTACCAATATATTAATTGATAATTAAACAAAAATGAAAATAAAATCAACATATTTATACGTACAAAACATGTATATTATAAATTAAAGGTTAATTTTAATTTAATTAAAATATTAATGCATTAAATTAACACAAGAATTCTAAATTTATACTTCTTTCATTTCATCCCACCTACATTGTAATTTAAATTCATTTAAAACTTACATTTGGATTATTTAGAAGAATAAGGAATACATGATATTTACTTAAATTAATGTTTCTTGAACACAACTATGAAAGTAGAAAATTACAAAATTTGAAAAATTAATATCTTTCTTATTTATTCGAATTTTCAAACAGTATTTACAGCAATACTCTCAGTTTTTGAAGCACTTTTAGAATATAATGTTTAAAAAAATACCTTTGATCTGAAGTCAAGAGTCTTGTCGAGACTTCAAGACTTTCTCGACAAGACTTGATGCTGGTCTCGTCTCGTCTTGACTTTTCTAATCGAGACCAAATGATGGTCTCGTCTCGACAAGACCAAGACGAGACGAGACCAAGACCAAGACCGGTCTTGGTCTTGTGGCAACACTATTAAAATGAAAGATGTAAATTGATTGTTGTATTAAAATGTTTGTTGATAATATAATTACAAAATTTTCTAACAAACATTTTAAATCATCAGTCAATACAAAACTATCTTTTCAATAATTGTAAAAAGTCAAGTATCGTAAAAATCAAATAACATTTATAGGAATGAATTAAATTGACCCTTATTATTACGACACATGAATTAAAACGATTGTTTATTTCTGTGATACTTGAATTAAATTGATTGTTTAATTCTACGATACATGCATTAAAATGATTGTCGATAAATTTAAATGTATCAATTTAATTAGCGCCGTTATGACTATTTCAAGAACTAGTTGCAATTCGGTCATTCTTCCGCAGATGGCTCTACATATTGTAGCTTTGTGTATATCTGTAATTTATTAGTGACGCTCGATTGCGAGCACAGTAAAATATACTTTATAAAAAATGACCGAAAGGCTATGGCCTATAGCTATCTTATAGTTCTTATAACTTCACTCGGTACGCATAAGCATATATTTCATATGTAAAGCCATCTGTTAAAGTATGACCGAATTATAAATAGTTCTTGAAATAGACACCACGGCGCTAATTAAATTGATACATTTAAATTTATCGACGATCATTTTAATGCATGTATCGTAGAATTAAACAATCAATTTAATTCAAGTATCACAGAAATAAACAATCGTTTTAATTCATGTGTCGTGAAAATAAAGGGTCAATTTAATTCATTCCTATAAATGTTTACTTCATTTACTTTTTACAATTATTGAAAAGATTTTTTTGTATTGACCGATGATTTAAAATGTTTGTTAGAAAATTATGTAATTATATTATCAACAAACATTTTAATACAACAATCAATTTACATCTTTCATTTTAATAAGAGTTTATTTTTACGATACATGAATTTATATGACAGTGCCTTTTAAATTGATTGTTATAAAATTATCAACAATCATATTAAATCACGTATCATAGAATGAAACAAACAATTTAACACTAGAAGCGCCGAGCGGCAGATACTACCTTAAAGAGCCGAAGGGGTCATTTTTGTCCCTTCAGTAATTTTGTGGTGAAATTTTAAATCTGTTATTAATTTTTCATAAAACGCTATTTCTGCTATATTTTGTAAGAAATAATATAAACATTTAAGAAGAAAAATGTATTTTCCAAAGTTGTACATAGTATTATGGGCAATCGAAAATGATATGAACTAAAAATAAATTCTTAGAATAAAGTATAATGTATTCTGTACTTTTACTGCCCGTGACAATTTACACAAATGGATGATACTTTGATTGTAGCTGTGCACTTGTTACCCTTGTTTGCCATATATCGGGATTTTATTTGATATTTGCGTCTGTCAGGTAATTTTTCACCTTCAACTCCAGATTCTTCGGGTTCTTTGTTGGTTACACGATTTTTTCAATGTTCTTTCGCGAGTTCTTCTGCTAAAGTTAGCAAATAATTTCTTCGAGAAATTTTCTTTCTAATTTTAAATGGCACAAAAGTGACCCCTGTGGTGCAATCTCCACACTAGCTATGAGTGCCCGTGAGGTGACGCCTGGTAAGCGCCCACACGGTAAAATATATCGTCATCATTACCGATGTCTACATGTGTTGTAGATACTGGCACACCCAGAAATGGGTTATATGCCGTGATGATATATTTATTTATATTTATTTAGTTTATACAAAATCCAGGAATTTATTCCCGCTATATCTATAATATTATAAAATGTGTGTACTGGCCATCTGCGAGGAGCTGCTTTTATAGAATATTTTCTGCACATCTGATCAAGTACATCTACACCATATTTACTTTCATTATAAAACCCTTATAGTTTCGGGTTTTTCTTATTATCTTATCCAATTTTTCGTTTCTTTGCCTTGATAAACATTGAATGATATACTAAACTTTAGTAAAACTAACTGGACAAAGCGGCAACGACTAAATTTGTACTTGTCAACGAGAACACGAGAATATTTTTCAATGTCTGTAATTATTTACAATGAAGCGCTTTTTGAAATAATAGTAATAATAATAATAATAATAATAATAATAATAATAATAATAATAATAATTATATATATATTATTTATAAGGAAAATGAAGAATGTATTTTGGCATTTATTCATTTATTTTACCTGGGGACAAAAATGTCCCCTTGGCATTTTGAGGCAAATATGGTTGTAAAAATATAATTAATGGAAACACAAAGTTCATATTCAACATAGACATTCTTCTATAAAATTAATGAAAAGTCACGAAATCTCAAGAACTTAACTGAAAAAACGCATAAAATACATGTACTTAAATTTCATGCGGGGACATATTTGTCCCCTTGGCGGTTCTAGTGTTAATTCAAGTATCATAGAAATAAACAATCGTTTTAATTCATGTGTCATGAAAATAAAGAGTCAATTTAATTCATTCATATAAATGTTACTTCATTTCTATGATACTTGAATTTTTACGTTTGTTTAGAGATTAACAACAATCATATAAATTGAACAAACATAAAATTAAACTAATATAAAAAGAAAGTTGTGTGTTGACTATTGATTTAAAATGTTTGTTTGAAAAATTTGTAATTATATTATCAACAAACATTTTAATTCAACAATCAGTATAAATCTTTCTTTTTAATGAGAGTTTATTTTTTCGATACATTAATTTGTATGACTGTTTTAAAATGTGGGAATAAATGATAAAACGGCATTCCATACGAATTTCAAAGAAATATATCGAATTCTTCTGATTGATTAGAAGTGCTACCTTTGACTGATTCACAGATTTTGTGTTTGCGTTAACGGTCACGTTGCGTCGTTGCGTTGCGTTTAACATTACTTTATTATAAATAGGCCTTTTCAACGCACAAAATTGTTTCAAACACGATGCAAATATTTTTCAAATTGTCAAATAATAACTTTGACAGTATAAACATAGAAATTATCAATGTTGCCAACTATAGTAACAAATAAACAAATAATATGAAGTAGATGTACATTATTTATATGTTTCATGTCATATACGATAAGTAATGAACTCTACTATTCATCTTAATAATAATTATATAAGGCCATACACTTTTTGACGGTTAAAAATGATTGAAATTTTATTTCATTTTTCACTATTAGTGATTTTAATGCATTAAGGTTTTTACACTAAGTGATGACGTGCATTGGCTGCTTGAATGATTTGGGTATATAATACATCTATAACAATACCCAAAGCTTTAATAAAGCAATTTCAGAAATTAACCATGAATATTGTGAACTATTTGAAAGGGAATTGTTCAACGATGGACCATTAATTCTGTTGAAAGCCATTCGAAAGGTATTTTGTTCAAATATTTCTTTTGTTATCAATCTTTAATTAAATTATGTAGTTTTAGAGAGCAAAAGATTTGCTTATTTGCAGGGCGCAAATAAGCAAATCTTGAAAATAAGATATGGGGCCCGTGTCAGAATGACAACTAGTAATTATGTACATAACTTCGAGCATAATGGCTGGTAGTGCGAGCTCGTTTTAAGAAATGTCAAATTTCATTATTTTATAACAAAAATAAATACTTAATATCAAATTTATCAAAACATGATTTTTAAGCAGAACATAGTTTGTATTCAAACAAATATTTTTTAAAAAATCATTCTTTAAACATAAGGATAAATTAAATATTGAAATTTGAATTTGACATTTCTTAAAACAGCGAGCTCGCACTACCAGCCATAGTGACTAGAGGCCGCCTTACGGTGTTTGTTATGATCGGAACACATGCGGAAGCCGTGGTTTATTGCGGACTGTGTATTAAAGCCGTGGTGTATTGCGGACTGCGTATTATCTTAATATTTGTACTACCTTTTTTTACAAAGTAATGACTAATTGCTGCTTTTGAAATATGTAAATCACCTTTTTTCCAATAAATTTCAGTCTCGTTACTCTTACGTCATTATTAGTAGGAAACCTAAAAGTTACACTTTGTTTAATATATTTGTAAAAAAAAATCCTAGTTACTTACGCATGACACGAAATATCCTTACTTTCTTTGTATTTTTCATTACAATTTGATATACTCCGAGATATACTTACAAAATACACGCACAAAATAAGGTTTGGTTACAGTAAAATGACAAGTAGTGACATATAACACAACAAAACACTGCCCGCAATTCACCATGACTTCCGGCCCCCCGCCTACATGTCTTCCGACACAAAAATCCTATGCACTGGTATAGGGATTACTTCTTTAGTCAGTGTCAGTACATGCTCGAAGGTACAGAACTTAAAAATCTCATAAATTTTAATTCAAAATTTCAAGATTTTCTAAGATCATCTGGTTTTATTTTTATAAATTTTGGAAAAATTACACTACTTTTGCACTTTTTTAGGAAAATACCTGTTTTTTTTTGTCACCAGGAGTGTGGACTTTACTTGGCAAGTTAAATAAATCACATGAAATTGGAAAATCTGTAAAGAAAGACCAACAAAGTCATATGACTGCTCGCGCCTTATAAATTAGTATCCCAAGTAAACTTAGTAGTATATGACGTCATTACTTTGGGGAAATTTTTTGATGACGTAAGTCTTCTGCCATTTCATTTCTACCATATCTTATGTCTACATTATACTTTTCAACCTGTATTGTGATTTCATTGTTTTTGTTTCATTGTTCATTGACAAAATGTCAAATGCTCTGTCATGTCAAATTCAATAGCTTATAGTTAATTTATTGACATATTTTGAAAATGAAAAATATAATGGTGGGCTCTTACTTACACTGAATTGTATTATTGAGATAATATTTTGTTCCATTTATTAGTAACATTTTGAAAATTAAATCCACCATCCAGGGTGTGGCAAACGATATACGGAATGTATAGAAACAGTGAGAAATTGTATGGTATTATGTAGTTTGTTGCACATACTAGGAGAATGAAGTATTTACCACAGCGTAAGGATTATCCTTCAGAATATTTTAAATAAAATTAGATTTCGCTGGAAAAAAATGATCCCAGACGTGCTATCTTTTTATGGAGACAACCCGCATATCATATTGTAATCCGTTTTACATGGTCATGTAAACTTTTTAACACATGACGTCACTGTTTCTAGTGATATTGTATTTATGACGTAAACCGCTTGATTAACTGGATAGCCTATAAATAATTTTCACAAAACATTAAAAAAACAGTCGAAAATAGTTGCCACAAAGCCGTTTCGGCGCGTTATATTACAGAAAAGCCCTAACCATAGGCTACGTTATTAATTAAAGGTCGGGAAACAACTCAAATTTTGTTTAAAAATCTGGTCAAAAACTCTAGTTCCAAACCGTTGATGAGGGAGCGACTTATTGGCTGTCATTTAAATCTAAATTTTTAGACTGTCAAAATATCAATTATAACAAACGTTATATGATCTTCCAGTAATACAAAACACAGTAATATGATAAAAAGCTAATAATCTTCATATACTGTTCACTGCATACTGCATTACAGTAAATAATTTACGACTCTAATCGAAACTGATATATTACTATGATATACTACACTATTCACTAGGTAAATAAATAATAATTTAATTAACAGCCATTAGCGTTATGCCATTGATTTTATGGTTTATGCATTTGAGATGATTTGGGGCACAAAACAATAACGTAAACGAGAAGTGCAAGTTAATGCATCAAGTTGGCAGCACGGAATTATTGCCCCCTGGGTCGCAGGGGGCACACTACTTCTGACATATGTCAAATACATGTCAAATAGACGTCAAATATATGTCATATGAACCTGTCAACGTTCATTTGTTTAATTTACAGTGATTACTTAATTTTTATAATTTCAGTAGATATATTCAAATAAAAAATAATTGATTTTCATGATTTTTATTACATGTTCATCTTACATTATTTAAAGAAAATAATTTATAATAAAATAGCATTTTCTTCTCATTCTTGATTACTTGGAAGAGCCAGGTGAGTTCTTGTTCATATCGATTACAATTTTATACGATCTTCTTGGTCTCCTAATGAACGTTTTTCCGCGTGGATTTTATATCTCCCGTAATTTTATACCAAAGGCCTTCCGCTGAGACGTTGTACGTAACTGTACCATTGCAGTTTTGTTGCATAGAGTTAAGCAAGAAGATCCCAGTAGAAGCGGCGCTCTGCAAATTTCGTAATTGACTAGCATTTTATATTACTCAGTGTAGTTATTTGAGGGAGGACCAAAGTGGCTAACAATTCCATGAGACCTAAAGCTGATGTTCCAGTTTTCTTCACAGGAACATTCTTTCATCTCTCCCTAAATTTTGAACATTTAAAGGTATTTTTAAAGTGCTATTCCTATTTGAATAATTTGGCATTTCGATATTGAAATTATGAGTTAAATTACGTACTCTGTCACACGAATACTCTAATTCGGTTTTAGAAAATTTAATTCTGTCGGAAAGACATAAAATATCAGTAGTCATAATAGAAGTTAAAGCGACTGAACAAGAATTTGTAATACCGCCAAGATGAATTGTTGGAATTGCATTACATAATAAAAAATTTTTCTTGTTATTAATAAAAGTTGTGTCAAAATGATCTGCACAAATGAACGAATATAACAAATTTTCATCAGAGTTAATATTGCAAAATTTATTCCAAATATCACATCGCGCCGTACTTTCTACAGGAAATCTAAAAAAGTGTTTATTTTGTGGTTCTCTTACTTTCAAACGTTTATTCTCGCAGTTGGGTTGCCATAAGGTATCTTTTAGATCAACAATCTCTTGACAAAGTGCTTCAATGACATTATTTTCAATATTTTTTACTATTGTTTATTTCTGACAAATAATTTTATAAATTTTTCTTTTTTATTTCATAGATTACTTAATTCATTTCAAACGTTAGCAGCGACATGAACCTGTTAGTGACATCTGGGTCGTAGGGGGCACACTACTCTCATTGCCTACTATTTGCTGCCAGTTTCCCTATACAAGTTGCACCGGGGTGATTTGGGGTTCAAGCCTTTTAACTTCAAAAATAGCTCTTAGTGGAAATTCAGCGCTACGACTACTTTAGTTTTTTTGTGTATATGATGCCCGTATTCACCAACATCAAATAAATCTTCAAATAGCTTATTCACTGAATAAGAGAAAAATATCGCATCAAAATATGACAGCTAGAATAAATACCTTCATTTGTGTTATGGTATCGATGCGATATTTTTCTCTTATTCAATGAGTAAGCTATTCGAAGATTTATTTGATGTTGGTGCATACGGGCATTAGTGTAGGAATGAGCGAATTTTAAAAATAACTTTCATAATTTCACATTTTTTATACGAAGGAGCCATTTTTGAGTTACAGGCGTGTAAACATGAGCATAACCCACTTTTCAGTCAAATTGTTAAAAATTGCTGATTTTTGACGATCGATTATGGCTAAACTGCTGAACCAAATTTGACGTTTAAGAGCTCTTTAGGCGCGAAATTTTGTGTTTTTTAATTTTAGAAAGAGTACAATTTTCTATAGGATGCACCGTTCTCGAGTTATAAGCGAAAAACTGAAAAATGTTCCACAATTTCGTGGTTTTTCGGCTCCCAAAAGTTAAGTTCACCTCAGAAACTGTCGCAAACTCATATAACTCATATTTGGGATACTCAAAGTGGATTAAAATCATTTCCGGTTTTGTAATTGTATTTTTCGGGAAGCAAATGTTTAATTTGCCTGGGCTTACTTACTTACTTAATATATCATAATGAATATATAATATTGATGATTATTATTACAGTATAGACATAAATTATTTCAAACTTTACGAGATATTGGTTTGTTTATGTTTTAAACTGTAGAAGCTGTTCCTTATCACATTTCAATTTATCTGATATTACAGGGACAACGATTGATAATAATTGTTGCAACAGTTTATAGCTCCAATATTCTCATTACAAGATAGTCCAGTCATTAGGTAGATTTACCCTGCAAAAGGTCGGGTATTTTTGATTTTTGGATATGTTATATATTTATAGGTCTCAACAAAAAACGCAAGTTTTCCCCCTCGGGGGCCTTCGGGAAGCACCGCTAACTTGAGAAAAAAGGCGCAAAAAAGCGGTTTTCACTTATTTTCATTAGGCAAAAATAGTTATTATCTAATTTGTTGACTATAAAATTCTCTACAACTTTTATCTAAAACATTTTTTTCTATAATTAATAGATAGCGAGCTACAGTGCAATTTTTTTGAAAATTACATGAATGCTTCATTTAAATCATATTTTATTATATTTTTTTTTACATTTTTTTACAAATTACTTTTTGACAATCATTAATTATTATTATATTATATAATAATAAAATATGATTTAAATGAAGCATTCCTGTAATTTTCAAAAAAATTGCTCTGTTTGAAGCACTGTAGCTCGCTATCTATTAATTATAGAAAAAAATGTTTTAGATAAAAGTTGTAGAGAATTTTATAGTCAACAAATTAGATAATAACTATTTTTGCCTAATGAAAATAAGTGAAGAGATATTTAGAAAAAAACGCTTTTTTGCGCCTTTTTTCTCAAGTTGGCGGTGCTTCCCGAAGGCCCCCGAGGGGGAAGACTTGCATTTTTTATTAGGACCCCTAAATATACAATATATCCAAAAATACCCGACCTTTTGTGGAATAAACCCTTATTTTTCTACCAAATGACTGGACTAAGAGTAATAAATAAATAATATGATATAAATATATTAACGAAAGCTGAATAAAAAAAATACGTTGAAACTTATGAAACGAATTTGAAATGATTATCACAAAACACATAGGTACCTACGTCAAAAATGACAGCGAGAATAAGTCACGCTAAAACGGCGATTTTGGAATTAGTTTCTGTTTGACAGATCTTGTGATGTTTCCCGGCTTTGTATTAATAACGCAGGCTACGCCCTGGCTGAGAATACTACGAAGATGTTTATGCCCGAGGGCTATGAATAATATGTAAGGCAAAGATAAACTTACGTATGCATGTATTGTTCCTAAGGCAACGTAAAATGTGGTCCTGTTGCCCGGTGTCCCATAACTGATCTTGTAATGTTTCTGGCGTACAATTTAAGGCTGTAAAAAATATGAATATATTATAGTATATTACAGAGTGATCAAAAATAACTGATTTAGTTGGCAATACAATTCTGCGGATCTTTTTATTTCATAGTTTGCACTACATCAGGTAATGGTGCGAATATGTTTTTAGAAATACAAATAGGTTAAGTTATTGTGTGTGTGAATGTATTCAAATTGAAATTATCAAATGTCACTGTCAACAGTGTCAATGACAGGAAATAAAGTTAATAGTATATTATTCAATGAGCATGTAATGTGTGGTATTACCTTATTACTCATGAGAATGAAGTTTGCATCTCGTGCCGGAAGGCGAGTGATGTAAATCATTCGAATTTAGCAGAAAATTTTAATACCGACTATTTAGCTACATTTTAGGCTTGAGAAGAAAATAAATGTATGAAAATGACGAAACTAATGAAACTTTGGCTTTTTAAGTGGCAAAAACTAATTTTGTTTGTACTCTCTGAAAGGTAGGTAAGATTTGATTTTGACATAATGATTGAATAATATTATTCCATCGAACTGTCAATATTATTCAATTAGCAACAGTAACGAAGGTCATTAATTGATAAAAATCGGTTGAACTATGGGTATATTATTTGACAGTTGTGGATAATTAATTTTTATTGCCAACTGAATCAGTTGTTTTTGATCACTGTATCGTAAAGAGTGATCAAAAATAACTGTTGGCAATACAATTCTGGGGATCTACTACATCAGGTAAAGGCGGGAATACTATTGACATTTATTTTTACAATAAATACAAATATGTTGTCAGAGCAGGGGCCTACGAAAGCTTAGAGGGACCACAGAAAAAAATAATTTATTCTTGAAATTTTAACGTTTATCTTGAAATTTCACCTTTTCAAAAAGTTGAAATTTCAACTTTTTTCTTGAAATTTCACCTTTTTAAAAGCTTAAAATTCATCTTTTTTTTGAAATTTCACCTTTTCGAAAAGTTGAAATTTCACCTTTTAAACTTGAAATTTCAACTTATAAACATGAAATTTCAACTTTTTAAAATTATGAGTTGCCAGTTAGGTTACAATGCAGTTTGTATTTTTTTATTTAAAAAATACAAACTGCAACGTAACCTAACTGGCAACTCATAATTTCAAAAAGTTGAAATTTCAAGTTTAGAAGTTGAAATTTCAAGTTTTAAAAAGGTAAAATTTCAAGTTTTAAAAATTTTTGTGTATGGCCCTTCTAAGCTTTCGTAGAGGCCCGACAGCTAATGGGAAACGGGAATATGTAAATAAGAATGCGAACCTGAAAGCGAAATTTGGAACTAAGACAAAGGAGCAATTTTATTTTATTCGTATGTTTATACATGGTCGTGCACAGTTTACCTATATAGTATAAAATTTATAATAGAACTAATATTTACAATTAATCGATCTACTATAATCTAACATATATTGTAAAAGTGGCCTAAGGAAAAACTAAACTGTAAACATAACCTAACAACTACTAACTAAAGTAATTAAAATGAAAAATAATTAATCTACTGCCACAACTAATAAAACAGGAAACAATGAAATATACTCTACCTAAAATAATAATAAACACTGAAAGAAAATTCAAAATATAAGAATAAAAAAAAAACGCCATTTCTACGTAGTGAAATAGCCCAATAGGATTTCGAAATTTCGATTGATTGGAATACCTTAGATTATTGCTGTGGATAATGTGGAAGAAATACAAGGATGTGGGTAGGGGAAACAACGACAATTTTAATGAAAAATTGTAAATGTACTCAAATTTAAATTTTCTAATTTCACTGCCTACATTGTCAATAACAGGAAATAATTTTTTGTATCAGTCTTACCAATTTCAAGTAATTTTTTATTGCGAACTAAATCAGTTATTTTTGATCACTGTGTAATTTTATATTAGGATGTGGCTATTTATACATACAGTATAAGAAATGGCTATTTATTCATATAGGGCGCGTGCATGTGACGTCACAGGGATTTAAAAATGGCAGCCTGGTGGACCAACAAACCATACTTGACACAAGAATCGTGACAAATCTCAACAAAAATGCCTCAATTTTGTGCTGTTGTAGTTGGCTGTGCGAAAAAAAGTGGTACTGGTGATGGGTTATCTTTTTATAGGTTCCCATTTGAGAATGATTGTAGAGGTAGAATAATTCCTGTAGCTCTAGAACGACGAAAAAAGTGGATAACAGCGCTTAAGAGAGCTGATCTGACAGATAGCAAAATTAAATACGGCCGAATATGTTCTAGGCACTTTATTACAGGTATTTTTTTCTATACGAGCCTAGCATTAAATATTATGGTAAATTGAAATTGATATCTGCTTAAACTAAATGAATTTTGCCAGATGTAAACAGTAAGATCAAAAATTAGGTTATTATGGGATAAAAGTGGGTTGTTTAAACTAAGTAAAAGATATATTTAATCAGAAATTATTCATTTAGAGTCCGCGATAGTTAAATAACGTAGATAATAAAGAAATAATAAAATTATTGCTAAATTAAATGAAAACCAGCTGCTTTGGAAGACAAAGACAATCCTGATTGGATTCCGTCTTTAAACATAGAATATACAAAGGGAATACAAAATAAAGATACCAGTTTAGACCGCTATAAACGGTTAACAGGTCGACACACTATGGTTTGATGGTTGTACTAATTATTGTATGTTGTAACTAACATATTTATTAACGAATTCAAATACATTTTACTAACATTCAATATGTTAATAACTAATATAATTATGTTGTAACTAACACTTACTAACAATACAATAAATACATTTTATTGACAGTAGAACACATAGTTGCAAAATATTCTGAGTTCGCTTTCGAGCTCGCTTTTTGAATCAAATTTTGTATTTTTTGTTTTGCACATTACTCCAGCACTAGTAGAAGGTGCAGCCCAGTATGCTTTCGAACCTGTCACAGAGACTTCTTCAATATTACGAACAGCATCGTCAATACTAAATGCTATTGCAGCTACATGTGAGCATGTTTCTGCCAGCCCAGCAACACAATCACAATGTGCACTTATAATTTCTCCATTTTTTTTTTACAAATCATCCAAGCCGTAACTGGTTTACTTGTCACTCTTTGGGAATGTAGTACCTGAAAACATGTATAAATTTGTATAGTTATGTTTATTACTTTATTTTTTATTTATTCAATTAATTTGTTTCGGGCGATTGCCCATACAAATGGAATTGACAACACCAGATAATATATAGAACTATGAATGTACAATACATACAAGATAATTACGCAAAATTCCAAAAAATAATGAGCTTACATTCTAACAGACCGACATTGAGAATTAAGTTACTATTAAACTTGCCAATATCTTTGTATAGTTATGTTCTAATCACTATATTTTAAGTAAAAGAAATTTTATAGTACGTACCTTGCCTCTAACAACGATGTAATCTTTAATTTTCTTGCACTGGATTGATCGAATCCTACCGCATCTGAACATATTGTATGCTTCCAAACTTTTGTACGTTTTAAATTCAGACGATGTATAATAACTTTTTTTATATACAAAATACTCCATTATATCAGGATACATGTTTTTGGAAAATGTTCTGAAGACGACAATGTATCCATATCGAGACAGTATGGATCTTGACCGTCAATAAGCGATATTTTCTCCAAATATCTCACTTTCACATTCTCTGACAGAGAATAATAGTGTTCACTTAACTGAGCCATAATACAACTTCAACTATCACAAATTTTAGATTGAAAAATCACAAAATAAGCACAAAAATCAAAAAACGTTCATTTCGCGCGATGATATCAAAGGCAATGAAACTGTTTGTTGGTCCACCAGGCTGGCGGGTTGCCTGCATTTGATCACGTGATGCACGGGCCCTATTCGGGATTATGAGTTGTCAGTTAGGTTATGTTGCAGTTTTTTTTTTTTTTTTTATTAATACATAAATGGCAACCCATAATCCCGACTGAATGTATAAATAGCCAATTGCGTATACGTACTGTATGTATAAATAGCCACATTTTTTATTTAAATAATGTGACGCAGTTACACTTTTTTATTAAGCTTGGCCAACTTCATTGAATTGCGCTACGCTTATTATGGCCGTCTCAAGTGTCAGTAAAATTACTCGAACCAAAATTACATATTGTGTACGTCAAGTGGCGCCACGACACGGAGTAACAAAGTACTATTAAGCAAATAATCTGTTAAAATAAATATTGAATTTTAATATTTAAATTTTGAAGTATTATATTTACTTTTAATAAACTGACAACACATTTTCCACATCTAAACTTCATTGACCAAGGCGGATCAGGGATACAGACACTCTTCTTCTAATTGAAATAAAAGAAAGGAGCGAAGCGGAGTGATTTGTTTCCAAGTTCCTAGTCCAGCATTTAGTATTATTTTTTTTGGATGCTGTTAAACAGGTTAGGCGTGCAGAAATAAAAAATCGATAACGTCTGTGGAGAGTGGAAGTGTTATGTAGAGTAAGCAACGAGAAATAAAAATTGACATTTAAAGCGTTATTAAATTATAGTTTATGGACATTTTAAAACTTTTTCGGTAAACAGTGGCATTGACATTGACATATACAGTGTGTTCCATTTAGAGGTGCCACCATTGGGATCTCGAGAACTATAAGAGATACGATGTCGGTTATGGAACTTTGTGTGCGCCTTTTTTCTCAATTACTAATAGGTTAGAAGTTATTTGAGAAAGAAAAAACCAAAAATATTCAGTTTTTCGTCATTATCTAGTGCCCTATGGGAATTTTTAGAAAAACAAAAGCACATCTGAGATGACCTCCTAAAGGCGCACAAAAAGTTCCATTTAACCGACATCGTATCTCTTATAGTTCTCGAGATCCCAATGGTGGCGCCTCTAAATGGGACATACTGTGTATTACGTAATCAGTGGTTGAGCAGTAAGAAAGTGTGTTCATCGATCGAATAAAATACGCCGCAACCAACACAGGAATTGTGAAAAACGGAATATAGCTCTCAAGGCATAACAAATGAACGATTACATCTTGCAACTCAGATTCAAGATTAAGAAAAAGAAAAAGACAAGAAGAAATCCAGAAAAATTGCGAAGATACCTTTACGAAAAATTGTGAAAAACGGAATATAGCTCTCAAGGCGTAACAAATGAACGATAACTTCTTGCAGCTCAGATTCAAGATTAAGTAAAAGAAAAAGACAAGAAATTCAGAAAAATTGCGAAGATAACTTTAAGAAAAGTAATAAGTCACAAAGAACACCAACTAAAGAAGACAAAACACAAAACGATAATAGTATATTACATCCGAGGTAGGAGATGTTTCATTACAGCCGAGGGCTTATGTACCTATCCTATATTACCGAAAGGCGAAGCACCGGGGTGAGATTCAGCGTGAGGCTGTGATGAACAGTGACCTCTATATACAAAATGGACCGGCGGCTTGAATAACTTGCGTGTATCCACCGAGAATACCACCCGCCTGACTGGTGGGGTGTCTATCTCTCTCTAACTTTCGTGTATAGTTCGACCAAGCAGATATGCGAAAATGTATTTAAGCTTTCTTCTTCATGTTCATCGTTAATTCGTCGAACTGGTACTAGCTGACGCATGCGTACTTCTCACTGTTAGAAAGAGATAGCCACCCCACCATGACAGTTGAGTGGATACAGCTCGCGCCGTTGTAAAGAGATAGGAGTCGCCGGTCCATTTTGTATATAGAGGTCACTGGTGATGAAACTTCCACCAAGGTTATGTACACTATTTTATTCACAATCATCTTCATTTTAAATCAACAATTTTCGAAATAAATCAATGAGTTATAACCTTTAATTTTATTAATATTTTTGACAGTTCTCTTAAAATTTATTTAACCTACTTAATTATAGGGATCTATGGCAATGTTGCTGGTTGCTAGGCAACCCCTACATAAACATTTCCAACCCAAGAGATGGAAATGAAATCTGTTATTTCCAACTTAACCTCCAAAAGGTTAGGAATCGGTTACTACAATTATTATGAACAATAGTTATTTATGCAACAAGTTATAATCTTATTTCACGAAGAGGAAAGTTTGACCGAAAGAGCCGCAGGCGAGTTCATCAAATCCTATGAGTGAAATACACATTAAATAATTGAAGTTGTTTATGGATAAATATTTATTATATACTGTAATGATTTCAAAAAATCGTTACGCGGTTTTTTTCAAAATCTTAGTGTTCAATTTGATTAGCGACATATTTTGTGTGTTTCCGCGTGATTGAACGGTACCCGGAGCACATGCAGGCAATTCAATTCGATTCGATCGGTTTGACGTGTCGTAGCTGCGTGTGTGCTGACTGTATTTTTTTCCAAATTTTGCTGTGATTTTTTTATCTTGTATCATCGGTGTCATGATACACTTTTGTTATCTTTTATTCATTTATTTGGCTAGTTTAACATCTGATTGGGTAAGTTTCAATTATATTTTTTTGTTCCTATCAGTTGTTTGTCAAAATTTTACATACACCGTTAGCACATGGAGTAACGGCACGGCCAATAACTCGAACGGCTATCGCCTCACAGTTGGCTTATGGTTATTCAAAATTAAGGTTTTTTTGTAATACGAGGCGATAATAGTTTTTCTGTTTAACTATTACTTTTTATGCTGAACCAATAACCAGTACGGTTCACCGGTCCCCAGCGTTTAACGCTTTCACTTTTGCTTTAAATTCCTTTTTTTGTCTCGTAATATTCTGCTTAACTTTTTGTGTTCTTAGCAACCCTCTAAGACACGGTTGTAGCGCCGAGTTTGGCGCATTCAATTTTTGTGAGTACACCATACCTATAGTAATTCTGTATCGCTTTATTTTTATTTATTTTTCGGGGTTTAATATTTTTAATGGGATTAAAAATTGGCTATTTGTCATGTTTTTTTCATTGTTCAAATTTATATAAATTATATTTTTTGTCCAAAAGTTTATCTCTAAATTTATCTATTTTTTATAATTTTGGCTAAAATTGTTTTGGAAATTTATATAAATTCTTTAATAGGTTTTTAGGATCATATAACAAATTTGTTATTCACTTTTACTACATTTTTATACAGCTCGTTAGCTATCTTATACGGTGGAGTTGCAGACGTGGCTACCGCTGATTTGACGTCACAGTAACACAATTGTATTGTTGCTCGTTCAAGTTTTTACGAGTTTATCTTAAACTATCTAAGAGTATCTTCGACTTCTGGGTAAGCCGTTTATCTATCTTAAATTTTATCTAGTAATTTTTAGGCTACCTAGATTAATAATTTTGTTACTATAAAATTCCGCCGAGTAGAGAATCTTCTCTTAAAGCTAGAGCTCAATCATTTTACTAACCATAAAACCATATCTTGTTCTAATCTCCGCTCTCACTGTCCACTACAGCTTGGCCAGCTGTTTTCTTGTTTGTTGTGCACAGTTTTTTTTAAAAGGAAAATTTATTTTTGACAAGTAGTTTCACATTTTTATCCGAAATATTTTTACTATTACGATTGCTGTAGATACGATTTTATTGTATTTTTGTACTAAATTTTCTTGTAGCAACGCCTAAAATTTATGGTCTTTTTTATGATTTTTCAACGTCCCGGTCCGGATGAGTTGTTTGGATCGCTGGGGCGGGGAATCATCTCCACAAAGTTCACATTGAGACGAGAGACCGCTTCCGCAAGCTATACCCACTCGCTGCCTGAAAGTGCCGTTCCTAAGACTTAGAGCGATCACCACTACGCCTAAGCCCTACGTGCTCTGGATGCCGCCCTGCGTTTTTAACGTCACCATCAGCGTGAACCTGCTCTGACGAGAGCTGGACAACGTTTCGGCATATTCAGAGAGAAGGACTTGGCAGATCGTAGCCGTCATCAGCGAGGCGGACTTGGCAGATCGTAGCCATCATCAGCGAGGCAGTCGGTCCGAACTTACCACGACGCCGTGCGACAGGTTTCTCCCCTCCAGCGGCCCACTCATCTCTAGGATCCATCATTTTTTTGTAACCCCGAATCAGGTCTTCAACCAGGTGTGTACGACCATTTTTTTTTGGGTTTTTTTTTGCAACTAATAATTTTAATTAAAATTTATCTTAAAAACAATTTTGCAAATATTTTAAATAAACTTAAAATTTTACTGTAACTTCTTTTGAGTTGTTGTGTCTTCTCTTAACCCGACATAACTGGCGCCCATCATTTCATCCCTGCACAACCACCCTTTAGGAACCCTCGACCTCGCGCAACCACGACCAACCCTTGAGCTGCTGCGGGTAAGTGTGACGCGTGATTTTCCCTCAGAAAATCACGTCAAAATTTTTTTGTCAATTTTTTACTTTATCTTTTACGTCACAATACATTTACTATAAACTGTTCATTCCTTACCTACACTTCTACTGCTCGGGGCACATCGACCCATACGGGAATTTGTAATTTTTGCAACTTTCAACTGCAAGAACCAAATAACACTAGTAAAACAAATCTGTATAAAGTATCATAGCGGTCCACTATGCACAAGCAAGTTTGAACTTGTGAAATTCGATAAAACAGTATCATGGGCCATATTGACTCGAACGTAATGAATGTCACTTTTCGTTTTTTATAAAAACTAACATTATTACGAAAACATATACAAACCCAACATTGTGGCGGACGTCCAATTTACATCAGTCTTACATCCATTGCTCGACACAGAAATAACTGAATATGAACTGAAACGTAATATAACTCTTCTGAAGAATAATAAAACTCCTGGACCCGATCTAATTTCAAACGAAATAATAAAATCACTAGAAAGTAAATGGTTTCAAACACTACATATTTTTCTGAACAACTGCTTAACTTCAGAAACCATACCGGCAGATCTTGCTAAAGGCACTCTAATCCTAATTCATAAAAAAGAAGAGAAAACCGATCCGAACAACTACAGAGGAATAGCTATGTTAAATACCATATTAAAAATGTTAACGAACATCATTTCAAATCGTCTTGAAACATGGGCAGAAAGCTTCGACGTTATTCCTGAAGCACAATGTGGCTTTAGGAAAAAGAGATCTTGTTTAGACAATCTATTTACATTGAGCGCTATTGCACAATCACGACTTATAGAGAAACGTAACACCTATGTAATATTTGTCGACTTTAAGCAAGCTTTTGACTCTGTCAACCACGAGAAATTATGGTATAAACTATTTGAATTAGGAATTAGTGCAAAATTGATCAGACTCGTGAAAAACATATATGACAATGCTGAGATCATATTGAGCATCAATAGAATGCTTTCGAAACCCATAAAAGTCAACAAGGGAGTTTTACAAGGAGACTCTCTAAGCCCACTACTATTTAGCCTATTTATTTCGGAAATTGAGAACTTTTTCAGAAGTCAAGGAACAGAAGGCGTCTTTATTACTCACTCCATAGATATCCTGTGGTGGAACTCTGCTCTATTGCGATGCGATAGTATGACGTCAAGCTAGCAGGGTATGTTTTGGTACTCTACTCAACGGTCGCAATCCACTTCGGGTGTTTTCGATATAATGCGATAATTTCAATCTCTCTGAATCACTTTTAGGGATTTTTCCCCTTAGTTTGAAGTTATTGCTGGTATTTTTAGTAAGAAAATTGTCATCTATCAATAAATAATTATTTAGGTTATATTTATTTCAAGGTAAATATTTTATTTGAGTATTTATACTTTTTAATCCATTACATGACTAATTTTTACCTCTCGTTAAGAGAGGTATTGGAATCATGCTAAAATTCGCCTATTCAGATTTTAGTGAATAAGCACGTTTTAAGGTCCCTTGAACCCGATTATAACATTTTTACGATGATTTCCGTGTGTGTGTGTGTGTGTGTGTGTGTGTGTGTGTGTGTGTGTGTGCATGTTGGAGCCACGGTTTCTCAAATACTGTAAGACTTAAAAAATATTTAACTAAAAACTATACTATAAAGTTAAAGATAGATGCATATAAACATATAAAATAATAAGTTGTAAATGAGTCTCGCAACCCATGGAAAACAAGTGGAAAATTAAAATGTTTGTAATTGACAGATAAATGTGAGTGTTAAAAATTCAGAGACATTACTGAGCCAAAGACATTACTAAAGACTTTTTCTTGCCAGTAAAGTTAATATTTCTTATTTTTTATTATTTATTAAATATTTATAATTATAGATACATATATTACATGGGTATATCCTTAAGAAATACCGCCAATCTCATCAATGAATTGGAAGAATCTCGAACATTAGAAGAATAAGAGTGAATAGAATGAATTAGAAAATATAAAAATATATAAAGAAATGTTAAATATGTACAATACTTATATAGCCTAATATGGAAATGGCGAGAGGTCTTGTGCTGGCTAAATAGATTTTTTTTATATCATTTTACAATGTAATAGTTGTTTTATTTGTAAAATACGTAACCGTTCATACTTAGAGCAAATTTTTTTGTTTAAATAAATATAAGTTATATTTCTCTAGCTTATAATATACGAAAAACAATTTATAAAATTATCAATATAACATATACATAATTAAATTTGTTTTAGTACCTTATATTTTTTATTTATTTACAATATAATATATGTACATACATATATACAATAGATTCTTGTTAAATAAATACAGTATTTGTAATAGTTATTTATTATTTAAAAGTACCGTCACGTCTTCACAATTCCAAATTTTATTTTTATCATGAAACACTCACCTTCTCTCTCTGACTAATGCATATTCGCATTACTTTGTAAAGGACAGAGCACATTGCGATCGCTTTGAAACTGTCGCTTTCGAAGGGGTAAGGGGAACGAACTGCAGCGATGGAAAAGATAGAGTAGAGTACCAAAATCGCAATTCTACGTCACTTTTACGTCATACTATCGCTACGCTAGAGAGCAGAGTTCCACCACTGATGTTACTATATGCAGATGATCTAGCAATATTGTGCGATTCTTTACCAGATGTTCATAAAAAACTAAAATGCTTAGAAAAATACTGCAACAACAATAACTTGCAAATAACTATCAAAAAACAAAAGTCATGAAATTCTTTAGGGGAAGACCTCGTCGAATAGATACCAACTTCTACTGTCAAAATGCAAACATTGAAATGGCAACAGAATACATGTATCTGGGTGTCATATTCACAAGCTCAGGTACATTCAGGAAAGCAAAGGACAATATGATGAGTAAAGCGAGAATCACAGCAGGGAATGTCAAAATTCTCATGCGGAAAACTAAAATGACATCATGGGAGGCAAAATTACACCTGTATAGAACAATAGTACTTCCTACTCTACTGTACGCAGCTGAACTTTACAGCCTGCAATACATTAATGAGCTAGAGAAAATCCAAGTAGGGTTCTTCAAAAACTTGTTTAACTGGTCAAGAAATACACCAAATTATATAGTGAGAACAGAAATAAATCAACTAAAATTAGAAATTACTATATTTAATTTGGTTGTGAACTTCTGCAAAAAACTGCTATTAATGAACCCCACCAGATATCCAAAGATATGCTACAACAAGCTGGTACATCTTGACAACAGCCCACATAATAACCCAAAATATAACTGGGTAACCCAAGTCAAGAATATGTTTCAAAAAATTGACAGCCTGGAATAAACAAAGTTTCAATGTATTGGAACTCTGTCAACACGAACTTCTGGGCAATGCTGCTCAAATACTAGAAGATGAAGACCAAGCCAGAATTTTGAATTCATCGTACAGTGTCAAGTACAAGGATATCTCAACTTCCGAAGCCGACTTAACTTATTTATCAGCTGAAGTAAACTTTAACGTTATAAAGATTATTAGCCAAATACGAGTGTCATCAACAAGAAATACAGCTCAGTTATATGTTAACGGATCGGTATTTAAATTCGATCTTGATAACGTTTGTTCTATATGTAACTGTTTACAGCCTGATAATTTCTACCACTTTTTCGTGAGGTGTCCATTCTACACTGCTCCGAGATCCGCCTTCCTCCAGAAACAGGCAAACATTAGCGCCATCCGTCGTCATACTTTGTGTAATAATATTGTCAAATTGTTCCAATGTTCTATAATTCATTAGGAAAAAAATGCTTATTATATATATTATTTACACTTAATAATAATTTCTTCATGAATATAACGTATAAGTTTTTATATAAAAACATGTCAGCTATGCAAACATGAAAAAAATTGTTCCCTCTATAACTTACAGTTTGTCCCATTGTTTGTCGATCACTGGTCAGTACCTGCTACGTCACGCACCAAATTCTTAAACCGTAAAAATTCATATCTCGCTTATTATGTAAAATTTTTAAGTCGCGTTTGCACTAAAATTCCTATTTTATCTTGTTCTTACAGAAAAAAAATAAATAAAAGAAAAATGGTATAGGACCCCATTAACTAAAACAATAATACAGCACTTTAAAATCGCGCTTAGGTCACATAGACCCGAACAGAACAGGAGGGTTAAACCATGGATTATTAAAAATGATTAAAAGTTAGCGCTGAAAATAATAATATTAAAATACATTTATCACCTATGTTAAAGTAATTATTTTACGTAAGATTATTTTTTTATTAAATCTATTATGTTTTGTTTCTATTTAGCTATTTAGGTACGTTACCGATGCTGTTGGATAAGAGCTACATTTAATGAGACTGCTATTCATGTATTTTATTTCAGTTTATTGCTAGATTTCAGTGAGTCGGTATCGTGGTGATTGTTTGTGTAGTGTTGTGAGGAGTCGGAGTTCTATAACAATGAGTTGAGCCAATTGTTGTCTTTTACTGCGTCCACAGATCCTTTTTCCTATAACTAGTGTGTTTGGTTGACAAATGTGTTATCCATCTGTGTATGCCGTAGTCTTTCACAGTAAGTGCCGGTATAGGTACGGATTGACTGACAGCCAAGCACGCGGCCCACGAAGCACGACCTGCTAGCCCTCGTGCCAACGGTGCACTGCTGTCATCTTCAGTGTGTTGCTCAGGAGTTGCCCAACGTTTCGCTAACACTCCACGATTGCGGGCGGAGTGTGGGTTTCAGCTTGGCTTTCAATCCATGCTCCCGAGAGCCCCAGGTGTGCAATCGCTGGGAGAGTGTTTAGCTTAGTTCTTGTACTCTGATTGGTGCTGCCTCTTGTAAGGCGACTCTCAGAAGGGTATGCCGTTGCATACGTGTGTTATTTCTCGTGTGATTTCTCAATGAATTCCTTGTTGTGGATATGGATGCGAGTACCCCTTTTTTGAGTGTGATTGCCCCCTCACTGAGTGTTTCTCATGTGCTGATTCTTTTCCAGAAGCAATCGCGGCGTAGAGGATTTCGTGTCAACGGGTTCGGCCAGTCGACGGTCATCCGTATTTATTGACTTTGACACTGTTATATTTTTTTTTTGTGGAATATACGAGTATAGGTGATAAATGTGTTTTAATATTCTTATTTTCAGCGCTAACTTTTAATCATTTTTAATATTTCAGAAGTGGGATCAGAACATTTTTAACTTTCAGCTTTTTGGGATCTGAACAGCTTAAATTTTGGAACAGTGCGGGCATTTGTTACGTTTATGTTTAGTTGGATTACGAAACTGAAACAACAATACCTACAACATGGCGTTACCTAACAACAGTCCTCAGTATAATGTTTACTTAGAAGCCCATCACCGGATGTTAGTACGGAGGATAGTTTGCGGCAAATGTCGGACATTATGTTGCAACTCACCCAGAATTGCAGCGAATGTAAGAAACACAACTCGCAATCCAAACATCTACTCACTCTGCTCGTCCAGAAAGCCGTGAAACCATACCGTTTTTCGATCCTTCGGATGCAAGTGTTTCAAGTGAAAAGTGGATTCAGAAAATAGAGGATTTGCGCGCTATGTATAAATGGGACGAAGTAACTACCATTATGTATGTGACATCTCGCTTGAAAGTGTATGCGGAAACGTGGTATAAAGGGCTGCAAAGAATAAATCATTCTTGGAACACATGGAAGACTATGTTGTTGGAGGCATTTCCGGCACAGAAATATTACTTTCAGTTGCTTCAGGAAATGATGGCTCGCAACAAGAAACCAGATGAAACCATGTTGCAATACTATTATGAGAAACTGGCGCTACTCAACGCTTGTGACATTACTGGAGAAAGGGCTGTCTCATGCATAATAGGAGGAATTCTTGACGAGAATATCCAAACCGCAACCTGAGCAACACACTAAAGATGGCAGACAGTGCACCGTTGGCACGAGGGCTAGCGGGCCGTGCTTCGTTGGCCGCGTGCTTGGCTGTTTCTCCAATCCGTACCTATACCGGAACTTACTGGGAAAGACTACGGCATACACAGATGGACAACATATTTGTCAACACTAGGTATAGGAAAAAGGATCTGTGGACGCAGTAAAAGACAACAATTGGCTCAACTCACTGTTATAGAACTCCGACTTCTCACAACATTACACAAACAATCACCACGATACCGACTCACTGAAATCTAGCAATAAACTGAAACAAAATACATGAATAACAGTCTCATTAAATGTAGCTCTTATCCAACAGCATTGGTTGCGTACCTAAATAGCTAAATAGAAACAAAACATAATAGATTTAATAAAAAATAATCTGCTTATTTAGATGCATATTTGTACTATCTTTTGTTTCTTTATCTCAACCAGAGGCATCTCATATGAGGATACATGAAGTTTTTTTATCGTTATTTTTTGACCTATTAATTTTTTTAAATTTTTACCTATAAAATATTACATGCAATACAAAATACATAAAAAGGTACTCTTGATAAAACTTGATATACGCAGTAGTTTTTGAGATATTTTAATTTTTAGAAAAAAAATAATTATCCAAAATATTTAGTTAACATAACAGTTAAAAATCAATCAACTTACCATAAGAGCAAAATATAAAAACGAAACAAAACTGTTTATAACTATTGTTAATTATTTTATTTTTAATATTGGTAATTTTTTTTAAATTAAAAAAAGTGGAAAACGTTAGTGTTCGTGAATATGCAGATATGGATATTGTAACGGTAATGGTTGTCATACCTCCAAAGAATATCGACGTAGTATTCAAGAATGAACTTATATAAATTTCATTGTTTCGTAATTCTTAATTTCTTTTGGGTACTTATTATTTTCAAAAATTTAAAATATCTCAAAAACTACTGCGTTTATTAAGTTTTCACAAAAGTACTTTTTTGTCTATTTTTGTATTGTATGTAATATTTTATAGGTCAAAAAATAACGATAAAAAATCTTCGAGACGCCTCTGGTTGAGATACAGAAAGAAAAGAAAGTAAAATTATGCATCTAAATAAGTAGTATTCTCATACCAAGTTTCAAAATTTTAGTGCAACTAGTATTAGAGTTATTAATAAAAATGGGATTGATGAGGTGAACTTTTAAAGGCCTGTAACTCTATAACGAAAAGTTTCCGGACATACCTTGATGTACGACATTTTTGCTCAAAATGAGCTTAGGAATACACGAGCTCTGATGCATTCTGTATATTCAGTCACGAATTTGTAGATTTCTGGTGAATCTTAAATCTAAAATCTTTAGAAGTATGAAATTTTCATAAAAATTGTTAATTTTTCCGCCATATTTTTCCAAAATTCATCATCTTTTTGAATATAATTTATTGTTACTGGCCTATTTTCTCCACACCATATCCCTGATATGCATATACTTGTAATTGCCCTTATATCTGGTAGTACCGTTTGTCATTTTTATTTAGTACCAAATTACCTTGTTCTGTTTTTAATATAGTAATTTTCTCTTTACTAGCAGCATCTACATCCATGTTAAATGCTGAATATGGGCATTTTATTTGTACGATTTTGTCATCGTCCAATAAACCATCAGGTGTTGTTATGAACAAACTTCACATTTTTGTATAGTTAAATTTTCCTGCCTTTCTAATTGCTTTATAGCTTCATACTCGTATTTTTTCCATAACTAACAGCAACACTACTAAAATATGTATGCGAGTATAGTTATTTTCGTAACAAGTTATGAAAAATACCAAATATCATGCGAGTGTAAATTGACGCACGACGCGTAGCGGAGTGCAAGTCAATACACACGAGCTAAGATATTTGTATTTCATACAAGTTATGAACATTATTTTTTAGACGAGCATAAATAAATTTTACTTTATTTTCAAAACTGAAATTTAGGTTCAAACGTACGGACAGCTGACAAATGAATAATGTATACATATAGCCAGCAAATAATGACATAGTAACCTAGCAACCGTGTCAACTATTACGATATGAAATATATCGTAACACTAATGTCATAAGTTCAACTTTCAGTGCTAGGATACTACGTTGATATGTCATACTTATCACAATGGTCGTCTAAAAAAATATTTTTTTACTAAATTAGCACCAACTGTGCTAGTTGGTTGTGCTTCGACGTCTGCACACAGAGTAAAAATTAGATGCTGTTAGTATTTTTCGCCGCACTTCAAGCTTGATTTGGTTTGTTTTCCTAATAATTTTCTTTCTTCTTCATTTCGTTCTAGTGACTGCAAGAATTGTATTTTTCTTAAATTATATTCTTCTGAGTCATATCTATTTCGTTTAATTGCTCCCCATAATGTGAAACATTCGTTTAAATTTTTTGTATTTTTCTTTTACGAGGCATCATATTAATTTTATTATTTAGTGAAGTGTGAAATCTTAATTTGATTGATTGAATCCGTCGTTGGCACTAGGTGAAACATTTTAATAAGGTAAAATAATAACACTTGGCTAATTTTCACAAAATAAAGTTTATTATCTTTACCGCGATTTCGGCTTTTACGCCATCTTCAGAAGACTGAAAAATGTACAAGAGAACTACATGAATATATATATATATATATATATATATACAAAGACACAGGTATAAGATTATAAACTAATTTGTTAAATATCCGAGTGGAGAACATCTGTTTGGTCATTCATCAGTTTCTCATTGCGTTTAATGGCTTTGTCTATTTCAAATGTTTCCAAGAAATTTAATTTCGAACCTTTATTTTCTAAATGTAAAATTTTTAAGTTTTTTATTGAACAGTTGTGATTGTTTTTAAAAAGATCTCATATGTTCATTAAACCTAATGAGGAAACTTCTATCCGTTTGACCAATATATTTATATTCACACATGTCACACTGGATTTCATATACACCTGATTTGTCTAGAACATTTGTTGTATAAATTTTGTTGTTGATTAGCTTACTTAAAGTATTGTTATTGTAATAGGCCGGCTTAATATTGGTGTCTCTAAATTTCTTTTTAATATCTATATTGATTTTGCTTACAAAGTTGTATCGATTGAAATATTTATTGTTAGGACTAGGTTGTACGGCATAAAAGTTTATTAAAACCGAAGTAACTAGTCTGTGGATAAGACTGTTAAATAATGCAGACATTTTAATGTTCTCCGGGTGATTGGAACAATTTGGTATTATATTATCGCTATATGTGTCCTTTCTATATATCTCATATTGAAATGAATCGTCCTTATGTGTAATTGTAATATCTAAAAAATTTAGTTGGCGATTAATCTCTTTTTCTAAGGTAAACTGGATTGATTTGTGGAAGGAATTTAGAAAATCTTTTAATTGTGTTAACTGTCTGTGTAAATAATAGTTTAAATTTTCTTTTAAACTAATTGACAAATGTAAATAATAGTTCAAATTTTCTTTTAAACTAATTATCCTACTCCATTTGTAGCGCTAACATCAAAAAATAATTGTCTTTATTTTCTGAATAATATTTTATTATTTTCGACGGCTCATATTTCCTAAAATATGTACATAACATAAGTGGGATGAATTTAAATATAATTACAATAAATCTTACGGTGTAGAAATCGTATCAATACAATATTAAGTGTTATTAAATACAATTTTACTATTTTTCTTCTGACGTTCTGATTGTCTTTTTCTACTTTTTATTTAAAACAAAATTAGTCACTTGATATTAATTTTTAACATTTCTTCCCCCCAGTGAATTGGACCCGGTCTTATAGTTCAATTCACTTTCCATCTTCTGCACGTAGATCAAGCTTAGCTAACTTTACTGCAGGTCTCTTGTAGATTCCTTTCGATGTTTGAATTTTAGCACTTCGGACTTGTCCATTAATACCTTTATATGCTTCTATAACATGTCCTTTTATCCAACAATTTTGCGGTTGATTTCCATCGACTATTATAACTATATCACCTTTTTCTAGAGGTTTTTCTGGGGCACACCACTTTGGTCTTCTTGTTACTGTCGGTAAGTACTCACTGACCCATTTTTTCCAAAAGCGTCGTGCGTATAACTGTGACATAAGTCAATTAGATCTCAAAACCTTGATATCATCACTAAATTTGCTCATAGGTTTTACTCCATTTAATGATCCCAAAATAAAATGGTTTGGTGTTAAAGCTTCATTTTCTTCGCTATCTAATGGTAGGTAAGTAAGTGGTCGCGAATTAACTATATTCTCAACTTCAATTAAATAACTACGTAGTAGACGTTCAGAAAAGGTACGAGACGGTTTTATGGCATACATCTCACCATTCTCTCCCAACTTCCTCCCATATGGGGACTAGCCGGAGGGTTAAATAAAAATTTGGTTTCCGGAGTAGTAAACTTCTCTGCTATTTTGTCATGTTTAATCATCTTTAATTCTTTTCTTAATTCTTTATCAGCGCGAACAAAATTCGTGCCACTATCACAGTAAATCTCTCTCGGTTGACCTCTTCTATTAATATAGTCTTTAAAGCATAATATAAACGAGTCAGTGTCCAAACCATATGCAATTTCAAGGTGAATTGTTAAGCACGTAAATAAACAGCCCCATCTCTTCTCTGTTTTTCGGCCTTGTACGACTTTTATTGGCACAAAATAGTCAACACCAACAACGGTGAACGGCCGAGTGTAAGCGGCTAATCTTGCTGCCGGTAACGGAGCCATTTCTGGTTTGCATGACTTCGAATCAGATATTTTACATTTTGGGCATTCAAATCGAATGCGTTTTAGGAATGGACGTAGTTTTCCAATATAAAATCGTTGGCGTAACTCATTAACGACAGTTTCATGATTTATATGATAGTACATTTCATGATATTTATGTATCAATAATTTCGACATATGATGTCTTCTATCAAGAATTACTTGTTCTTTCAAATTTTCATCTACATAACTTGCAGCATTTATTCTGCCCTTTACTCTTAACACACCAGCTGAATAATTTGAGAACAATTATAAATAGAACTTGTCGGATCCACGCTTTGCATGAATCATTTTGATCTGTTTTGCTAGTTCAATGGCTTCGTTTTCAGAATTTACGCTTGCCAACAAATCGTCTACGTAATGATTATTTTTAATGGCATTAACTGCTTCTGGAAATTCATCTTTAAAACGTTCCGCATTGATGTTCTTTACGTACTGTGCTGAGCTAGGAGAACATGTTGTTCCAAATGTCATTACCTGCATCACGTAAGTTTCGGGGGTTTTTAAGCCATCATCATGGTATCATAGAAAGCGCTGTGCATGTTGACCTTTTTTATTTATTAATACTTGATGAAACATTTCAGCTAGGTCAGCAGTGAATGCTATTTTTCTCTGTCTGAATCTATGTTATTACATTTTACATGTTAATGAGGCTAGTTGATCAGGGCCCTTTAATAACATAGAATTCAAAGATACTCCTTCTACCTTTGATGCGGCATCCCAAACCATTCTCACTTTCCCCGGCTTGTTTGGGTTAGAGACAGGAAATATAGGGAGATACCAGATTTTGTTCGTGATTTTCTTTGAAATATTCTTCTGATAATTTACGAATATAACTTTTCTCAAATCTGTATTTCTACTCAGACGTCGCTCTAGAAGTTCTAGTCGATGAATTGCGGCTTTTCTACCTGGAAGATTTTTGTAATCATTTTTCCAAAGCAAACCAGTTTCGTAACGATCTCCTATTCTTCTTGTTGTGGACTTCATTATAATATTAGCTCTTCGTTCTTCTTCTGATACAGTTGAGTCTTTTGGTTGTTGAACCCCTAAGTTTTCTAAACTGAAGTAGTACTTCATCATTTGATTCAATTCTTCACAAGAATTTTGATTTTCATAAGAATTATGGAAATTACAATATTTAATAGTATGATCAACTGACTTGTCAAGATTAGCACATATTGTCCATCCTAGTCTTGACTTTATTGCAACTAGTTCGTTATCTTTTCTTTCTCGGTGTTTCTGTATAATACCTAACTTCCAATTGTTAAGCCCAATGAGTATTCCTGGATTAGCTGATTCATAAGATTTAATAGGCAGGTTACATATATAAGGATATTTGTTAGAAAGTTCTTTATATTTTAAAGTCTGCTTTGGCAGATTTAAAGATTTTACAGTCTGCACTGACTTTAATACGTACTCTTTAGCACCTTCGACGGCTCCACTGATCTTTAATGACAGAACCATTGATTCGACCTCAATTCTGTGGGTTTCGTCAGTCCATCTAATGCAAAGAGTTGATCGTGGTCCTTCTAACTGAAGTTGTTTCGCATACTCTTCTTCAAGGAATGTACCATCTGAACCGCTATCTATGAACGCCACTGTTGCGATACTTTTATCGCCTTTTTTTAAAACTACTGGCATGTACTGAAATAAAACTTCGTTTTTGCTTGATAAGTGGCTATTTTGAATTTTTACAGTCATGGGATTTTTTTCGTTCTTCGCATCTTCATGTAATAATGGATGATGTACTAGTTTGCAGTTTTCTTTACCACATTCTACAGGTTCGGGGCATTCAAACTCGTACTTCCAGGTATGTTTCAGACATCTTTTACAAATTTTCAGTTTTTTTACCATTATCCATCTTTTATAAGGCATCAACTGTCTAAACTTTTCGCATTTTTTTAGTGACATACAAAATCCTTGACACACTGGACATTTTGTTGTATCCATTTTTTCAATAGCGTTTTTTGTGTTTTTTTTTCTTTTTCGTCTTGGACATGATATGTTTAAATGATTTGTAGTTCTGGTTGGTCTATCTTTTGATGAATTGTCAGTTGAGATGCATTGGGGCATCACTTTCCAAGCACACATAGCTATTTCGTTCAACCATTCTCCAAATGCCGTAATACCAGGTTTAGTCATATTGTCACTATGTCGTAACCATTCTAGCTTCATGTAAGTAGGAAGTTTCTCTACTAATTCTTGTACTAATAACGGATTGTTGTCATGTTCGAATAGGCGAGATGCTTCCAGTGTAGCACATAAGTTTTGTACTGCTGCTGAGAATGCTACTAATGTTTCTAATTTATTAGCATTAACTGTTGGAATCTGTCTTATCTTAAATATTTGTGCATTTATGATTAATTCCGGTCGACCAAACATAATTCGAAGTGTTTCTATTACCTTCGGGACACAATCAGGTAATGACAGTTGACATCCAACAACTTCGCGTGCTTGTCCTTTTAAAGCCTTTTGTAGTCGTAGAAGATTCTCGTAATTGGTGAATCCCATTGCTGTCGTTGAGTATTCATAGGCGCTTATGAATACTGCCCATTCCTCAGGTCTTCCACTAAATATAGGTAAATCCTTGGCTAAAGAATTTCGTGCAGCTAAATGACAGTGAGATAACTGTTGTGTATTTATGTCATATACAGTCGTTTGGTTATGTGAGTTGATTCCCTGCCAGTTATTTTCTAACTGCTTCTTCTTTAATCTGCCGCTTACATTAGTTATAGAAGTATCTTTTATAGTATCATCGGAGGAATTAGCCATTTCACACTGTTCCTTAAGTAGCTGCTTCTTTTCTTCAAGCAACTTCTTTTCTCTTTGCAGCATTTCTTCTTCAAGTCGTAGTATTTCCTCTCTTTGCTTTAACATCTTGCTTTTGGATTTACTAGTTCTGCTGCTCACAGTGCTTGTGCTTTTCTTCGGTGATAAAGACATGTTGATACTGAGTGCCTGAAGATTGTTTGTCACATTTTCTTCTTGTGATTTGTAACGCAGAGAACAATCACTACATAACCACGGATTGGTCTTTATTGCTTGTTCTTCTGTCATGTAAACACAATTAAGGTGAAACCACTTCTTACATGGCCTATCACATAGAACCATTTCATTATTATATGACACAATATGTATTGTCCATTATCTTCCGCCGAAGATACACTTTTTCGCATTGACATTTTCAACGAAATTTGAGAAATGTAAATAATAGTTTAAATTTTCTTTTAAACTAATTGACAAATGTAAATAATAGTTCAAATTTTCTTTTACACTAATTATCCTACACCATTTGTAGCGCTAACATCCAAAAATAATTGTCTTTATTTTCTGAATAATGTTTTATTATTTTGGACGGCTCAAATTTCCTAAAATATGTACATAACATAAGTGGGATGAATTTAAATATAATTACAATAAATCTTACGGTGTAGAAATCCTATCAATACAATATTAATGCCCATATTCATAAACATTCGTAAAGTTTCAAAACGGCTCGTTATAATTTTTTACAAATAGAATCAAACTTGACAAATAAAATTTTGATTTTTCTTTCAGTGTCGACTGTTTTTATTGGATAAATATTATAACGTACCGTTTAAAATTTTTACGAGTGTTTATGAATACGTGCATAAGTGTTATTAAATACAATTTTACTATTTTTCTTCTGACGTTCTGATTGTCTTTTTCTATTTTTTATTTAAAACAAAATTAGTCACTTGATATTAATTTTTAACAGTCAGGTGTTTTCTTAGGTGAGTAGGAGAGGCCCAAGTTCAGCAACTGCATTTCTTTTTTTGGAGAAGGTGGTGCTAGGCATGTTCGTCACTCGGGGATGAAATGGTTGTGTGGTGAATGTTGTCGTATTTGGCTTTGATGGGTGATACCTTGCACGTAACTTTTGCAGTTTTGTAAGCTGTTTTTTATAAGGTTGATGCCGAGGTTGATGCACTACACTGTTCCCTTCATTTCTTATAACATTATCCAGCATGTCGAACTCCACAGGGTGTAGAATATGTGTTAATTCACTGTGTACTAGTTTTAAGTGTAAATTTAAATTGTAGAGTTTAGCATATAGTCTTTTGATCTCTTCTTTTATCCAGTTTTTTGCGCTCACTTGATAGCTGTTTTTACTGAACTTGACTTATTATGGCACTTTATATTTACAAAATTCGGTACACTTCCGTATTTAAGACACATGGAATTAAACCATAAATGGTTGCAAGTGACTTTATATTTTAATATAATTCTCTTGTAGAGGACGGTTTGCAAGGAGTTTTAATTTGATTGATTGAATCCGTCGTTGGCACTAGGTGAAACATTTTAATAATGTAAAATAATTAACACTTGGCTAAGTTTCACAAAATAAAGTTTATTATCTTTACCGCGATTTCGACTTTTACGCCATCTTCAGAAGACTGAGAAATGTACAAGAGAACTACATGAATATATGTGTGAAGTCTTATGCGAGGCTTTTGCGATATTCTGTTTCTCTTCAGTTCAATTGGTTCAATTACATTATTACATCTTGCTTGATACGAAGCCATTGTCAAACAAGTGCAGTTTGTTAATTATTATTATTATTATTATTATTATTATTATTATTATTATTATTATTATTATTATTATTATTATTATTATTAACTTTTGTAACTTCTGTACAGCGGTGGAGTTTAGATAGTTGAGATAGATGGCAGTAGTTATCAACATATTGTTGCGCGAATATTTACGTGAAACACGGGTATCGTATTCCTATCAAAATAGCAATTAATATTGTAATAATTGTAAAAAGTTTAATATTATCTTAAAGATAAATGATAGCTTTTTGTCTCTTTAATAACAATTTTTCAAAATTTGATCTCACATTTGCGTTAAACTGCTGTCAATCTACGTGTACTTTACGGCAATAAAACAAATAAAAAATTTAAAAATTGTCATTAGAGTTGAAAAGAGGCAAGCTTTAACTATTCGATACAATTTTTGTTATGTCGAAAATATAAGATGATTTTAAGGGTAAAACTGAACAGCTTTTTCATGTATTTCAACAACTAGTAGTGAACCCCCTTATGTTTTATGCCTTACGTTTGTGATGTTATGTGTGTGAAGAGCAGAATAAAGACTTAATATATCTAACGAATCACTTCACCCAAACCGCCCTAACAGTGGCCATTCCTACATATGAAATATTATTGTTCACTGCAAATGAAAGAAATGTAATAATTTTTATTAACAAATTGAGTACTACCTAATTTTTAGAAACATTTAACATTTTTTTAAAATATGTACTAAAACCTCTGAGATTCTTTCGCAGGTACATTTTGTAAAGTATTTGTAAAAGAACTCTAAAAATAGTGTATGCAACTCGTGCATAAAATAATAAGTTTTTTCTCGTGCTATAGTTTCCGTATTCGGCTGCGCCTCAAGCGAAAAACGTCGCACCCAACCAAAGTAGTACTTTATACTCTTGTTGCATAAATAACTATTATATTTTCAATTAGGCATGGCATGAAAAATCAGTCCGAGAAGACTGGAAGAACTCAATAATAGTACCTATAATAATGAAGAAACACGACTTATTTTTCAATAGTTACGCAACAAGAGTCCTCAAACTGTAGGTTCAGATGATTTTCGAAGCTCGAGTTGTATATGTTAACACTATACAATGAATCAACCAACTAATTTTTACGAAATGTCAAAAATATTACTTCTTTATTTATATCCATCGATGATACGATTTGTTCGCGACCGAAATATGCCAAGCGTTGTGTTTCGCGAAACACAACGAAAAAAAAACAAAGAAAAAAAATATTTAGAAAAAGGCATTTGAACTAGTGTAGACATAAATTATAAGTTGGCTTCTTTCTATTGTTAGACAAATAAATTAAGGTGATTAATGAAGAATGAACCAAAATAAAATCATATATTGGGGAAGTCATTTTGAGTAAAAATGTTATATGAAGGTATGTCTGGAAACTTTTCGTTACAGAGTTAAGGTGGATTTATAAGTCGCACAGCGCACAGAAATAATTTAGCATAACACAGAATTTGAACAAATGGAAATTTGTGTAACCATTTATACTCGTCACTAGCACGGCGACCAGCGGCGCATAGAAAATAATTTAGTACAGCACAAGAATTGACCAATTTTCCTGTACGTGTGTGCGTCGGGTATGTTCGTAGTATTTCGTGATAGTTCAACTTAATATTTGAAATAAGCGCAACGAGAGAGTTGAACATATTAGCATTTAATAAGTAATAGCTGCATTTCTACACACAATCTCAGTTCATTTCAGCTCACCTCAGCTGTTTCAGTAATTTTGACAGTTCTATGTGTCCCAAATGAGATGAGATGAGATGAACTGAGGCGGTTTCTCCCCCTTGCCGATACTGAGCTACGTAGCGGGGTGATGCTTGTTGAGTTTCTCACCTCAGTTGAGGAGTGGGGTCTTTTTCTATGTTAATTTTTATTTAAAATTTAATATTTTTAATATATTTTTTATGGGGTCCCGTGGCCGCGTGCCTGAGTGTCTGGTCGCGAACCTGGGGGAACCGCGTTCGATCCCGACAGACACCAAATATTTCCAATTTTAAATGGCACAAAAGTGACCCCTGTGGTGCACTCTCCACACCAACTATGAGTGCCCGTGAGGTGACGCCTGGTAAGCGCCCACACGGTAAAATATATCGTCATCATTACCGATGTCTACCCAGAAATGGGTAATATGCCGTGATGATATATTTATTTTTATTTATTTATATTTCAGAAAGTGTTGATGTTGATGATTTAATATTGATACCTAAGTGAAATTGTATTTCTTTAATTATAAATTAATAAATAAATATAATTATTTTAGGATGTTATTTACAATGAAGATTCGTACGATGCAGACTTATTGTTTGACAGTTCATCCTCTTAGCAGGTCCTCCTTGTCAGATAGGTAATTAAAATAAATTCGAAAACAAAATGAAAATATTAACACACTGATAATAAATAAAACATATGATAAACAGAGAAAGATAATAGGTATACCGTTCTTTCTCTAAATTGCGTTCAATTTGCCAAGCAACTATCTCAGCCCACCTTAGTTCAATCTCATCCCATTTTGAGAACAAGTACGGTGAGATATTGTTACAAAAAATGCAGCTCATATATTACTTTTTAAATGATATTCGTTTGCAAACAAAATCTAATTTATTGTTCCAATAAATAGAAAAGTCTGTAATACGAAATTTGGGATTATATTTTATTTAGTTTTTCCTCGAAAATCTGTTTAGAGCTCCAAATTAAGTGCCACTTCGGGTATAATATATATATATATATATATATATATATATATATATATATATATATATATATATATATAGTCAATACCTAATATGTTCATCTGTTCAAAGATTCAAGTAAAATATCACTTCCGGTAATATTAAATTTAAATAATGATAGCAAAACCAATAATGTAAAAAATAGTGCAGTATAAAATATTGTTGTACCCTGATTCTCTTAATCCAGTTTCGAGCGCAAGCCAGTACATTTACGTGGTGTGAAGTTGATAAAATTCGTAAGACGGGCAGCAATCATGCCAGTTGACGCACGCATTATAAGTCTCGACAATGGGCTATAATGCGTTCAGATAAAAATATCGAAATTACTACTTATACATGAAATATTAATACCAATAATGAGATGAAGGCTCCAATGTACATATATAAAAGGATTAAAAGGTTGAATACCAACTGGAGGTCATTTGTTTCCCCTAGTTCTGCCATAAGTTCTGCTCCAAAGTTTTTTGAGGTTCATTGATAAATGAAAAGTCTACAGCTAAACTTAAATAATGTAATGTACTGATCTGTTAGTACCAATAATGAAAATATATATTTCATTCAAAATGGTCGTCGTTTGCCTTAACACAGGCCTTCGGCTACTTCCTAATCGCCACATGCACCACTTCTAATGGATTTTCGGCTGCTCCTTTGACCTGTGACCGTTTTAATGATTCCATATTATTATGTCTTTTTGAGCAAGCTTTTTCTTCCAATATTGAACAAAACCTGTAGTCCAAGGGATTTAAATCTGGGCTTCCCGAAGGCCAGTCTTGGGCGGCTATAAACTCGGGAAAATTGACTTGTAACCACTGTTGCGTTGATTTTGCTTTATGGGTAGGTGCAGAATCTTGCTGGAAGGTCCAATCCTGGCCATTGAAGAGGCTAAAGTTTAGTGGTTTTACAACATCTTCTAGCACATCCTGCTGCTTTGCTCCGGTTTTTACACGTTTTTCGCAAAAATGAAGGGAAGTCACCCCTTGGTGTGACACCCCTCACCAAACTATTACTGAAGCCGGGTGATGACCTCGCAGAACTCTGGGAACCACTTATTTTGCTTCTTTGGATGTAGGCGCGCAAACCCCGTCGTTTTGTTTATTGAAAGTTTCTTTGATGGTAAAAATATTTTCGTCGGTAAAGAGGATCATCTCATGGCCATGAGTACCATGCCAGTCAAGTAAGGCTTTTGCTCTTTCTTTATATTTTTAAGCCCGATGTAAGGAAATGACCAGTAGACCTTCAATAGGCCTTCATATGTAGATCATCCCTGATGAGGCGCGACATGGTTCGAGTGCCCACATTTAGTTCGTGGGACATGATTTTTTGTTTGCGCGAGGGATTTCAGCTTATGCGCTGTCGCACTGTTTTCACCATATCAGAAGTGCGAACAGTTCTCGGCCTTCCAATTCTAGACCTGTCTTCGACAGATGATGTCTTATTGTACCGAGATATTGTGCGGTACAGAAATTTTTGAGTTATTTTTAAATGTTTGAGCAACCTGAAAATCTCGGTTGGTGCCTGGCCACACTTGTGAAGACCGATAATAGTGATAGGACTTTCATTAACTCCACAGTCCATTGCTGGTTCGCGTGACACTGAAATCAAATACCCTTGAGACTTTACCTTTAGCACAGAGCACAAATTAATGTACTAATCTGTGCTATTAGGAAGGGGGATGAATGTAAACGAGTCTGAACCCGCACAGTCCCCTCCTTTTGTTCGCTGAACAGCGAAAGTCATTGGGACAGAACTTTTGGAAGATCTAGGTGTAATACATCATATTTCAAAATACTGTATTACATTTGAAGCTATTTTATTTACTCGAATCCAGCAAGTACAAGTATGAACAAGTATATAAGCAATAATACAATTGAAATGTAGCCATCACCCGATGTTTCTTCATAAGCTCGCCTATAACCAGTGGCGTATTAAGGTATTTTGGCGCCAGAAGCCCTTGAATTTTTTGCCCCCCCCCCCCTCCTTTCTTGATTAACATGTATGAAAAAACAAATATTTGAAATTTTCCAGTAAGAAATGAATAATTGTAACAAGTAATTAAATATAACAACTGGCATAGAAAAGTAATAACCAATGATTCGAAAAATGACAATCACACGCAGGTTAAAACTACACTTTTATTTTTAATTAAAATAGTATAATGACAAAAATATAATTAAAATAACATTTTTCTTGCTTTGACACTGCCAATAATACTCACAGTGTCGCCAAAATTAATTTCCATTAAAAGAGTTTTTCGATGAACTTGATAACCAATGCGTTTAATTTTGCGTGGCATTGACTATCGGCACAAACTCGTACGAGTAGGATAGATAAAAATACATTATTTTGCATTAATATTTCTACGCTATAATGTCCAACTCATGCCTGCGCCTGCTAATTTATATTTTATAAAAAAAAATCTTTTTTTTTTCAATTCCTGGCATAATTTTTTGCGCCCCCTATAATTTTGCGCCAGAAGCCCGGGCTTCTCAGGCTTCTGCGATAATACGCCACTGCCTATAACTTGTTTTAGCTGGTAGTTGCAGAATTTATACTGGATGAAAACCAGTACCCAGGGCCGCGACGAGGCACTTTTGCTTGGCCCATTTCCCAGCACATCCCAATGTTGACAGCTGTCAAGTGTCAATTACATCACAAAATTTTCATCCAAAATTCCATCTTCAAATCATATGTATACTATAACACCCAAAATTTAATAAAGGATTGAATTTTAGCACATACAACATTCAAAATAGTAACATCAAACCAAAATTTTATAAAAATTGCACAGAAGCAACAATGACATTTACATTAAACGAAAGTAGATAGGTACCATTCATTTGACGCTATGATAAATTTCTAATAAATAAAAAATTACGTAAAATATTAATCTTCACACACATCACAACAATGAATCGCCAAATAAAATTCTATAGTGAAGGCACTGCAACTACACGCCTCTTAGGCAACACTATAACTGTAGTTCAACTCTAGGTTTTCCTCGCAACAATAAATGCAACAAAAGGGAAGAACGATTTTATGAAAAAGTATACATAACTGAAATGGCGTATTCGGGGAATTGTGGGAGATGATGTAGGGGCAATGATGTCGACGGAAAGGGACTAGCCGCTGCTGGGCTCCTCCAAGTGGTAAGGTTCTCCAACAATGAAGACGTAAAATGGTAGAGCCGCAAATTCTCCCAAGGAGATATGACGTCCAGGACACAAAACGGTGCTCGTGACACCACACGTAACACCAACCAAAATACGCAAAATTGGATAGTCAACCGCAATCCTGAAGTCAAATCCGCAACAAGGACAGCCGGCAATGGCCAAAACAACAAACCACGATACTTGAAAATCTTTTTCGTCCACGAAATTGCCACCGAAAACAGAAGGCTCATATCTCACAACATATGATAACAAAAAAAGAATAAATGCATTTAAAAACAATCCGTGCACCACCATCAACCTCAACAACTAAACACTTGTCAGCAAATGTAAACAAATTCTCCTCGTGTGCGCCAATGAAAGAAAGGTCAAATAAATTACTAAATCACATAGAAATAAAGCTAAAGTAGTCAAGATAAAGGTAAGTTATTGAATCAAAATGAAACACATATTACATAAAATAAAATTTATAGTGTAAGATTCACTTTTCGGCTGCGTGCCGCTGGTTTGAGATGCAGGCAGAAAGCACTTGACTTTTCAAAGTATAAACACATTCCTAGAAATATAAACAACGCTCGATCCCTCCAACCCTTGGAGGCTGGTTGACTAGGTCAGTTGTGTTGTGACCAGTGTACTATGCAGATGTGTGTGTCAATAAGACGAGCAGTTTGCTGTAATGAAAGGTGAGTGAAAGCTCACAGTCATTCTAATTATTGTACAGATAAGATGATCGAGTGCAAATCAACAGATGCTTGATTGATATGCTTATACACTGTTTGTGTATTTGATATGCATGGTATATGTGAAGTATACATTTGTATTATTTGTTTGTGGCCGCAAACGTGTGTATTTCCTTATCCGAAGGGTTGTCTGGGACAACCCTGGGTCCATGGAGTCGTGTGCTCCCGGTGGCTAGTGTACCTAGTGGTGAAACACCGACAAGTGGGAGGCTGAGATTCACTAGAGGTCTGGGACCTGGTGATCTTATGCTAAGCTCTCATACATGTCTGGGACATGTGAAGGTGGCTAGAGTACCTAGTGGTGAAACACCGTTAAGTGAGAGGCTGAGGTACATGATAGGTCTGGGACCTACTTATGGCCGTAAGCTAAGCTCTCACAGGTCTGGGACGGACCTAATACCTTTCCCCCCTCCTGTCCATGTTATTAGACAATAATGCACGCCTATGATAATTGTTGTGATTAGAATGACAATGTGTATTTATAACACTTAGGGAAACGTGTCCTAGAGGAGCTGTCCGATGATGACGAGCTCGTGTGCGTGTGAAGAAGAGGACGCCAATAACAGGTCAAAAGGAATGTGAAATGTATATTATATTAATGCATGTATTATCGCCCATATATTCCTGACAATAAATAGTTATATAGTAATTAGCCCAACACTACATGCAATGAGCTTTAATAGTTCTTACTATCAAGGAAAGAAAAGATTATAGTATAATACAGTATGTTTATATCATATCTCTGTCCTATATTCAAGTTAAGTACTAATTGAGAAAAATTAATTAATGAAAAACCTACCTACTAACTTTTTTTTAGATCTTTTAATAGAAACACTGAAAAAAGAACATAATCAATGAGCAGATAAGTTTAACAACAAACGCGATTTTTGAGCCAAAACACAAACAAAAGGAAACATACAAATGAAAAATACAAAAATTCACGAAGTACAGACAGTATAGAAAGTAACATGACGACCAAAACATAGCCAGATTTAGAATAAGAAGGTAAGTAACATAGTACAGTAATAATTATATAGAAATTTTGGTGAATACATTTTAAATTCCATATTCCATGTAAACCTATTTATAATTTGTCGTTAGTGTGTACGTCTGTATGTGCCCATGTATGGATGTTGTGTGTTCCTGTGTCCAGCGTCCGTGTCCGTGTTCATGTGTCTTCAGTGTCCTTCTTGTTCATATTCATGTGTGACTGAGCTGTGTGCGTGTCCAGGTCTGAGTGTTAATTGTGACCATGTGTTGATATCCGTGCATGTTCAAATGTCTCGTCCGTATTCTTTTCCGAGCGTTTTCGTGTTCGTTTCGTTTGTCTTTGTATTCCTGTCCTTGGTGCGTATGTCAATGTCCATATGTGTTGGTGTCTATTCATGAAAGTATTTGTCTGTGGTCGAGTGTGTCTGTTTGTCTAATACACATTTGTGTTAAAAATCAAGTGTAATAATTTAAATAAATAATTTTGTTAAAAATAATAAGTAAACTACGTTCAAAAATTAATTTTTAATGCATATGTTATCGATAAAGCGTGTAATCTGTTATTTTATAAAATAATTAGGTAAATATTTTTTCTAAAGATGTTTTTATAAAGTGTGTTTTACACTATACAAGTTTTCATGCAATGCAACTTATATCACGTGATAACCAAATAAACTCAAGTATGCTGTGTAACATATAATTAATTTCAGCTCTGAGAATGACCAACATTTAAATATGAAATTATTTGTTATTTGTCAATATGGATAAAATTGTAAGAATTAACAAAATTTACTCATAATTATAAAATATTCATTTACTCACGAATAACCTTAAAATTGACAGCACCGAGCCCGAGCACTTCAAACAAAACAACTTGTATGGAATCTATGTTGAAAAATATGACCTGTTCTGTTTTTGAAACTATGATGAAAACTTGCATTTTGAACTTGTATGGTATAAAACAGAAAATTTCCCTTGAACAAGTTCTTGTGTTCTTACATTGAAACTTGTATAGTGTAAAACACGCTTAACTTAATTCACGTCTCTAAAACTTGGGCCGAGATGTGTGCGTGTACGGTTGGTTAAGGTATGTGTGGAAAAATAATAAGATTAAAATATCTATTAACATCTATTTTTAAAAAGAATTAGTTATTTTATGGAATAATGGGTTATTTGCTTTAAATGTGAAGTGCTGGCCACATCAGATTTTTTTAAATAAGAATTCGTTTGGAGAAATAGTAAATAAAGTGAATGGTTAAATACCTTGATAATAGAAAAGAACCCCTCTCTTGGGTACAAGTGAGCCTGGTCTGCCATGCACCGCGACGTGTAATGCACCAGAGCGAGAGCGGACTGTGGGTGGCTCGGGTAGTTCACTGGACGCCAACAGCTCCCCATCAGCATCTTGTACGCTCAGGGCGTCTTCGGGGCTCAGCGATACGTCTAGGAGGCTGAGTTGGACAAAGCCTGTGGTAGATATGATTCTCCAGCGGCATGAACTCTGTCCTACGTAGAACTTGGGGTATCCGGGACTCAGCACAAAACCCTGCATGCTGCCGCATCCATCCTCTCCAATGAGTATATCTTGATTGCAGTATCGGACTACGTGTGTCACTGTGTACCAACAACTTATCTTATAATTATACCTAACAAAATTTACTACTACTCTCTACAAGATATTTAATAAATACAATATAGGATGAGCCAAAAAAGTACCTACTATATTTCAAACCTTTATTCTACAAAAAGAGTAAAAGATACAAAAAAAAATCATTGTGAAGTGCACAAAAATCGTTATTAAAAGCTCAGCAATCGACACTAAAGTAATCAATTATACTACGATTTCATGCAACAGCAGTATAGCCAACTTTATGATAATTGCTATACATGTAAGATAATTTGGGCAGATGTACGATGTACAATAGTAGATTTGTACCTAAAATGTCAAAAATATGTACAAAAAGAACGAACTATATAGTTCCGACGAACAAGTTTGAGATAAAACACATAGGCTCGTAGTATGATCACGGTTTTAACTAAAACGTTGTTTTAAGTACATAGATTGTATTCAAACAATTAAAAAAAAATCGTTCTTTAAACATACGGGCAAAATTAAATATTTAAATTTGAATTTGACATTTCTAAAATCAGAGTTTTAGTTAAAACTGTGAACATGCTACGAGCCATAATTTTTAGTGTTCTAAAGAACCTCGAACATTGAATGTCAAACTGACAGATTATTTTTAACCTAATCTATAAAATAAATATTCCTTATATTTTCACAATTTTTCGATTTCAAATAAGTTCCTTTATATGGTTTATTTTCCTTGGTCCTGAGGGCCTTAGCAAATAAATTCCACATTCGTGAAAAAATAGAAACCTTGATACATAAATAACTATCTTAACCATTTTTTAATATCTTCAAGGTGGGGGCCGTCATTACCAATACACTCTTCGAGATGATTTTTGAGTGCTCTTATGGCGTATTCAGTTATTTCTGGGAAAATATAAATGATTGTCTACGAATAGTATTCTTGAGCTCTTGTGGGCTTTAAGGTTAAAAGAATGAGCTGGCCACCAAATATGATCGTGCAGGAAAATTAGTTTCCTCGAAAATATTTTCCGCAAAACTTTCATGAATCTCCGCATTACATGATCTGATAGACTGGACGTTCATTGGAACCTGGAACCGTATTCGTCCGAGTTGAAGTCCCCGTATTTATGGCTGCATGCGGCCGGTAAATCCAACGACGGACAGATTCCATTTCATTCCAAATACTATTTTCTATTTTGCTTGTTTAATATTACTCATTTGGAAGGCATAAAGTAATTATTTAAAGAATTCGAATCTAATTTCTGTTAAGTTGGTAACTACATTCCCAGACAATTGTCATTTTAAAGTAAATGTTACAGGTCTATTCACTGTTACCAAAAATCAAATAAAACATTAAATATTCTTAATCAATGTTCATAAATTAGAAAGTGAATAAACGAATATTTTAAAATATTTTTAGACAAAATAGCCAAAAAAAAAAGCTAAAAAGCTTACTTAACCTTAGAAAACTGGAGGCAAGCGGCTCGTGTCTAACAAAAACACGTGCGCTACAATCATGTCTTATGAAATTGGTATTTTAATGTACTATTTTACCCTTCCAGATTGTTGTCATTATTATACACTATGAGTACTACAGAGAACAGTAGTACTAGTAATGGTTGGTAGTGGCTTGCGATGTAATCAAATCAAATTGCGATATTGCGCTGCTACTAGTGCAGTCTTCAGAGTAGGCAGCTGTCAAAGTTGCATCGATAACAAGCTGGGTACAGCTTTTTGCTTCACCAAAGAACAACGACCCAGAACTTGTGTTTTTGTTATATAAATAAATAATAATAATATTAAGTAATGCAAGAAATTTATGTTAAAATAAAAACTGTTTGAAAACTGCAGTACAGGAATGTTAGCCCCTCCTTTCGAATTTGAATTTCTTAACTTCCATTGGTAGTAACACCAACTTCCTAACACGCTATTTGTTATGTATGTTTGGGTTTTTCGGTCGCCAATCAAAATATTATATAGTGAATTCATATTCCTGTCGAAGCGCTATAACAAAAAACCCCTTATTTCCGAAATATTGCAATTATACCATTTTTTTTTTTTATTAATAATCGTTATTCAGCATATACATTCGTATTTTTTTACTATTTTCCTTTAATTCGATTGAGCTGGAATCCCCTATTTCATTGTTTCTTAATTGTTACGAATTTTTTTGAATACTTGATTTTTTTCTAAAAATTAAAATATATGAAAAATAACTGCATTTATCAAATTTTAACAATATACCTTTTTGGGTTATTTTGCATTGTATGTAATATTTTATAAGTAAAAATGAAAAATGGTTAATAGGTAAAAAATAACGATAAAAAATGTTCGTGACTACCCTATAAGACGGTTCAGGTTGAGAAAAAGAAAAAAATATATAAATATGCATCTAAATAAGTAATATCATCATACCAAGTTTCAAACTTGTAGTGCAACTAGTAACAGAGTTATTAATAAAAAAGTGACTGATGAGGTGCACTTTCAACGGGCTGTAACTCTATATCGAAAATTTTCCGGACATACCTTCATATAACATTTTTTAACTCAAAATGACTACCCCCAATATATGGTTTTATTTTGGCACGTTCTTTATGAATCACCCTGTATATACTTTGTTATTATAAACATTATATATAGCGTTTAGCGTCGAACTATTTTTTCTCAACCCAAATTGCATATTAGTAATTATAGCATTTTGAGTTAAAAATGGTTCAAGTCTACTTAAAAAATTATATTCAAATATTTTAGAGAATACTGAGGTTAGGGCAACAGGCCTATAATCCATACATGTTTTCTTCTTCTTTTTTGTTTTATTTTAACGGGCTTATAATTTATACATGTATTTCTCTTCTTTTTTGTGTATGGGAATTATTTTACTTGCTTTTAAGGTTTAGATATTTAGAGGAAAGAAGCCTTCGACCAACGGTAAACGTAAGAGGTTCAGGTATTAGTTGAGGTACTGAACGTACAGTTTGGAATATTATCAGGTTCACTTGTACCCTTATTTTTAATTTTTTTAATTATCGTCATATAATTCTACTTCGCATAAAGGGTTTAAGAATAAATTACTGGATACGTTGTAAAAACAATTGACTTTACTGTTGGAATTTTCTGTAAAATATTCAGAGGTGCATCTTTAAAATAAAAACTATTGTATGTGAGTGCGTAAATGAATTCGCGCAAAAGCATTATAAAGTTAGAAAGGCTTGAAAAAGCTTGATAAGGCTTGAAGTTTTTAAACCAAGCCAATCTTTGTTTCCATTAAGCCCAAGACAAGCCTAACATTAAAGTAGCTTGAATTTCAAGACAAGCCAAGGTTTTTTTACCTTCCGTCACCTTTAGGTAAGGAAGGTATTGTCTTTGGTCAAAAAATTCGGTGGTGAGTTTTTAATGAATAAGCACGTTTTAGGGTCCCTACAATACGAATATACCATTTTTAAGATGATGTCTGTATGTGTGTGTGTGTGTGTGTGTGTGTGTGTGTGTGTGTCCGTGTGTGTGTGTGTCCGTGTGTGTGTGTGTCCGTGTGTGACAAATTTTTCTCCGACGATAACTCCAATACTACAATTCTAAAAATTATAATTCTTTCGTATTCCTCTTCTGTACATCCATATGAAGAGTTGATTACATTTTGGTTATAATTGATCCACCGGAAGTACCCTTATTTGAAGTTTTTAACAGTTTTTCTTAAAAAAACGCAGTTAAATATTATTTTTTGACATTTTATTATTATATATATATATATATTAAAGAAAATACTCTTCTCTATACAGTTTGATTATACATTTTCCTTCATATTCAATAGATGTAAATTTAAAGCATTATAAAGAAATAAATTTTGAAAAATTAGTCAGCTTTGCTCTTTATCATGGAAACAGCTGACATAATTATTCAAAAAAAAATAATTGACAGATGTCAGTTGCAAGTGCAAAACGTGCAAAACCAAATATGGAAAAAAGTATAGGATCTAAAATTGGTATGTCATAGTGTTGCTCGCAAGTGACACACAGAGAAAGGCCAAAGAGAAGATGGAAGGACAATACTTAGTGTAGTTTATGTTATAATTTTATTGGATTTATAGAACCTTTTCAAATGAACTTTTGGTATGGAATTTGTAAAAAATAGTATGTGTTTTTACATGATATTATATAGAATCTGTTCCAAGGAACTTTTGGTATGGGATTTGTACAAAATACATGGAATTGACGGAAGGTCTTGTGCTGGCCACAACGGATTTTTTTATTTCAAGCCAAGTAGCTTGGCTTTTTGAATCATAGTACCGAACTGACTAAAATTATTTTAAAAAAAGTTTGATCAACATGGGCCGATCTTCAACTATTTTCCATGTTGATTTTAAGCCTTTTTACCTTCCGTCACCTTTAGGTAAGGAAGGTATTGTCTTTGGTCAAAAAATTCGTTGGTGAGTTTTTAATGAATAAGCACGTTTTAGGGTCCCTAGAATACGAATTTGCTATTTTTAAGATGATGTCTGTATGTGTGTGTGTGTGTGTGTGTGTGTGTGTGTGTGTGTGTGTGTGTGTGTGTGTGTGTCCGTGTGTGACAAATTTTTCTCCGACGATAACTCCAATACTACAATTCTAAAAATTATAATTCTTTCGTATTCCTCTTTTTTACATCCATATGAAGAGCTGATTAGATTTTGGTTATAATTGATCTACCGGAAGTACCCCTATTTGAAGTTTTTAACAGTTTTTCTTGAAAAAACGCAGTTAAATATCATTTTCCGACATTTTGTGATTATCAATATGAAAGAATATCTTATTCTCTATACGGTTTGATTATACATTTTCCTTCATATTCAATAGATGTAAATTTAAAGAATTATAAAGAAATTAATTTTCAAAAATTAGTCAGCTTTGCTATTTATCATGGAAACAGCTGACATAATTATTCAAAAAAATTTAATTGACAGATGTCAGTGTCAAATGCAAAACCAAAGTTATATATGAATGTGATAGAGTGTCCCTCGCAAGTGACTTGCAGTTGCGCCTCGCCTCAAGATTTGAATTTTCAATGCCGGAAGTACGAGAAAGGCCAAAGAGAAGATGGAAGGACTGTGTAGCAGAATATTTGAGAGAGGAAGAATGGCGTGAAGAAGATGTGTTGGACAGGGATGAGTTAAAGAGAAGAGTAAGAAACAGCAACCCCTAATAAAATAGGGAAAGGAACTTTCGGTATAAAATTTGTAAAAAATAGTGTGTTCGAGTTACAATTTTAAAAGATATACAGAATCTTTTTCAAGGAACTTTAGGTATGGGATATATACAAAATACATCGAATTGACGGAAGGTTGGCCACAACAGATTTTTTTTGTTTATTTTAGTCAGTATTATAGCTTGTGCGCGAAGTTGTGAATCACCATGTATAGGTGTAATACATGGATCATCAATATGATTTAAATTTTTCTGCATTTATCCTTTTTGCTAGATATCTACACCAGTTAACAATAAAAACATGTGTTTCCCAGACTTATTTCATTTATACCTCAATATTCTGAACACGATTTAACTTAATTTTATACATATCGGAGGAAAATGCTGAATCACATCATCTTGATTTATCGCACTTATTTTCTTACGATATTCATTTTACATAAAACGCTTTACTTTTATTGCATTTTACCACAGTTGATCCTATATTCACGTTATTGTAGAGTGACTATTTGAAGAAATTATATATTTTCTGAAAAATATGAAGTGAAAAATAAGTTAATAGAATTTGCAAATTTAGGGTGAATACACTATATTCTATTGATTACTCGCCTCAAATGGAAGTACTACAAATATACGCCCTCTAGGAATAAATTTCTTCTCTTCTATTCACTATCCAAATATGGGGCAGATTAGCATTAACATTTTCACATGTGCATGTACATGTAGCCTTCAGAAGGACGACACTTTACTCCAGGGCATAATACTAGATACAAAAAAAAATCTGATGTGGCCAGCACATTAAAGTTCGTTGGAAAAGATTCTATATATTCAGTAAAAATGTAACACGAACATATACTATTTTCTACAAATTCCATACCGAAAGTTACTTATAAAAGATTCTATAAATCCAATAAAATTATAACACGAAGATACACTATGTAATTGACACTGACATCTGTCAGAATTATTTAAATATATCAGCTGTGTCTCTGATTATAACAAAGGTGGCTAATTTATGAAAGTTAATCTCTATAATTCTTTTATTCTATATCTATTGAATATGAAGGAAAATGTGTAATCAAACCGTATAAAGAATAAGATAATCTTTCATGTTGATAATCACATAAAATGTAAAAAAAAAAATGATATTTAACTGCGTTTTTTCAAGAAAAATTGTTAAGAACTTTAAATAATAAAACTTCCGGTTGATCAATTATAACCAAAATCATCGTAAAACTAGTAAAGTCGTATTCTACGGACCCTAACACGTTCTTACCTAAAGGTGACGGAAGGTGGTAAAAAACAAGCTCCTCTCAAATAATTTTTCTTATCAAACAATAACATTTTTATTTTATAGACAATTAAAATATCAGTACTTCAGATTTAATAATAATAATATCTCATATTTTCTTTTATTGTTTTGATTCCATATTAAATTCTGAATTTTATCAAATCTACATAGGTAATATAAAGTTAGCTACTTTGTATTTTGGAAATAATTTCAAATGATTACCTTAGTGTATTTTGATAACCAAAGTCATCCTGCATGAAACAGACACCATTGGTTGAAGCTCAGATCACGTATAAACGTAATTAAACGTAAAAATAACGTGAATTATATATTACTATATTATGTTTAATTATATGTTTCCAATAGCCACACTTTACCGGACAAAACCGTTTTTCGAGTTTTCCCGGACTGAAACTGTTGACGTAAAGTATTGGAATTTGATACAGGATGAAATAAAATAATTTATGGTTTTGTTCAATAAATGAATAGATTGTATGACCTGTGTAGCAAAAAGAGACTATTTCATTTACGTATGTCGTCAAGAATCATACACTTTTTATTGCGCAACGACATTCTTACGTGAAGAATACTATATGTATGTCCCATGAGGTTAAAGTTCGGTAAGCGGGCGCCCTTAACAGTATATTCGAAATCTTTGAATAAAAGAATACCCAGAAATGTGTAATATGTTGTGATTTCATATTATTTTAAAAAATTTTACTTTTTAGATTCTAAAGGTACACAATATTATTTTCTTTAAAAAAGTTGCTTAGCTTATCCCTCTGACATCCCTCAAACATTTTAATTTTTCCACTTGTTTGTTGGACTGCGATATTCATTTACAACTTATTGTTTTATATATTTATATGTCTCTATCTTTAACTCCATAGAAGATATAATAAAAATTTTAAATGTATCGGATAGAGATTTTTATATTCTTTAATATTAGTAATAACAGAAATTTTGAAAAATAATGGTTGCTCATTGAACTTTATACTATGTTTAACTTAAAACATGGCATTAAGCATTAAATTAGATGTCGTTATTTTAAAATGAAATTTGATTACATCCTCCTGATTACGGATCTGGAACGTAAACGTTGAAGGATGTAAGGAACCCCACAATTTCAATCCGGAGGCGGTTGTGCTATTCTATTCTCTCACCCTCCAACCTACACCCCCTACTCTCTTTATGTAGAGCACGTGCTTGGATTGCCATGATCCCGACCTATGGCCATGCGAGGGGTATTCATACTCAACTACCACAACCTTGAGTTTTGGAACACTGGAGAACACGTGCTAATTCGTCACACAAAACACATTTACACATTTATCACGATTTGGCATTTTCACTTATTTTTCTAATTTTCCTGGCAGAATACAGTTACAGCACAATTTGTATGTAAGTTAAAATAAGTGAGACTTCGTTCATATTAATTTTTTTCTGAGATAATGTGTAGATCAATATACGGCGAGTTACAGATCTTTAATATTTTATACGCTACAGTACAGCTTTGAGAATTGTAGTAAGCTAAATTGACTGTTTCCAGTTATTTCATACTTATTTTATAACAGGAATGGAAAAGGGATTATTTTAAAAGTAATGATTAAAATTAAACTACTTTGTAGCATGTGTAAAATAATATTCTGCAACATATTCAATGTATCACATGCGTTTATAACCTTCTAGTGTCTAATCTCAAATCAAAATTGAAAGAAACATCTGATGTAACGCGTAGACAAGTTCACGCCAAATGAAAATTACATTTATAAAAATGAATAGAACGATGTTATATTAATATATTATTGCATATTTAGGTATGCAATCCTCAATAAAATTTCTGTTTGAAATGAGTCTGAACTTAGGTTCGGAACCTGTGACGTCACAACATAGCTGGTTTTTGTAACTTTTTAAAAATATCATACTTTAAAACGGTTTTATACAACGAAAAATGTAAATAAATAATAATTTAATAATAGCACTGAACGATAAATTAGACTATCCTCCTTCGATTTAAACAAAAAAAATCTGATGTGGCCAACACAAAACCTTCCGTTATTTAATTTTTATTAATTTAAATATATACCAACGTATTTACTAATGCTACAAACTGTATTATGTTCCATTGTATATTGCTTTATTTATGTAGTTTTTTTGAATTACGTCGTAGTACAATTAAATTGAAATAACATGAAAAATTACCGCCTTCTCGAGGTTTTTCTTTAAATTTTTTTTACATTTTTTTTAAATTTTTTGCAAGTTAAAAAATTATAATCATAGCGCCCTTGTAAGACATCATTGTGAAACCGGTTACACTTTCAACTTCAAAGAACCCATAATACTTTTAAATGAACAGAATAAGTACAAACGTTTGTTTAAAGAATGTTTACTAATTAATTTAAATAAAAATAAATGTACAAATAACCACACCGACTTTGACAGCTGTTTAAAATTCGCGGCACCATTGCTCAATGCATTAGAATCCTAACGCTCTTGAGTTTCCGTTTCCATAAGTACACTTATGACATTTTCACAAGGAGGCCTATTCTATAACTTTTACCAATATTGATACGCGAGCACTCTTGGTATATTTTCCAGCGGATATAGTCGAACACCGGCGGTCATAACCGATATGCGAGACATGACGTCACATCCAACGGAGAATTCGAAACGGGATTCCAAGACCGCATAGGATCTTGGAATATTGTTATCAAGATCGAGGCTGTCAGTTGTTTCAGCGCCATTATTGAATCGTTTGAGTTTCACCTTTTTTGTATTGAATTTAAGTGGTTTTTATTTTTAATTTCTTAATGTGAGTTGAAGCTATACTACTCTTATTTTATTTTAACATTTAACATGAATTTGTTTATACTTATAGAATATAAATACCTAATATTTGAAATTTATTACTGAAGTAATTATTAAATTCAATTAGCACATATGTATGTACAATTTTAATATATTTGAATCAGTTTTATAATCGTCTAAATTTAAAAAATATACAAATTCAATTCAAATAAATCTCCTTGTGCCAATGACATTCTATTCAATTCTGGTAAAAAATCGCGTTGCATTCATTCATCATTAAATATACTATGATGGATGTTTAAAAATCCTACCTATATTATATTTTATTGTTGGAAATAATATTTACCGTTACTGTTTTTCAGATAAAATGGCATTACTATATGCTGGTTTAGAAATTTTAGAGGAGGAAGAGTTGGAGCTGGTGCTGGACGATGAGGAATTGGAAGAGCAAGATAGATTGTTTCGAAGGCACATTCGAGATATGCAGGATCCATAGAGCGTGTCCGATGTTGAATTTCTATCAAATTTTAGATTAAATAAGGATACCTGCTGCCATTCTCCACAGGCCAATTGCCACAGCTACATCATGTGCCACAGCCACAAAAGGTGGAGCTACACCCAGTACCAGTAGTAAGTACAAATTTTACGAGTCAATTTCGTTTGCAAATTCATTTTAAATCATCAAAGATATAAACAGATGTCAAGATAGATAAATACAAAGAGAATGTACATAAATATTAGGTATACATTAATTTTGTTTTGTGTGTTATAGGATGATCAAGAAATATGCTACGCCATGCAGTGGATTTCAAAGAAGTCGGGATGGGAACTGTGCAAGATGCGCATGAATTGCGAGGTGAATTGGCGAAAACAAATGAATTTTTGGAATGTATAGCTGTCGCCATGGAAACTGTTTCTAAAAAATAAAGAATACATTTATATAATTTGTTTTTCTGTCTACCTATACGAAAAGTGAAATTTTACGTACTTATTTTCGGACGAAAAATGACACTTTTCTGAACGTTATCACTTTTCGTCCGCAAACCATTTTCGTCCGCAAACCTTTTTCGTACGCTAAGCCTACTACGATTTTATGATTATTGTAATTGTGTGTACTACCGGAATTGTAAATAACAAATATCAAACGAGCAAATAAAAATATTATTTTAAAAATAAATTTAATTTAAATATGTGCGCAATTAGTAATGGAATCAACTATTAGTCCAGGCAACGAAGGAAAAATAGCGGAAATAATTCATGTAGAAGCCAATTTTTGCACAGTTGTAGGGGAAGGTGTCCTTAACAAAATACTAAAAGTACTGATGGGTGGGAGTGAAGCTAAGGGAGGGGGGGGGCCTCTAAATGTCCCTTTTTTCAGTTTTTTGTTAATAACTCGAAAACTACTGCCTATAGCGAAAAAATGTTTATGTATTAGATTAATCTACATAAAATTCTCTACAGAAAAGGTCCTATACACATTTTCGCTAGGATCAATAATTAAGGAGATATAGACGGGGGAAAATATTTTTTTTTAAAAAAATGATTTTTATTGTTAAAAATCAAGTTTTAATGATAAAAGAACTATGCAGAGCCCACGTATTAATAACTTTACTACATGTAATATATAATGGAAGAATTGTGTGCGGGGGGAGGGGGAAGGGGGGTTGGGTACCGCAATAATGTACGTCGTTTGAGATGACTATAGACAGAAGGGGAGAACGGTTGGAATGAGTTCAGGGCTCCCCGGCACTGGCTGTTGGTCCCATTCTCCTCCGGGGCCTTCGTATTGGCGTTCGTCCCTATCAGGGACAATTCGGGACCCGCTACTCAATGTTAAAACTAATGTATCGTCTAAACGTCCTTGTCAGTTAATTACGACCTCACCCACTACGTTGGTGCTATTAGCAATTTTTTATTATTAATTTTACAGTATAATAAATGTTTTACATTTGCATTCAAATAAATGCTTTGTATACTTCTCTTATTTCATTTTAGTAATAAAATGTTCAACTTACCTTCATGAAATGTAGAAAATAATCAAAATCGCAAGTCCAAATGACAAAGTAGAGTCAAATAACCACGTTGAGCCAATTCGAAATTAGATCGAAAATTTAGATTTGAAGAAAATTTATGTTCAAGATACATCCTTCATTACTATATATTTCATTTTAACCATTTTTCCATGAAATAAGAGAAGTATGCAAAGCATTTATTTGAATGCTCATGTTAATCATTTATTATACTGTAAAATTAATAATAAAAAATTGATACTAGCACCAACGTAGTGGGTGAGGTCGTAATTAACTGACAAGGACGTTTAGACGATACATTAGTGTTAACATTGAGTAGCGGGTCCCGAATTGTCCCTGATAGGGACGAACGCCAATACGAAGGCCCCGGAGGAAAATGGGACCAACAGCCGTGACGGGGAGCCCTGAACTCATTCCAACCGTTCTCCTCTTGTGTCTATAGTCATCTCAAACGACGTACATTATTGCGGTACCCAACCCCCCTTCCCCACTCCCCCCGCACACAATTCTTCCATTATATATTACATGTAGTAAAGTTATTAATACGTGGGCTCTGCATAGTTCTTTTATCATTAAAACTTGATTTTTAACAATAAAAATCATTTTTTTTTTAAATTATTTTCCCCCGTCTATATCTTCTTAATTATTGATCCTAGCGAAAATGTGTATAGAACCTTTTCTGTAGAGAATTTTATGTAGATTAATCTAATACATAAACATTTTTTCGCTATAGGCAGTAGTTTTAGAGTTATTAACAAAAAAATGAAAAAAGGGACCTTTAGAGCCCCCCCCCCCCACCCTTAGCTTCACTCCCACCCATCAGTACTTTTAGTATTTTGTTAAGGACACCTTCCCCTATAACTGTGCCAAAATTGGCTTCTACATGAATTATTTCCGCTATTTGGCTCTTTTCGGTCTTCGTTGCCTGGACTATATACTAAAAATTATTAATTTTGACATGACTAATTGTTAATCTAAGATGCCGCTGGATAGAGTTGTTTTCAGGTTATTTTGTTGGTTTTGTTTATTTTCACCTGTCAAATAGTGTTGATGTGTCTGTGAGTGTAGTGTGTCTTCCTTCAAACTAAAACAGAGCTAAGAATTCAAATTTTGTGAAAATGGCAGAAGATATATATTATCCTAGCATTATTCATATAATAAATAACAAGATTTTACGAATTTAAAAAAACGTGTATTTATTTCTAGATCTATTACGTAAAGTAAGGTAGACAGAAAAATGTAATATGTACCTCGGCAAAAAATGCATATTATAGCCTCGCTTGTTTGCTTTACCTCGGCTTCGCCTCGGAAAGCAAACTCAAGCTCTGCTGTAATATGCAATTTTTTGTCCTAGGTACATAAATAACTATTTCTTTTATTTTCTTACATTCTCTTTTCACTATTTCAAAGCAAACGATGAATACATGCAATAGTTGTACATTATTATTATTATTATTATTAATTATGCAAGAACGCAATTATGTGTATAGCTGAATCATTAATTAGATTCATTAGAAATCAAATATAGTCATCACATTCTGATTGAAATTTAAAAAAAAATCACTTAATAAAAATCCTTTTTTATTCATATTGTACCCAATATATATGTTTACTTTAAATGATATTATTTAATATGAATAATATATTACTGATACATTGAAATCTTTGTTTATTATCTCATCATAACAACTTATATAAGATTAATTTGTAAATGTCAGATTTGATTTAAATGTATTACTTACCAATCCATTCTCAAAACATCAACAATATGAGGACACTAAAATTACTTAGTATAACTCACAAATCTATCGTTAGAGAGGGAGAAAATCAAACGATGACGTATACCAAGATCAAGATCTTGGTAAAGTTGAAAAAGTTATAGAATAGGTACCCTGTTGCGTTGTCGTCAACAGAAAAATGGCGTTTAGCCATGTGTTTCATGAATAACATGTCTTCATTATCAAAATTCATCGTGTTTTAATGTGTCCTTTTTGATTGTCTCTGTGTTTCTTTTTGGATTCTGGTGGGATTCCCTCAGGAACATGGTAAAAATTTTTGGATTTATATTATTTAAAAAAAATTTTGACTTCGTCTTTTATACTGTTTGGAGGGAGGACTATTTGCATCCGTCCTGTATGTTTCCGTTGTTTCAATGTTGGGAGGTTTTGGGGCTGGAATCAGCCCTGCCAATTTAATTCTTTATACGTTCTCACAATTTTTATTTTTCCGACGTCGTATTTATGGCCACGCCAGTCGTGTGGTGATTATTTGGGAATGCTCTGGTAAGTAGTTTATGACAATTATAAAATGTTATTGTATTTTTTTTAAAAAAATTACTATTTTATTATAAATGTGAAGTGCAAATTTTTGAAAATTAGTACTTGGTTGATGATGGAAATTTTCCAGCTTCTGAAACGTTCCAATACATTGAATATGTTTTTATGAAAAATACAAATGTTCTTCATTTTCCCCACCTCGAGAAGGCGGTAATTTTTCATGTTATTTCAATTTTATTGCTTTATTTACTATTTTCTTTTTAAAATGTCACTATTATTAGTTTGAAGTGATTAGTTTTTTGACAGTGACATTTACTTGTCAGTTACATACATTTGAATATGAACTGCGTAACAAAGGAATTGTGTTTATCTTACGCTTCGGGATTTATAATAAAAATATATAGAAAAAGTATGAATGTAGGTATACCTGTAGAAAATTAAATAATCTTTAATTTTCATAGTGATCTAAAAATTCTAAAAGATGGCATTTAGTGGTATTTTTTGAATCATTATGAGCTTCAAGTAAAGTACAATTTCCGGTTATCTGAGGTACACCAAAATCTTATGGTTTCTCTCCATATTAGAATAGAGTCGAAATACAAGGTTTCAGAATTTTCTGAATGATAGTATTTGAGTTATACCTCCCTTACCAAGGGTAGCGGGAGGTAAAAAGGTCCTTTTTTTTTACATGACCTCATTATTTGTGCCCAGCTCTACCTCCAAGATATGTAATTTGTGTTATAATGATTTATAACTTTCTGTATTAAGGTACATACCGAGTGTCTACTTTTTTGTATATAATAAGAAATACAATGGTAATATTTGCATATGGCTGTAAATTTTGCCCTATTAATTTTAGAACAAAAGCGTAAATATAAAAACGTTCAAAATTAAAAACTGCATCCAAGTCCAAAATTATTGTTTACCTGCGTTTCGTTCGCGAAGGAGAGGCAAAATAAAAGTAATAATTTTTGGCTATTTACAGAGTACCATAAGCAAAGAACAAAATTTTAAAACAGTTGTATTACTTGAGTTTGGCAGATGACATTTGCCATAAAGTTTTAATAATTATTGAATTCATTATTTATCAGTTATCACGAATACATTTACCATCGCAGAAAAAACTCAATGGAGCAATTTTACAATTAAATATGAATTAATATATAATATGCATCTCGATATCCTTGAACGAGAATTATCAAATGAGGTTTGGGGATTATTGTCGGGGTCGGGACAACGACGGAAAAATAAATAAACATTCATTACTGTTTTGACTCTCAACGAGTAAACATCAAATGTAAATTTGAGTTTAATAAATTGTTATTATTCATTTACATTATTTATATTTTCTTATTTACAATTTAACTAATCTACCATTTTTACAACAGTAACGGTCCCTTAGTCGTTACAAATAAACTTTTATTTGACAAAGGGAAGAGTTGAAATGGTTTTCGTAACAACTGGACAACCAGAAGTAGTAGTATCATAAAAAATTCTTCAAAATATTAATTTTGAAAAATTGTGTTATTACCAATAATAAAGAATATTAAATTGTCAATCTAATATATTTTTTTAGTATATCTTCTTTAGATTTAGAGATAAAAAATATAGGGTCGGTTTTATAAAATAATTTAAACTTCACTTAAAATTTACTTCCACAGTAAATTTAATGATGTGAAAAAATGCAACGCGTTTTTTTGACAGCAATAATACAAATGTCTTAAGAATAGAGAAACTGATTCGAATTTGTTCATTTCAATAAATTTACTTGACAACTAAATTTTAAGTGAAGCTTAATTTTTTTTATAAAACCGGCCCATAATATATAGAATAATCAGTTCTAATACATCACACTGGAAACCAGTTGAGATATTTAAATGTTTGTAATTGACAGATAAATATAAAATGTCAGTTACAAAAATCCAGTATAGTGTATGTACCTATTAACCGGTACTGCGAAACCGATTTTAAAACTGACATTAATAAAGCGTTTTTCCATGAAGTACATTTAATATCATTATTCATTATTATTTAAAATTATAGGTATATTACATTTATATCCTTTAGAAATACCGCCAATCCTGTCAATGAATTGGAAGAATATTGAACATTTAAAAGAGCACTTTATCAAACAATGGATTTAAAATTATAAAAAATCTGTTCATAATTAGAAGTTTTGAATATACAAAAAATATTAAATACGATAATTATTACTGATACAATATAAAAAGGAAATGACGAGAGGTGTTGTGCTGGCCACAACAGATTTTGTATTTGCACTTGTTCTAAAATTAACACGGCAGAATTTATAGCCATATGAAAATTTTATCATTTTTTTTGCTAAGGTCCATAAAAAATTAGACACCGGTATAAAATTTTATCTGCTGGAGTAAATCAAAAATAAAATACAGAGTGATAAAAAAGGCTGAAGCGTGTCGGTCCATACGATTTTGACATTTGCCGCTTCTTAGTATGACAGCTTTACTATTTCCATGGGCGTGCCTGCCGAATATCGCTACCTGTCATAAGAATAATCATAAGAACCGTCTTCTTTACGTTCACTCGAACGAAAATATGCTTCAAGAAGAAATTTGTCACGCTCTTCATTAAAAGCCATTATGAACAGCATGACAAATTTCGCATAAACAAATATCAAATGAAAATGAATCAACCTACGGCAATGATATTAATCAAACGTCATGCATCTGTCATTTATGGAATGTAGTTTTGATGTGATCTTTCGTGATTTTTGACTACTCTGTAAATTTATTGTTGTAGTTAAAAATTTAAATCTAAAAAAATTAAGTAATTTATTATAGTACTAAGTTTTAGTTTTAGTGATAGATCCATCTATCATGTAAGATCTACGGCGCAACTTGTTTTTCATTGGCTTCTAGATGGTTACGTCACAATTTTGGCAACATTTTGAAGACATAATATTTTAAATAGTTTTTTCTAATCCAAATAAACAAACTTTTATACAAATTGTTATATTAAGGGGGGGTTTCGAAAAAGCGACACGAAGTAATATCGGCCAAGCCATAAACTATTTCACGTTTGCTTATAATATTAACCAAGAGAGGGCGATAGAATGGTTCGGGTCTCTACTTAGGTTTGTGCCTGAGATAAAACTATGAATGTAAACAAGAAGATACAGATTCTTTAGGTAAAATTTTACCCAAGGCCTGGGGTTTTATGACTAGTAAATAAAAGCTTTTATAACCAGTGACAAAGCAACAGCAAACCATTCATTTTTGTAGCATTTCACTTTCAACGAATGATTTCTAGATATGTACGACAATTTTCCTTTTTAGATTTGTGTATAAGCATGATTACTGCCCAGTTGCATAAATTTCTAAGTATTTAATTAATGATAAAATAAGGAATATTACATGTACTTCTCAGAAAAAGCCTTCAGAAATGTCTCTGGATTTTTAACGCTGACAAGTATGTCAATTACAAACATTTTAATTTTTCAACTGGTTTCCATGAGTTGTTTAATACAGTGGATTATTTTATAAATTTATAATTCTCTATCTCTAAATCTATAGGAGATATAATAAAAGTGTTCAATGTATTGGATAGAGAATTTTATATTCTTTAACATTTGTAATAACATAAACTTCCAAAAAATAATATTTAGAAGATTTTTTTAAGAAACTACTACTTCAGATTGTCCAATTGTTACCAAAACTTTTTCAGGTCTCGCCATTAATGTCAGATTAAGGAACACGTAGTTAAATTGGTCTTAAGTATTATAGTTTTTGAGGAATCATCCCTCAAACATCCACACATACACACACACACACAAACACACACCAACACGCACACACAGACATTGTAATTCGTATAATATAAAATGAATTTGTATAATCCCTAAAATTTTAACTGCCCGTTATTAAGTATTAAGTATTATCTTTATATTAAAATAGTAAATATAACATATTAATTATAAAACATTATATTGTAGATTACTAGTAAATACTTATTGCCGCACATTAAAATAATGAATAAAATAAATAAAATTGAAAACTTAAATGGAACATATGAACTACAACAGTAAATATTTGTTGGCGATGGTGACAAAAAAATATATAGACATTATAGATTATAAAATGAGATAATTATGTTAATAAAATATAACACTGACAGACGTTGCAAATAGAATATACGGATAACATTGATAATCTATTACAATAAAATTTGTACAACAATATGAATTGCTACTATGATAGATCTGAGACAGTTTATTTTTACTTCCCGCCATACGGTAAGGGAGGTAATGTTTTTGGTCCAAAAATTCGATAGAATAAGCACGAATTAGGGTCCCCACAACACGTTTTTGCTCTTTTTACAATGATGTGTGTGTGCGACTATATTTTCATCCACGATAACTCTTATATCAAACTTTAAATAATTTCTATTTAAGCTTTCTGCAGTAATGTAAAATATATTAATTATTAACTGAGTGTTGTGTTGAGTAATTAATCAGAGTTCTCCCTATATATTCAAAAAAGCAGAGCGGGATAGTTTTAAAAAACCAGTGTAGCAGAGAACTAAACTTTATAAATGCAAAAAATTTATGATTTAATACCATTACTCCTTAATATTGTTTATTGCAAATATTTGTAACGGGTGCAGATGGTTAATGATAAATTTGTTATTAGACAGTTTATTTCGATTCGATTTTGTCTATTTACCCGGCAGTTAAACTTTTTTCGTAATACCATACTGATATTATGACATAACGGGATTAAAACAAAAATGAAAAGATAGAAATAACGACTTAGGCCATTATTTTTTATAACAGTAGCGTACAATTAAGGATCAGGTGTGTTCCTAGAAAAATAACAGCATATTGATGGACTGTTGTCTATGAGAATTTATAAATTAACCAAAACAGATGTTCAATATGAGAAATAGAAGAATTTTATTATTCCTAAATGTTTAAATTTTAAGTTATTTCAAGAAATCTTGAGCGCCATACGGCTGATATGCAAATAACGAACTCAACTGATTATAAACCTCAGTCGCGTCCGTTATTTAATGACGTTAATAACTATAACCGGGGATTATACAACTAAACCTAAGAAGATAAACACTGTATTTTCTAAATATTGGCTTTCGCAAGTAACAGAAATTTATAATCCCTGGATAATTAGGGGAAAAATCGTGGGTCATTTACGACATAACCGGCCCTTTTCGGGAACAATAGATCAGTAATCTGCGGCTAATGTTGCAGCTAAAATTCTTTTCTTATCTACCACAGTGCCATAATGAGCTTTACAAGGATTACAAAATACACATGTAATGTTTTCAATACAGGTGTGCTGGTGCCTGAGTTATGCTGTTTATGTGCGGAATGGCGGAAACTCCTAACTTTTTGTTGGTTATATAGTATACAAAGTGATAGTAGGGCTTTCTACTATAAATCCATATTCATATTCTAGGAAAATATTTATGAAAATCTTCTTTCAAAGCAATACTACTTCATATTACATGCGTAATGAGTAAACATATATAAAAATGTAGCTTTAATCAAATAAATATTTTTTATGATAGAACATATTTCGTTTGCCAGTCATTTAACTACATGCCCATAATTTTTCTCATAAGTTGAGGCAGTTGAGGAACGCACCTATTTGATTAATAAAATAAATGCAGCTTAGATGTTCGCAGTGGACTGAGCCATCTTCAATTTAGTTGTACGATGAAAATAAAGAATTATAGCTGAAAACTTTATTTATTTGTTGACAAACCTAAAGAACTTGCACTTTTAGCAGAAATTAAAACTGTTTTACTTAATGAATTGAATCAATCAAAAATATTGATATATATAAAAATTGGATTTTTACTTATCAAATCAATAGCTATTGGATAATATTTTTAACCAGTCGTTAAAAACTAACCACCGAGTCACATAATAGGCCTGACTGTCTATCAACTCTGAATTTGTTGCTTACATGACGCCACGAGAAATATAAAGATGAATATGGTCGATTCAAAGGTTGGTGCGTCAAAGAAAAATCGAAGAAAGTGACAGAAATGATTTTTATCTCTCGCTACGAGAAGTATTGGATACATGCTAAATATCGAATATCCAGATTTTAGTAAATAAGCACGTTTTAAGGTCACTAGAATCCGATTTTAACATTTTTACTATGATGCCTATGTGTATGTGTGTGTGTATGTTATTACAAATATTAAAGAATATCAAATTTTCTATCCGATACATGTAATTTTTTTATTATATCTTCCATAAATTTAGAGATAAAGACACACAATATAACGAATAATCGGATTTAATAAATCGTACTGGCTAAACTACACCAAGGTAACACCAGTTGACAAATTCAAATGTTTGTAACATTGTTTGTAAAAGACAAATAAATGTTAGTGTCAAAAATCAACAGTTTTAGTGACATTCTCAAAGCTTTTTCTGGAAAGTACATCCAATCTTTCTTATTTTTTTCTTAATTAAATTTTTAAAATTAGATAAAATGCATATATACTTAAGAAATACTGCCAATCTTGCTAATGAATAGAAAGAATCTCTGGCATTTAGGAACTTCCTCGTAGAATGAAATAATAGATATAATTAGAATTGTATATGTGCGCAAGACATGTTCAATGCAATAAAAAATTAATATTGATCTGATGATGCTGTTTCATTATTACATATTGCCGGAAATTGTTTTGGGGAATAGATTTAAAAAAAAAAAATTAATAAAAAATGTAAAGACCCGGAATACATTTTGGAAGCTAAAACTTTGAGGGACAAAAAATAATTATTCTATAATCAATAATTTTACCTTTTGATTACATATCATTTACTGAGTGAAAAACTACTTAACTTCAAACTTTTTTTTGTAAATAATTTGAATTATTTAATATTATTGTATTATTATTATTATTATTTCATATTTAATTATTGCATAATCAATAATTTTACCATTTTGAAAAAATATATACTGTAAAATTAATAATAAAAAATTGATACTAGCACCAACGTAGTGGGTGAGGTCGTAATTAACTGACAAGGACGTTTAGACGATACATTAGTGTTAACATTGAGTAGCGGGTCCCGAATTGTCCCTGATAGGGACGAACGCCAATACGAAGGCCCCGGAGGAAAATGGGACCAACAGCCGTGACGGGGAGCCCTGAACTCATTCCAACCGTTCTCCTCTTGTGTCTATAGTCATCTCAAACGACGTACATTATTGCGGTACCCAACCCCCCTTCCCCACTCCCCCCGCACACAATTCTTCCATTATATATTACATGTAGTAAAGTTATTAATACGTGGGCTCTGCATAGTTCTTTTATCATTAAAACTTGATTTTTAACAATAAAAATCATTTTTTTTTTAAATTATTTTCCCCCGTCTATATCTTCTTAATTATTGATCCTAGCGAAAATGTGTATAGAACCTTTTCTGTAGAGAATTTTATGTAGATTAATCTAATACATAAACATTTTTTCGCTATAGGCAGTAGTTTTAGAGTTATTAACAAAAAAATGAAAAAAGGGACCTTTAGAGGCCCCCCCCCCCCACCCTTAGCTTCACTCCCACCCATCAGTACTTTTAGTATTTTGTTAAGGACACCTTCCCCTATAACTGTGCCAAAATTGGCTTCTACATGAATTATTTCCGCTATTTGGCTCTTTTCGGTCTTCGTTGCCTGGACTATATACTAAAAATTATTAATTTTGACATGACTAATTGTTAATCTAAGATGCCGCTGGATAGAGTTGTTTTCAGGTTATTTTGTTGGTTTTGTTTATTTTCACCTGTCAAATAGTGTTGATGTGTCTGTGAGTGTAGTGTGTCTTCCTTCAAACTAAAACAGAGCTAAGAATTCAAATTTTGTGAAAATGGCAGAAGATATATATTATCCTAGCATTATTCATATAATAAATAACAAGATTTTACGAATTTAAAAAAACGTGTATTTATTTCTAGATCTATTACGTAAAGTAAGGTAGACAGAAAAATGTAATATGTACCTCGGCAAAAAATGCATATTATAGCCTCGCTTGTTTGCTTTACCTCGGCTTCGCCTCGGAAAGCAAACTCAAGCTCTGCTGTAATATGCAATTTTTTGTCCTAGGTACATAAATAACTATTTCTTTTATTTTCTTACATTCTCTTTTCACTATTTCAAAGCAAACGATGAATACATGCAATAGTTGTACATTATTATTATTATTATTATTAATTATGCAAGAACGCAATTATGTGTATAGCTGAATCATTAATTAGATTCATTAGAAATCAAATATAGTCATCACATTCTGATTGAAATTTAAAAAAAAATCACTTAATAAAAATCCTTTTTTATTCATATTGTACCCAATATATATGTTTACTTTAAATGATATTATTTAATATGAATAATATATTACTGATACATTGAAATCTTTGTTTATTATCTCATCATAACAACTTATATAAGATTAATTTGTAAATGTCAGATTTGATTTAAATGTATTACTTACCAATCCATTCTCAAAACATCAACAATATGAGGACACTAAAATTACTTAGTATAACTCACAAATCTATCGTTAGAGAGGGAGAAAATCAAACGATGACGTATACCAAGATCAAGATCTTGGTAAAGTTGAAAAAGTTATAGAATAGGTACCCTGTTGCGTTGTCGTCAACAGAAAAATGGCGTTTAGCCATGTGTTTCATGAATAACATGTCTTCATTATCAAAATTCATCGTGTTTTAATGTGTCCTTTTTGATTGTCTCTGTGTTTCTTTTTGGATTCTGGTGGGATTCCCTCAGGAACATGGTAAAAATTTTTGGATTTATATTATTTAAAAAAAATTTTGACTTCGTCTTTTATACTGTTTGGAGGGAGGACTATTTGCATCCGTCCTGTATGTTTCCGTTGTTTCAATGTTGGGAGGTTTTGGGGCTGGAATCAGCCCTGCCAATTTAATTCTTTATACGTTCTCACAATTTTTATTTTTCCGACGTCGTATTTATGGCCACGCCAGTCGTGTGGTGATTATTTGGGAATGCTCTGGTAAGTAGTTTATGACAATTATAAAATGTTATTGTATTTTTTTTAAAAAAATTACTATTTTATTATAAATGTGAAGTGCAAATTTTTGAAAATTAGTACTTGGTTGATGATGGAAATTTTCCAGCTTCTGAAACGTTCCAATACATTGAATATGTTTTTATGAAAAATACAAATGTTCTTCATTTTCCCCACCTCGAGAAGGCGGTAATTTTTCATGTTATTTCAATTTTATTGCTTTATTTACTATTTTCTTTTTAAAATGTCACTATTATTAGTTTGAAGTGATTAGTTTTTTGACAGTGACATTTACTTGTCAGTTACATACATTTGAATATGAACTGCGTAACAAAGGAATTGTGTTTATCTTACGCTTCGGGATTTATAATAAAAATATATAGAAAAAGTATGAATGTAGGTATACCTGTAGAAAATTAAATAATCTTTAATTTTCATAGTGATCTAAAAATTCTAAAAGATGGCATTTAGTGGTATTTTTTGAATCATTATGAGCTTCAAGTAAAGTACAATTTCCGGTTATCTGAGGTACACCAAAATCTTATGGTTTCTCTCCATATTAGAATAGAGTCGAAATACAAGGTTTCAGAATTTTCTGAATGATAGTATTTGAGTTATACCTCCCTTACCAAGGGTAGCGGGAGGTAAAAAGGTCCTTTTTTTTTACATGACCTCATTATTTGTGCCCAGCTCTACCTCCAAGATATGTAATTTGTGTTATAATGATTTATAACTTTCTGTATTAAGGTACATACCGAGTGTCTACTTTTTTGTATATAATAAGAAATACAATGGTAATATTTGCATATGGCTGTAAATTTTGCCCTATTAATTTTAGAACAAAAGCGTAAATATAAAAACGTTCAAAATTAAAAACTGCATCCAAGTCCAAAATTATTGTTTACCTGCGTTTCGTTCGCGAAGGAGAGGCAAAATAAAAGTAATAATTTTTGGCTATTTACAGAGTACCATAAGCAAAGAACAAAATTTTAAAACAGTTGTATTACTTGAGTTTGGCAGATGACATTTGCCATAAAGTTTTAATAATTATTGAATTCATTATTTATCAGTTATCACGAATACATTTACCATCGCAGAAAAAACTCAATGGAGCAATTTTACAATTAAATATGAATTAATATATAATATGCATCTCGATATCCTTGAACGAGAATTATCAAATGAGGTTTGGGGATTATTGTCGGGGTCGGGACAACGACGGAAAAATAAATAAACATTCATTACTGTTTTGACTCTCAACGAGTAAACATCAAATGTAAATTTGAGTTTAATAAATTGTTATTATTCATTTACATTATTTATATTTTCTTATTTACAATTTAACTAATCTACCATTTTTACAACAGTAACGGTCCCTTAGTCGTTACAAATAAACTTTTATTTGACAAAGGGAAGAGTTGAAATGGTTTTCGTAACAACTGGACAACCAGAAGTAGTAGTATCATAAAAAATTCTTCAAAATATTAATTTTGAAAAATTGTGTTATTACCAATAATAAAGAATATTAAATTGTCAATCTAATATATTTTTTTAGTATATCTTCTTTAGATTTAGAGATAAAAAATATAGGGTCGGTTTTATAAAATAATTTAAACTTCACTTAAAATTTACTTCCACAGTAAATTTAATGATGTGAAAAAATGCAACGCGTTTTTTTGACAGCAATAATACAAATGTCTTAAGAATAGAGAAACTGATTCGAATTTGTTCATTTCAATAAATTTACTTGACAACTAAATTTTAAGTGAAGCTTAATTTTTTTTATAAAACCGGCCCATAATATATAGAATAATCAGTTCTAATACATCACACTGGAAACCAGTTGAGATATTTAAATGTTTGTAATTGACAGATAAATATAAAATGTCAGTTACAAAAATCCAGTATAGTGTATGTACCTATTAACCGGTACTGCGAAACCGATTTTAAAACTGACATTAATAAAGCGTTTTTCCATGAAGTACATTTAATATCATTATTCATTATTATTTAAAATTATAGGTATATTACATTTATATCCTTTAGAAATACCGCCAATCCTGTCAATGAATTGGAAGAATATTGAACATTTAAAAGAGCACTTTATCAAACAATGGATTTAAAATTATAAAAAATCTGTTCATAATTAGAAGTTTTGAATATACAAAAAATATTAAATACGATAATTATTACTGATACAATATAAAAAGGAAATGACGAGAGGTGTTGTGCTGGCCACAACAGATTTTGTATTTGCACTTGTTCTAAAATTAACACGGCAGAATTTATAGCCATATGAAAATTTTATCATTTTTTTTGCTAAGGTCCATAAAAAATTAGACACCGGTATAAAATTTTATCTGCTGGAGTAAATCAAAAATAAAATACAGAGTGATAAAAAAGGCTGAAGCGTGTCGGTCCATACGATTTTGACATTTGCCGCTTCTTAGTATGACAGCTTTACTATTTCCATGGGCGTGCCTGCCGAATATCGCTACCTGTCATAAGAATAATCATAAGAACCGTCTTCTTTACGTTCACTCGAACGAAAATATGCTTCAAGAAGAAATTTGTCACGCTCTTCATTAAAAGCCATTATGAACAGCATGACAAATTTCGCATAAACAAATATCAAATGAAAATGAATCAACCTACGGCAATGATATTAATCAAACGTCATGCATCTGTCATTTATGGAATGTAGTTTTGATGTGATCTTTCGTGATTTTTGACTACTCTGTAAATTTATTGTTGTAGTTAAAAATTTAAATCTAAAAAAATTAAGTAATTTATTATAGTACTAAGTTTTAGTTTTAGTGATAGATCCATCTATCATGTAAGATCTACGGCGCAACTTGTTTTTCATTGGCTTCTAGATGGTTACGTCACAATTTTGGCAACATTTTGAAGACATAATATTTTAAATAGTTTTTTCTAATCCAAATAAACAAACTTTTATACAAATTGTTATATTAAGGGGGGGTTTCGAAAAAGCGACACGAAGTAATATCGGCCAAGCCATAAACTATTTCACGTTTGCTTATAATATTAACCAAGAGAGGGCGATAGAATGGTTCGGGTCTCTACTTAGGTTTGTGCCTGAGATAAAACTATGAATGTAAACAAGAAGATACAGATTCTTTAGGTAAAATTTTACCCAAGGCCTGGGGTTTTATGACTAGTAAATAAAAGCTTTTATAACCAGTGACAAAGCAACAGCAAACCATTCATTTTTGTAGCATTTCACTTTCAACGAATGATTTCTAGATATGTACGACAATTTTCCTTTTTAGATTTGTGTATAAGCATGATTACTGCCCAGTTGCATAAATTTCTAAGTATTTAATTAATGATAAAATAAGGAATATTACATGTACTTCTCAGAAAAAGCCTTCAGAAATGTCTCTGGATTTTTAACGCTGACAAGTATGTCAATTACAAACATTTTAATTTTTCAACTGGTTTCCATGAGTTGTTTAATACAGTGGATTATTTTATAAATTTATAATTCTCTATCTCTAAATCTATAGGAGATATAATAAAAGTGTTCAATGTATTGGATAGAGAATTTTATATTCTTTAACATTTGTAATAACATAAACTTCCAAAAAATAATATTTAGAAGATTTTTTTAAGAAACTACTACTTCAGATTGTCCAATTGTTACCAAAACTTTTTCAGGTCTCGCCATTAATGTCAGATTAAGGAACACGTAGTTAAATTGGTCTTAAGTATTATAGTTTTTGAGGAATCATCCCTCAAACATCCACACATACACACACACACACAAACACACACCAACACGCACACACAGACATTGTAATTCGTATAATATAAAATGAATTTGTATAATCCCTAAAATTTTAACTGCCCGTTATTAAGTATTAAGTATTATCTTTATATTAAAATAGTAAATATAACATATTAATTATAAAACATTATATTGTAGATTACTAGTAAATACTTATTGCCGCACATTAAAATAATGAATAAAATAAATAAAATTGAAAACTTAAATGGAACATATGAACTACAACAGTAAATATTTGTTGGCGATGGTGACAAAAAAATATATAGACATTATAGATTATAAAATGAGATAATTATGTTAATAAAATATAACACTGACAGACGTTGCAAATAGAATATACGGATAACATTGATAATCTATTACAATAAAATTTGTACAACAATATGAATTGCTACTATGATAGATCTGAGACAGTTTATTTTTACTTCCCGCCATACGGTAAGGGAGGTAATGTTTTTGGTCCAAAAATTCGATAGAATAAGCACGAATTAGGGTCCCCACAACACGTTTTTGCTCTTTTTACAATGATGTGTGTGTGCGACTATATTTTCATCCACGATAACTCTTATATCAAACTTTAAATAATTTCTATTTAAGCTTTCTGCAGTAATGTAAAATATATTAATTATTAACTGAGTGTTGTGTTGAGTAATTAATCAGAGTTCTCCCTATATATTCAAAAAAGCAGAGCGGGATAGTTTTAAAAAACCAGTGTAGCAGAGAACTAAACTTTATAAATGCAAAAAATTTATGATTTAATACCATTACTCCTTAATATTGTTTATTGCAAATATTTGTAACGGGTGCAGATGGTTAATGATAAATTTGTTATTAGACAGTTTATTTCGATTCGATTTTGTCTATTTACCCGGCAGTTAAACTTTTTTCGTAATACCATACTGATATTATGACATAACGGGATTAAAACAAAAATGAAAAGATAGAAATAACGACTTAGGCCATTATTTTTTATAACAGTAGCGTACAATTAAGGATCAGGTGTGTTCCTAGAAAAATAACAGCATATTGATGGACTGTTGTCTATGAGAATTTATAAATTAACCAAAACAGATGTTCAATATGAGAAATAGAAGAATTTTATTATTCCTAAATGTTTAAATTTTAAGTTATTTCAAGAAATCTTGAGCGCCATACGGCTGATATGCAAATAACGAACTCAACTGATTATAAACCTCAGTCGCGTCCGTTATTTAATGACGTTAATAACTATAACCGGGGATTATACAACTAAACCTAAGAAGATAAACACTGTATTTTCTAAATATTGGCTTTCGCAAGTAACAGAAATTTATAATCCCTGGATAATTAGGGGAAAAATCGTGGGTCATTTACGACATAACCGGCCCTTTTCGGGAACAATAGATCAGTAATCTGCGGCTAATGTTGCAGCTAAAATTCTTTTCTTATCTACCACAGTGCCATAATGAGCTTTACAAGGATTACAAAATACACATGTAATGTTTTCAATACAGGTGTGCTGGTGCCTGAGTTATGCTGTTTATGTGCGGAATGGCGGAAACTCCTAACTTTTTGTTGGTTATATAGTATACAAAGTGATAGTAGGGCTTTCTACTATAAATCCATATTCATATTCTAGGAAAATATTTATGAAAATCTTCTTTCAAAGCAATACTACTTCATATTACATGCGTAATGAGTAAACATATATAAAAATGTAGCTTTAATCAAATAAATATTTTTTATGATAGAACATATTTCGTTTGCCAGTCATTTAACTACATGCCCATAATTTTTCTCATAAGTTGAGGCAGTTGAGGAACGCACCTATTTGATTAATAAAATAAATGCAGCTTAGATGTTCGCAGTGGACTGAGCCATCTTCAATTTAGTTGTACGATGAAAATAAAGAATTATAGCTGAAAACTTTATTTATTTGTTGACAAACCTAAAGAACTTGCACTTTTAGCAGAAATTAAAACTGTTTTACTTAATGAATTGAATCAATCAAAAATATTGATATATATAAAAATTGGATTTTTACTTATCAAATCAATAGCTATTGGATAATATTTTTAACCAGTCGTTAAAAACTAACCACCGAGTCACATAATAGGCCTGACTGTCTATCAACTCTGAATTTGTTGCTTACATGACGCCACGAGAAATATAAAGATGAATATGGTCGATTCAAAGGTTGGTGCGTCAAAGAAAAATCGAAGAAAGTGACAGAAATGATTTTTATCTCTCGCTACGAGAAGTATTGGATACATGCTAAATATCGAATATCCAGATTTTAGTAAATAAGCACGTTTTAAGGTCACTAGAATCCGATTTTAACATTTTTACTATGATGCCTATGTGTATGTGTGTGTGTATGTTATTACAAATATTAAAGAATATCAAATTTTCTATCCGATACATGTAATTTTTTTATTATATCTTCCATAAATTTAGAGATAAAGACACACAATATAACGAATAATCGGATTTAATAAATCGTACTGGCTAAACTACACCAAGGTAACACCAGTTGACAAATTCAAATGTTTGTAACATTGTTTGTAAAAGACAAATAAATGTTAGTGTCAAAAATCAACAGTTTTAGTGACATTCTCAAAGCTTTTTCTGGAAAGTACATCCAATCTTTCTTATTTTTTTCTTAATTAAATTTTTAAAATTAGATAAAATGCATATATACTTAAGAAATACTGCCAATCTTGCTAATGAATAGAAAGAATCTCTGGCATTTAGGAACTTCCTCGTAGAATGAAATAATAGATATAATTAGAATTGTATATGTGCGCAAGACATGTTCAATGCAATAAAAAATTAATATTGATCTGATGATGCTGTTTCATTATTACATATTGCCGGAAATTGTTTTGGGGAATAGATTTAAAAAAAAAAATTAATAAAAAATGTAAAGACCCGGAATACATTTTGGAAGCTAAAACTTTGAGGGACAAAAAATAATTATTCTATAATCAATAATTTTACCTTTTGATTACATATCATTTACTGAGTGAAAAACTACTTAACTTCAAACTTTTTTTTGTAAATAATTTGAATTATTTAATATTATTGTATTATTATTATTATTATTATTTCATATTTAATTATTGCATAATCAATAATTTTACCATTTTGAAAAAACATTCACAATGATAATGGTTAATTGATTACATATCAATTACTAACTGAGTGAAAATCTACTTAACTTTAAACTTTATTTATGATGATGTTACTGTGATAGCGAAACTATAGTCATCGTGATATAAATATTTTTCTAAAACTAAAAAAACTGAGTCTTCATTTAAAATACAAATTCAAGAATGAAGTTTCACCATGTTAAAGCTGATACCATAAAAGGAATTTCAATTGCCTTAAAATATATTGTTTCTTGTTATTAATTGATTTCTTGTATTTATTGAAACAATACTTTTACTAAAAATCACTAATTGTTAATAATATATGTTTTGATTTGTTCACAATAGAATATTTCGAGACAAATTTCTCTTACATTTTTAGCTTACATTTATTTTGTCTAAGAAACCATTCATGGAAATAGCCGCAGTAATAAAAGATTGTAAATCAAATTACAAAAAGGTCATGCTTAGTCAGGTAGACCTTCAATGTTTACTTTCCGAACTGCATTACCGACATTTCTAGTGCTGACATCTGTAAGGTAATGCCCAAACTATTTTTCAGAGCCGCGGCAGTCAAATGAATCTGTTTTGGTAAATTTTTCGTTCGCGTCGTTTTAAAAACCTGTTGCATACACTTTTATAAAATTTATATATTTGTTTATGGTTTTTAATAAATTGTGTCCTGAATATAATTTGGTCTACGTATTTTAAGTTATAAACCGGAAATGAATTATTTTTTTTCATATCCGTTGTATTTTTTCAACCAAAATGGTTTTAGGACACAAACATAATCATATAATTTACAAAATTTTAATAAATATTCATTATTTTTTATTACAATCGCGAGGGGACACTTGAACAAAAAATGATTTTTTTGCTTATGCAACCCTCTTCATTCAAACCCCCCCTTAAATAAAACTCCGAAGTTAAATATTCATATTAACAAATAAAACAGACATATTCATATTTTTTTTGCAATACCTCATTAGTTTAAAGTTTTACATTAATCATAATCACCATTTAAATGCAGAAAATAAGCATAAAATATATTTTAAATTTTAACCATTATTGATATCATGTCAAAATGACAGTAAATTGTTTAATTTTTTTTCACATTTCATACTTGTAAAAAAGAGAGCGGTAATAAAGTTTTTAACTGGGTGGACTCGCTAAGTTGTTCGTAACTCCCGGGCGTAGATATTAGATGTGAACATGCAGCTCATTTGCCTCCTGCTACCCCGCTAACGACACAGCACGCGCAACAGCAGTAGCACTGGTCTAGCTGTGAAATGCAAACGTACTTTGTTTGATTTTAATTTTAAGACGATTTAAATATTATAATATCAAAAAGTGTCTTGTTATTTGCTTAATATAATCATCTAAACTATAATTGTTAATCATTTACACGATAATTATATTCTATTCGTATTTAACCTTCTCTAAAACCACGTGTTTCAATTCCATTCCATTTCCTACATAGATATTTATACACCAAGTGAGTTTATTCTTTATTCATGAGTAGAAACTTTAATCCACGAGCCCATAGTTCTTATGGGTTAATTTCTTCCAGTGAATAAACATTCACATATTTTACTCAATTTTGATGAAATAATAATAACGATTATGAATTTAATTTTGAAAAAATAAAAAAAACTGATCAATTAGTAGTCTGTGAATGGCGAGATCGTCGTTGTTATTTATTAATTTTGACGTTTTAAACTGTCAGAGTGACTTAAAATTCAGTAAGGGGCAGTTTTACAATCTCTGATTCAATTTTAACTGTCAGTTAAACAAAATGAACTATCAATTGACAAACTGATCCAGTGGCGTGCAGTCCATATGTGCAAGGTGTGCACTGCACACCCCGCGAATAATTTCAAAATTTATTGCATTAAAATGTAAATTATTTAATTGATTTGATCTTAATATATGATATAAAAAATATAAAAATATTGATACAATTATGGGACAATAACGAACAGTAGCGTGTTTGGTTGCCTATCAGCGAATGTAAATTGCCGGGCAAGTGCAGGTCTCCACACTGCACTCGGTGCGCATGTTTTTACACAGGGAGGGTATAGGAACAGTGTATTTGCGCAGACAAGGATAAAATATTAGAAATACGTATCGCCACATCGCACTCTCCAGCGTGCAGCATATTTTGTGCACGTATCGCCGTAAAATTACTTTTGGTAGTATTCACAAGCATAAACAAGTTCAGGCAAACAATTAATTATTAATTTTAGGTATATAATTTATATAATATTTAACTTATATTTGTATTTATGAAAATTTGTAGAATGGAAATTGCACGTGAATTACTAATTGCGGATTTACTGAAGAACCCATTTTCTATAAGGGACATAGTATAAAAAAATAAGATAATTCTGAACTGTTGACCTAAGATTCTACCTACACAATACTTAAAAAAAAAAAAAAAAAAAATCTGCACACCCAACACAGAAACGCACCGCACGCCACTGAATTGATCATTGCTGTTAATACAATATTGTTTAATTAAATTATAGTTAAGATTCTACCCACAGAAACCTGGCTCTAAGGGCGGTATTCATAGTTGGATTTTAAGACGATCTTCAATTAAGTTGATCTTAAGATGAATACCGTCCCAAGAGTAATTAAAAAAAAATAATTAACTTAGTAGAAAATAACAGTTACTTATAGTTGTTGCCATAGAAGTAATAATGACAGTTTAAAACGTCAAAGTGAATAAAACATTATACACATTAGAAAGCAATAGATATTTACACACCAAGTGAGCTAAGGTAATGTTTATTCATGAGAAGAAAATTAATTTCTTTGAGTGAATAAACATTCTTAGCTCACGTGATTTGTACAATATTTTATTCAATTTTGACGAAATAGTAATAAAAACCATTATCATATTTAATTTTGACAAAACAAAAAACTAATCAGTTAGTAGACTGTGGATGACAATCGTTGATGATAGATGTCAAGTCATCTATTTAAAAAGCTTTATTGTCTGTCATTTATGCCGTGAAAAATAATGAAAATGGCTGATAATATCTGATAAAATACTATGGTGAGTGTTAATTTCATGCCTGATGTTATTTTACATGCATTATTTGTTGCAGAGTAAACTAAAAAAAATGTAATTCACTTGTGAAAAAAGATTTACTTATGGTTGTTGCTATGGAGTTAATAATGACAGTTTAAAACGTTAAAATAATAATAGTTATTTACGATATAAGTGGGGTATAGACATTATTAACGTACGTATTGTGAATTACCCTACGAGCCCGTAGGGCGAGTTAGGGTAATCACATAGTGCGTTAATAATGTAGTACCATAGATCTTTTATAATTACGTTAGTATATATAATCAATGGTAGTACCCCACGAATATCGTACAAAGTTTTATACATCACCGTTAAAATTATTTTAAAATAGCATCATTTTGATAAAAAAATAAATTAATCAAGATGACGATAGGATCTATTTTGTTTGAAAATCACAGAAAAGCGTTAGTAGTCTATGATCGTGTCTCAGTTACCGAATAACAACAAACTGTTATTCTAAATAAATTTTTTTGATGTCAAACCGTTTTGTTGTGATTTTCTTCGAAAATGAGTTTGCCAGGCTGTTCTTCTGAAGAAAAAACGTCCGATGTGCCCGTAAGTATTGAGGAAGAAGCAAATAATGTAATATCCGGACTTGTCCCATCAAAATCTGGAGCCAAATATGAATTGGCATTTAAAAAATATGAGCAGTGGTGCATTTTGAAAAACATAGAGAACATTACCAGCGAAAAGGCATTACTAGTATATTTTAAAGAACTAAGTAACAGCCAGAAGCCCTCATCCCTTTGGTGTTACTACTCGATGCTGAAGACGGAAATATCGATCAAGAAGCGCATTGATATAAAAAAATATGTCAATCTCACAGCTTTGCTGAAAAATATAGCAAAAGGTTATAAACCTAAAAAGTCTAAAGTTCTAAACAGAGAAGATACTGTTAGATTCCTGCAGACAGCAGGGAACGAGAAATATTTATGCATGAAGGTTAGTCATATACAAGGTAATCATGTATTTTATTGGTTGTAACGTATAATAATTTTCAGGTTGTTTTGATTTTTGGTTTGGCGGGTGGATGCAGAAGAGAGGAGCTTACATTTCTGAGGATAAGCAACGTCATAGATGAAGGATCATGTTTTAGAGTCGTAATTCCGGATACCAAAACTAATACAAGTAGAGAATTTTTTATAACGGTTGGAAATATTGATGGTATTAATCTAGTTCAGACTGTCAGAAATTACGTGAAACTTCGTCCTAAAATTTGCTCCAATGATCGTTTTTTTCTGGCATACAGAAATGGTCGATGCACGAATCAACCTATTGGGATAAATACAATAGGAAGCATGCCGAAAATAATTGCAGAATTTTTGGGGTTGCCTGATGCAAAGGAATTTACTGGTCATTGTTTCCGGCGCACCTCCACTACAATGTTGGCAAATGCAGGAGCAGATCTCCGCGACATAAAAAGGCACGGTGGATGGCGTTCTGATTCCGTTGCGGAAGGCTATATACAGACTTCCGCTGAGAATAAGAAGAAAATCGCTGTCCAAATTTTGGGGAAGAATGGAGCAGTTTCATCCGAAAAATCTGATGCCACCGTCTCGGTTACTAATTCTAGTTGTACAAGCACACAAGTAAAAACGGCCAGTGTTAACGAAGGTGTTAATTTATATAACTGTTCAAAATGTGTTATTAATATTTATAAACAATAAATAATTATCTTTTCTTGGATTTGTGAGTTGTCAATTTCATTACCGCACTAGTGTGGTAATAATTTCATTAAAGCACTCATTGGGCTAACAAGTCCATTACATAACTAAAATGAGTGGGATATGGTATAACTTATCCCACGGTGATATATAAAAATAATTAATTACTGCCAGATCAGAATTTATTATAACTATGATCCAATAATTCAGAAGAGCAATACAATGGTTTAATTATGTGGAAACTTTTAACTATTTTAAGTGATATTGTATTTATATTTTTATAGAGACTGCGCAATCAGTTTCTTTTCGCTACACGTTTTCTTACACACAATTTCTACGCAACCCCTAATACTTTTTGACTAGTGATTACCCAGGTATATCTAAATGAATTAGAACAACTTTGCGACCAGACATTCCTCAAGGATCTTGCGAATTTAAGGATATCATGGTCACTACATTCGTCACAATGACTCAAGCACCGACCACCGTGGTAACTCAAAACTCCAGGAAAGAATAAACAAGATGGTACTAAACCATCTTTAACGGTGCCTCCGCCATTTCGCCCAAGTCAATCTTTTCAAATGCAGTACCGACCTTGTTGACCCTGTTTCAACATGCACCAATTTAACTGCTACCTCGTCCAACAAATTATTTATTTTTACATCTGACTGCACATTTAAGTTATATGGGAAAATTGCACAGCAATACGTTTAAATTAAATAAATACACATACATTTTTCTGAGAATACCGCGGTTTGCGCACCTCTGAAATAGAACATAATACAGATGCCCTCATTTCACGTCATCAATTAATTAACCAACCAATTCAATGTTTACTCTATTTCCTTGGCAACAATAATAAGTGCTACGTATACCCGCTACTCCGTAATAGCTACGATCAAGAAAATAATATAAAAACAAAAAATAGTAAAGAAATTTTATAGAAATAGGTATAAATATAACAATAATAATAATAATAATAATAATAATAATAATAATAATAATAATAATAATAATAACAATAATAATAATAATAATAATAATAATAATAATAATAATAATAATAACGATAAAATTTAGTAAGAAACATACCTGACATACATGCGTACTTGATAAACACCTCGCCCGGTCCCCATAATTTTGAGCCAGGGTTATCTGCATGTAAGATGAAGCTGCAGTGATTTCGCCCCGAACATCTGGATCAATATAAAATTTTGATGAATTTAATAAATCAACTTTTCAAACTAATTGATATAGGTATATTTTTTTCAATTAGGTATATTGCAATGAGCCTGTTTCACATTTTTCAAAAACTATTTTAAATGAAAGTTTATGCAATGATTTTCTTAGTAATAATTTTTATTTTAATAATTTGTTGTTATTTGTGGAAATAACTAAATAAAAAGATTGGCGTCCTGAAAAACTACTGACATTGCTCAATGTAAATGAATAATAAAGTAATAATGGCTAATTCAAATTACACTCAAGCTAAGTCGAACAATTTCCCTAAGGGTCGATAGCTGGATGATGGCTGAATTTATATCAGAACGATTGTTTTACTGCTACCGAACTAAGGGATGTTAAAGAGTTGAAGTAAAATAAAATATAAAAACTGAATTTACTATATATATATATTGATAATATATTTTACTTTAAAGTTCTGGTCGAGATTCTTGCATTGAATCTGCTATAGGACATGTAGATCTATATCGCGAAAAAAAAATTCTGTATAGTCAGATGTAAAGATTGCCCTGAACATAAAATGAAGCAACAAAAATATACTTTTATCGTGAAGGTGGATGAAAGTTGAAATGATCTTCACAAACATGAAGACTCGATTTTTCTGACAAATTATCAGATCTTCGACCTACTGCTTCTAGCCACAATTTTCTTTTCTTCGCATCTTTTGTAAAATTTATAAACTCTATAGTAGGTTTGTTGTATTTTTGTAAGAAGGCACAATACAATATCGTAAATTACACTCATTTTATTTTGAACTTTTTATTACCTACATATTATACAACTTGAACCAATCTAAAAATTTGACACTTGTTTGACAACTTTGACAATACACTTGACACCTTAGAACCGCTGAAGATGTATGTACTCTGACGTCACATTCTGTTTCAGATCACGTGACTTATTCAAAATTTTATCCAAATTTCAAAAATTAATTGTAAAATATCTAAACGATATTTCGTGATATTTTCAAATTTGAGGCTCTTTAAAGAGCAATATCTTTTAAAATTTAATACTTAGAAGTCATATAAATATTCTTGCAACAGCCCTATTCCTTTCTGTCTATAAATAAAGTAATGCGGTAAAATTGTATTTTTCAGTGACAAAGAATACAAAATAATTACAATAACGAGTATGTCATAGAAATTTAAATAAATATATGTATATGTTTACTAGGGATAAACATCAATACAAAATTTATTTGTGTATACAATATATAGGTATAAATATATATATACCGTGAGTTTCAGCTAAGATGCAACATATACTAAAGTATGTCCGCGATGTGGTGACCGGTCCATCATTTGTTTCAAAACTAATAATTAACAGTTATATGTATAATCTGTCTTTGTCACATACACGCTTGTTCAATCATTGGTTAATGTTACGTGAGTCTAATATGTCCATCTCTTTTCCACTACTTGAAAAGAAAAAAGATAGTTGATCACTTCCTGAACAGAAATGTCAAACTTCAATCTGTCATTTCAGCATTCATTTTAGGTTATATTTTTAACAAAACTACGGTTTCATATTTCATTTCAAAGATATAATAAATAAATAATTCTGGTGGCCGCGTGCCTGTGTCTGGTCGCGAATCTGGGGAACCGGGTTCGATCCTGACCGACGTCAAATATTTCGAATTTTAAATGGTACAAAATTGACCCCTGTGCTGCACTCTCCACGCCAGCAATGAGTGCCCGTGAGATGACGCCTGGTAAACGCCCGCACTGTAGAAATATGTCATCATCATTACCGATATCTGCATACAAAGCAGATTGGCACAACCAGCAATGCGTAATATACCGTGATAATTATTTATTTATTTTATTTTAATAATTTTTACATTAACATAAAATATAGAAAAGATAAAAAGCAAACAAATAGATGTCAATTTGAAATACATAAATAATTTATTTATTAGATACTGTGCACAACAGAGAATCTCAATCGCAGTACTTTTGCTTTAACATAAAATATATAAAAATAAACAAATATAAACAACATTTTCAATTTTATAAATATTTTTCTCAATCAGAGACAATGTCGCTGTTAGTATCAGAACTATCAGACCAGAGATGTATAATTAGTGGTTCTACTTCAGAAAATTTTTTTGCATATTCTTGTTTCCAGGATTTCTCTATGACAGATTCAGTATGCGAAACATAATTTTGCTACTGAATTTCCGATACTTGGGCCAATGCTTCTTGCTACATTAATTTAATTTAACCATACTTCTTCTATTGCATTATAATGGCAATGATACGGTGGTAACCGTAAAACTTTATGACCATGTTCATGAATAATTTTGTCTGCAACGTAGCTTGTAGGCATTGTGTGGGATTTCGCCAATGCGTATAGTTCCGGACGAAACATCTGATCAGAGAAGGGAATATTTTTTTGCGTTGGAAATTTTTTTAATTCATTTTTTGTCCCAGTAGTAGTTGAACGTTTTTCTAGTAACTTGGAACGATACGACGCGTTATCCATAACAATCAGAGTTGGCTCTTGGAGATTAGATAGAAGCTGTTCCGTCAACCATTTGTTAAAATTCTCTGCATTCATTTCTCCGTGGTAATCGGACGTTGTAGACTTTGCTGCAAACACCAGCGAAGAATTCGGAACAAATCCGTTTCTGCCGCCAGCACTTAAAACAATGTATCGTTTACCTTCTCCCGCTGGTTTGTTTTTCACAGAGTAAACTGTGTCGTCTTACCAGGATTTTCTTTTGCTTCCTCTTGCGAAAATCTAAGTTTCGTCGAGGAATACTACATAATATGGATCACTTGAAGCTTTATTTTCTATGTAGGCACGTAAAAATTTGATGCGCTGGTCAACAACATAATTCTTTTCACAAAGAAAACGTCTGTTATCATCAGTTTTGTATTTAAATCCAAAGTCAGGGAACACTGCATTTAGAGTAGTCTTCCCGAATGAAACTGTATCCCTTTCTTTTAATGCAGCCAGCAAAGATCTCAAAGTAATATGTTGTCCTACAAAGCAAATCAGACATATAAATGACATATTTTGAAGTACTTCATTTTGATAAACGTAATAGCTAAATTGTACGTACTATTTGTTGATATGGATATAAAAACAATTAAATAAATCAATGGTGCTATGTATTTTTCAATTATTATAAGAATTTTGAGTTGTCATTTTGTGTATGTTTTGTACTTCATTTTCTATCTACAAATTAAATAAATCTATTTAAACTGTGTGTAATTCCTGTACTTATTTATTAATAAACTAGACTATTGGTATACATTTCATAAATTCATCGTCTTATTGCTTTTAGTTTAATACGTGTATCTTTGTATTATTAGTTTATTAACATTTAAATATAATACAATTGCAAATTATGATGTCTACTATATGATTATTGTTACTCTCTGTACTGTACCCCTACTGTTCTCACTTACTCATACTCACTAACTATATCCTTAACTACTTCTTCTCTAGTAACGGAGCAGAAAAAAACCCTTTTTCATTTCTCCCTCTACCTTGCTTGATGATTATGAAATGCAAGGATCACACTTAGTCAAACAAACACTAAATATACGGTTCATTCTGGTTTAGACAGAATATATAGTTCATTCCGGTTTACAACATTCTTTAATCTTTGTAACAATAAATTTCCAAAAAATAATATTTAAAACGTTTTTTTAAGAAACTATTACTTCCGGTTATACAATTCTTACCAAAACCTTTTCAGCTCTTCCCACTTATGTCAGATTAAGAAATACGTAGTTAAATTGGACTTTAGTCTTATAGAAATTGAGAAACCGTCGCTCTAACATACACTCACTCTTTCTCTCTCTCTCTCTCTCTCTCTCTTTCACACACACACACACACACACACAAACAAACGCGCGCGCGCACGCACGAACGCACGCACGCACGCACACGCACCTACATACATACACACACATACACACACACATACACACACATACACACACACACACACACACACGCACACACACACACACACAGAGAGAGAGAATCATTAAAAAAAATTTAAAATCGAATTCTAGTGAGCTTAAAACGTAAAAACTAACTAAACTAAAATCTGGATATGCTTTTTAGCTTGAATCCAATATCTTTCTTAGCGAGAGGTAAAAAATGATAAAATTCAAATAATATAAGATGAAACATGCCACACTTAGCCTAGTACAGTATCATTTTAATTAACATATTCATTCGATAGTCACCTGCATAAAGATTAATGTTTTTATTTATGCTGCAATATTCTTAGTTTGGAATTTGGTTTATTTGTAGCTAATTCTGTATATTATACTTCTATGAATTTTACACTTTAATAATGTTTCTATTAAGAATAATCCATGTTCAACGCAATCTTGTAGAAACGATGGATTTACCCTAAGAGATGTATTGGATTCATGCTAAAGATCTTTTTAAGGTCCCTATAATACGATTTTAACATTATTACGATGATAATGTGTGTGTTTGTGAATGTATGTGTATTAGATCAAAAATTTAATAACAGTTTAACTTCATATTCCTATATGGGAAGAGTTGAAAAGGCTTTGGTAACAAATGGACAACCGGAAGTAGTAGTTTCTTCTTAATCTGATAAATTTAATATTTTTATTATATATATATATATATATATATATATATATATATCTTCTTTAGATTTAGATATAAAAGATATAAAATATAGAATAATCTGTTATAATAAATCTCACTGCCCAAACAACTCCATGGAAACGTTATTTAAATGCTTGTAATTGACAAATAAATGCAAAATATCAGTGGCAATCCAGTGTAGTGTATGTACCTATAGTACCTACTAGGCAGTAGTATGAAACCGATTTTAAAACTGACATTAATTAAGGATTTTTCTGGGAAGTACATTGAACATGTCTTAATACCCGCCAATCCTGTCAATGAATTGGAAGAATATTAAACATTTAGAAGATTTCTTTATGAGAAAATGAATTTAAAATTATAAAAAAAATTCTGTTTATACAGAATTAGAATTTTTCGTATGTACAGAAAATATTAAATACGATACTTATTACTTATGCAACATAAAAAAATCTGATGTGGCCAGCACAAAACCTCCCGCCATTTAATTTTTATTAATTTAATTACATATTTACTAATGCTGTAAACTTTATTAATTTCCTTTCCATTTAGCTATTGTTCCTTTTACTATTTTCTTTTTAAAACTTCATAATTATCAGATACATTTGATATCTAAACTGGTGTAACCAAGGAGATTTGTGTTTAAAGCATGGGCTCCGGGATTTATTTTATAAATTATTTTATAAATTTATACAAAAAATATATAGAAAAACTGTTAATGCAGACCTGTAGAAAAATTAATAATCTTTAATTTTTATAATAATAATAGCTTCAAGGAAAGTGCTACTTCCGGTTATCTGATATACACCAAAATCTAATGGGCTCCTTCTATATTTAAGTGGAGCCAGAATACATACTTTCAGATTTTTCAGATTGATATTTGTGTAATCGTGTCCACCGGATCCACACACACCTACGCACGCACATACACACACACACACACACACACAAGCACACACACACACATCATTGTAAAAATGTTAAAATCGGATTCTGGAGACATCAAAACGTGCTTATTCACTAAAATTCTTATATGCGATTTTTAGCACGACCCCTATGCCTCCCTTACCTAGGGTAATGGAAGGTAAAAATCTGTCGTGGTCGCCATTTCCATTTTATGCTATATAATGGCTGGTTTTATAGACGACAGATAAATTCACTTTCAAAATAAATAAAATTTATAGTGACCTTCGAACATTTGACAGTAAAATTATACATGGCATAAAATGAATAAAATTGATTAGAATTTGTTAATTTAAATAAATTTACTATGGAAGTAAATTTCTGGGCCTGCGCACTCAGTGGGTAATTACTGACTTTCGATTTAGTTATCTGTGCACTCACTTTGGCGCTAGTATCAATACAATTTGAATTGTTTCCCCCGTCATTTCTTAAAAATTTGAATATGCAAATCGTGCGAATGTCAAACCGGTGTGTCAAACGAAAAGTGCGATATTGAAAATTAATACTTTAGTATCATTCTTTGTGTTAACATTGTTTTATTGTGTTTTACGTTATTCTTAGTATTAGTGGTGTTCATTTTTATTCTATAATTCTTTAATGAAAGTAAAAAAAAAACGTATTTCTTCGAAGAAATTGCAAGATACGGACGGACCCGAAGAATATTTATAATATGTCATACTATGTATGTGATAAACATTTTCCCGAAGAATGTAAAATACCAGGAACTAAGATATTAAAAGTTTACTCAGTTCCTACTCTGTTTTTAACAGGTATGTTATTTTTCTTTCACGTGAATTTTATTATTATTAGTTTCATATTTTATGTTTAAGGTGGTCCATATCAGCATTGTTTTCTTTTTCCGAGTACTAATGTAGAACGTACTAATACAGCGACTGTATGTAAATTAATAATCCAAAATTTATTATCTCAGGAAGGTTAATCTTTAATTATTTATAGAAGTATCCACGCAAAATATTTGTATTGTCAGCAGCGAACTCAGTCATAATGGGTGGTAGTATGAACAAGTGATTAAGGGTGATTAGCTAGGAGATGACTAGCAGTGTTTTAGCGCTGTCATTCGTTTATGGATTATTTTAGAAAAAAATACTTCAATCAAAAGTTGTGTACAATTATTTTTTCTATAACTGCTATTTGAAGTATTTTTCACTAAAATAGTCCATAAACGATTCACAGTGCTAAAACACTGCTAGTCATCTCCTAGCTAATCACCCTTAATCACTTGTTCATACTACCGCCCATTGAGTATGGGAAAAAACTCTAAAGGTATTGTTTATATTTAAATAAATTTTTGCATCAATTATTATCACTTTGTGTAATTAGTTATTTTCATAGTTGTAATCAAATTTTCTTTACTGTAATTAAGCATTTTCATTGTTGCAATCAAGTCATTGTATGACAAATTTAAGTGAAAATTAAAATTGTTTAATATGTTTTTAGTGTACCTATTTATGAGAAATAGCAATATATATTCCATCGAAATAGTTATATGATTTATCTTACAATATTGCAGATTTGAATAATTGCACGGCTACTTCAGAGTTTGCGTTGCTCAATACAGAACAGACTAATTCATCAAGTGAGTTTTTCGACTTTATGCTTATACTCATCCATACATATATAACAAAAGCTCAGTAAATATACATAATTGTTATATTTTTTTAATAAATTGTATTTTTCCGTAGAATTACTTTCTATGTAAGTCATAAACTAAATACAATTTTCAATTTCATATATTTGTGTTTTTTTTAATATTCCTAAATAATATTATTTGTTTATGAAATATGTATGAATTATGACTATTTGCATATACACACTTTAGTGAATTTGGAGTAATTTACGCAAATGGTCAGTATTTATACATATTTTATAAATTTATGTAGTAGTATTTAATACAAACAAAAATTTCAAATATCCCGCCTACTGTGCCGCTTTCAACATTTTAGTTCTTTGTGCAACCACCGAGCGCTTACATCGCTGAGTTTATAAAGTCCCATGACAACGATAGAGTTCCCAATCTATATACGTAGTATATGAATCTATTGTCTATGGTAAATTTATTCTGTCTTTCATAAAACAGGGGGTAGATATTGTATTGCACTTCGCTCTCGAAACGTCTTTATATAATAAATAGTTATTTACATTCGAGTGCGTGTAAGTTGTATTTTACAGCGCGACAGCTTTGTTTAAGGCACGAGCCCTTAAGGCGAGTGCCTTATTAGCTGAAGCGCTGTAAAATACTTCACGCACGAGAATTATGTCAAACTTTTTGGCCGACGATAATGAAAATCACTTTTTTTAATGAGATAGGTTGTACTTCTGAAAAGGGTTAGTTTCAAATACTGGGGTTGTCAATTTCCAAATTTGATTTTACTTACCTTCATTAGAGTACTTCTTCTAGCGAAAATTTATTTGTAATAATAGACGTTGTTTATGACTGATAATATATTATTTTGCTCATGTTTGCTTCGTAATAAATAATAGGTAGGTGTCGATATTTCACATTTCAGCAATGTTCGCCTCGCGTATTTGACAGGTATATCGATCGGTGACTATGTCGGTAACGGCGGATTTTTACAATAATGACAGATGTCGCTGTCGTGATTTTGGTTTATATAAATTATTTTTAAATATAGGAAATGTTAAAGTAAAAAAATTACTTATGTAGGTAGTACTTTTTTACATGAACTTTATTATAGTAAAGATGATTTCTTTTCTAAATGCCCATAAACGTCCAGTGTATTTTGATTATTTTACCGCATAGTTAGACAAGTTACAACACAGTAAGCGTAAAATGTAGGTTACACTTGCTGTGTATACAATTGTAAAGTTCCCATTACACTTCAGGAGGGCAAAAAATAAATTACAGAATTTTAACATGTCTTGTGTAACATTGAATTTTAATTATATCTTAGGTATTTTTTCATTGTATGTGGAAGTTCCTAAATGTCACAGTTTCTTCCAATTCATTAACGAGGCCGGTGGTATTTCTTATGGATAAATGCATTTTACATTATGTAATTTGAAATGTTTAATTAATAAAACAATAAAAAAGATTAAATGTACTTCCCAGAAAAAGCTTTCTGAATGTAACTAAAACTGCTGATTTTTGACAATAACATTTATCTGCCATTATTAACTATGTTATAAACATTTGAATTTATCAACTGGTGTGTTTGGTGTTCGTCACATTTAGGTAAGGAAGGTAAGTGTCTTCGGTCAAAAAATTCGGTGGTGAGTTTTTAACGAATAAGCACGTTTTTAGGATCTCTAGAATATGATTTTACTAATTGTAAGATGATTTCTCTCTCTCTCTCTCTCTCTCTGTGTGTGTGTGTGTGTGTGTGTGTGTGTGTGTGTGTGTGTGTGTGTGTGTGTTTGTGTGTGTGCGTGTTTGTGTGTGTTTGTGTATGTTTGTGATAAAAAATATTTTCAACGATAACTATGTTTGTATGTTGTGGTGTGTGTGTGTGTGTGTGTGTGTGTGTGTGTGTGTGTGTGTGTGTGTGTGTGTGTGTGTGCGTCCGTTTGTGGCAATTTTTTCTCCGACGATAACTCCAATACTACAATTCTAAAAATTATAATTCTTTCACATTTCTCTTCTTTATATCTATATGAGGAGCTGATTAGATTTTGGTTATAATTAAACAACCGGAAGTACCTTTATTCGAAGTTTTTAACAGTTTTTATTGAGAAAACGCAGTTAAATATCTTTTTTCGACATTTTATGTTATTAAAAACATGAAAGAACATTTGATTGTCTGTGCGGTTTGATTACACATTTTGCTTCATATTCAATAGATAGACTTAAAGAATTTTAAACTGATTACCTTTCATAAATCAGTCAGCTATGCTATAACCATGAAAACTGGTGACATATTCAAAGATTCTAATTGACAGATGTCAGTGTCAAGTGAAATTTATATACTATATGTTCGTGTTACAAATTTACTGAATCTGAAGAATCTTTGCCAAGGAACTTTTGGTATGGGATTTGGACAAAATACATGGAAATGACGGAAGGTAATGTGCTGGCCACATAATATTTTTCAAAAAAGCTTGATTTTTCAAGCCAAGCCAAGCTTCTGTTTTATCAAGCCCAAGCCAAACCAAGCCTACCATTAAAAAAAGCTTGAATTATCAAGCCAAGCCAAGCCTTTGACTGTCAAGTAGCTTGGCTTGAAAACAAGCTTTTTCAAGCTTTTCATAAAATTATTGTGGAGTCCGACAAGACCGTAATTTGCAAACTTCTGAGAATTGGAGTTCCGAAAAGGACCAGCTTCACTACCTGTCAGTTTATTTAGTTTACAAAATTTGTAAAGAGGATTATTATTAAGCACTGTCTACTCAAATAATAATAACATTGCAAGTAGTATAAGGTGTAGCAATAAAATAACGAGATTTTTATTTTTCCGGCTTCCCTGTAAATTTGCAGGCTATATCATATTAATTTGTCATCTTCCCTCCATTCACTGTTAAAATTTCATGATAATTAGGCAAACCGTTCGGTAGTAGTCTTTGATTGAAATTAACTACTTTCCCGTACTCTGTCGGAATTATGTTAGTGCCAATACGAAATTCTGTGTGAAACTTAAAAAATCCGCTGCAGAAATGTACGAATTGTTGAAGAATGTTTATGGTGATGAGGGTCTACCTAGCATATTAAAAGAAGGTTTTGATAACCCTTCATGCACGGGTGAGAAGAAAAAGGGCTGAAATGTGATGGATTCTCCACGAAGACAACGCGCCGGAACAAAACGCCCTGTCGGCAAGACATTTTTGACGAAATACAAAATCACTGTGTTGGTACATCACCCGTACTTACCTGACCTAGTGCCATGTGACTTGCTTTTATTCCCAAATTGTAATTCTGCGTTAAAAGGCACCAAATTCGGGGCCGCGATGTAGCTATAGAAAAGCGGCAGAGCTTATGGACAACCTAACAAAAAAGGCCTGCAGGCATTGCTTCCAACAATGGAATATTCGCATCGGGCGGTATAGGGTTCGGGGAGGAGAGTACATTGAAGGTGGCAATATTTGTTTTGTGTAATTTTATACATTGTCAATGTTCTAAGATCAATTTTGTTATTTAATTGCCACACCTCGTATTAATATAAAATACGAAGAAACGTGTATAAGTACAACACAAAATTTATTGCAAATATCAATCATTACATATAGAAATATTCAATATTTTTATTAAATATTTATTAAGTTAAAAGTACTTTGAATAAAATCTAATAAATTAAATCATTACGTAACTGGAATAAATTATAAACACAAATCTTTAATAAAATAACTTTTTAAATTTATCTCATTGTACTTAATTTTAAACACCTACCAAACAACAAACATCAACAAATATTAAATATTTATGACCATTGTAATGCTACAAATTGATAATTTTGATTCAGAACGAAAGGAATAATATCACTTAAGAAATTTAAAAATAACCCTTGACATGTTTCATAAGATTTCAGTCGCAGAATCAACCTCTCAGTCATTTATCAGAGACTGGGTCACTCACCCAGAACCACAGACGCGTTTCGCTCTTAATGGAGCTCTACAGTGTGGTGTACTGACGCGTCTAGCACTAGGAGGCAGTAAGGCTAATCGAACAGATGAGAGGCTGGTTCAGAGACTGAAATCTTTATATTTTTAAATATCTTAATTTAACCAAGTGTCACCATCACAATGAACTTTATTGTACTTTTATTATTAATAACATTTAACACCGAAAAGTAATTTGGGTGAAAGACTGCGTATGATGATTATGATAAATATTATAGTTATATTTTGTTAAATAGTTCACAAATGTTGAGTCATATTTTTGGTAGCAAAGAATTTACAATGCTTTGTTATTCTACTATTTCCAAATCGTAGGAAAGAGAAAGTTTCTGTTTGTAAACATATATTTCAACACTATTCATAGCAAAATCCCTAATCTACCCCTAATAAACTGATGTCTGTGGGTTTAAAATAGACAACAAAAGAAAGAGTGAGTATTTCAAGGAAATTCCCATCTGTATAGGGTTTTATGATTACCAGATGTATTTGAAGTAAAAGAAATAGGTTAACCGTTACATTCCATTATGAAATTCCAAAAATATATATTTAAACACTGTTCTACCGTAAGTCGTAATTTTCTGTCTCCGGGGTCTTGAGTTTTTTTTTAATTATGCAAAATGAGTATGAACGAGTTTTAACAGTTTATTAGAAGGTTATTTCGTCATGTTACCAAAATACAATAAAGTCAAACTAATGTATAAACATAAACCTATAATGAATGAATGGAGTAAATAAAATTTATAAAAGTAACATAAAAATTGCAGGGTTAAAACTCGAAAATAAAATTCTAAATATCAATAAACATTAAAAATTGTAAAATATTTTTATTTGTCGTTATTAGAAAAATATTTATCTATGTATACGATTATACTTTTAATAAAAAATAATAAATTATGTTGATCGTTTACTGTCAAATATAAAATTCAATTAAATGTTCATATCAATATTATCATATTTTACCGTCTTATTTCATCTTTACACATAGTTATTCTTCAGTATTACCAGAATGAGACATGGTACAATGGTATTACAAAACATTTATATATCGATATATCGGATATATCGGTATTAATTTCACATCGAATATCAATATTCAAATCTTGATACCGAACTAAGAGTTTAATTTCACATATCAATACCTTTATATTACTTAATATACTGTACAAATAAATGACATGAAATAAAACTATCATATTATGTGCGTGCGTAAATAAGTTCGCGCATGAGCATTTACAAAGCTTGAAAGCTTGAAAAAGCTTGAAAATCAAACCAAGCCTAAAAATTTAAAAGCTTGAAATTTTCAAGCCAAGCCCAACATTAAAAAAGGCTTGAATTATCAAGCCAAGCCAAGCTTTTTTTATTTCAAGCCAAGTAGCTAGGCTTGGTGAATCCCTAGTTAGAAATGTTCAGCGACTTTTGAGACTCCGACAAGAACACAACGTATTAGGCATTCCGCGGGTTGTTTAATTTTTAAACGTTGTTTACATACAATGTGTTACGAAACAAGTTTAACACATTTATAAGACAGAAAAGTCAAAGTAAATCGAAAAGTTTTGTAAAATATGAGAAAGAGGTAATTTTGTATTAGAAGCGAAGAAAAAATGATCAAAATAGTGATGGAACAAAATTTTCTGTATGCCGATAAATAATCTATAAAAAAAAAATTTAATATGAAGTATTTTTCTCAATTTCTAATTGTTAAGTTATTTGAAAATTAAATATTGGCCAAAGTCGCCACATTTTACTTAGTTCAATTATTTAACATTAAAAAAAAATCTGTTGTGGCCACCACAATACCTCTCGCCATTTCCATTTTATGTTATATAAGTATTGCATTGCACTTCGCTATCGAACCGTAGTTTTATAACAAAGAAATTACAGAACTTTACCCAAATATTGTTTTTTATTGTGTTTAACATGTCTTCCTAAATGTTAGAGATTCTTTCAATTCATTAACAAGATTGGCGGTATTTCTGATGGGTATATGCATTTTACCTACAATTTTAAATATTTAATTAATAAAACAATAAGAAAGATTAAATGTACTTCCCAGAAAAAGCTTTCATAATGTGACAGGGGGGGGGGGGGGGGGTACCCTATATTATCCTACCCGAGACTGCGCCACTGTGACAGGGAGGGTACCCTATATTTCTTTTCTTTTTGCTTACCCAACGATGACTTTATCTATTTAACTGGTGGACACTTGCTTGTTTGCTCACCACTATACTGAGGACTACTGGTTTATTGAGGAGGAATACCCTTACGCTCACTATCACTTACACTTGATGATAGATGATGAACATATCTTAAATGGATGACGGACACAATATTTTTCTTCTACTATTTTATTTACATCCATATGTTTATCATCTACGTAGCTGTGTCCTTCAGCTACGTCGTCTTGGTGTTCGTCTTCAGCCTCATAATCAGCAGTTTTCTTCTGCAGGCAATTCTCTTCAATTATTTTCCCTTCCTGTACGCCCTCATCGTCACTCGCTGTGACGGCTGTTGTCGCACTTTGTCGACCTTGTGGACGCGGAATATCTACCACCGCATGCCTATCCTCTGCTGCAAGTAGAGACTCAATTTCAGCTAAACTGATCTTCGCTACTGACAGCGCTGGTTCTCCAAGTCCAACCGAAGCGTGGCCACTTGCCAGCGACGCATATCCTGGAGGCTCTGATGCTGCATACGGTGCGTAGACCTGCTGGTGCGTCCACGCTGACCCGAAAAATCTTGGCGTACAAGACGGGAAAATGATGGCGGTAATATGGTGCGTCCTGCATAGGTTATTTCTAACTAACGAACCATCTCTGTTCCAGTGGAAGGCTGCTTATACAATGGAATTTCAAAATATAATTCTTATGCCTTACCACTGAGCCTAAACGCTATTGCGCTGCCGAGAAAAACATCCCAGTCGTATCTTCTGCTTGCTGTAACCATGTTGTGGATGTATTCTTCCACACTGTCATCACCATCTCTGTTCCAGTGGAAGGCTGCTTATACAATGGATAATTCTCTTGCCTTACCACTGAGCCTAAACGCTATTGAGCTGCCGAGAAAAACTTCATCCCAGCCGTATCTTCTGCTTACTGTAACCATGTTGTGGATGTATTCTTCCACACTGCCATCACCCGGAAACGTATTTATTGCCAGTATTACGTGCAGCATATTTGGTGACGGCTGATACGGCTGTGTCATCGTTGGTGTCGTGGTGGAAAACGGATACATCTTCACGCTGATTTCCCTCTCCACGGTCACAAACTAATAATTTAGGAACTTTTCGGATAAATAGAGTTAAACAGTACTCTACAATATCCTACCCGAGACTGCGCCAATGTGACAGGGGGGGGGGGGGGGGGTATCCTAAGCTTCTGATTTACTCAACGATGACACTTTTTCTTTTAACTGGTGGACGCTTGTTGGCTCGCCCACCACTTTACTGAGGACTATTGGTTTATTGAGGAGGAACACCCTTATGCTCACTATCACTTACTCTTGATGATAGATGATGAACATATCTTAAATGGATGACGGACACAATATTTTTCTTCTACTATTTTATTTATTACGCTAAACTCATTACACAAAACTAAACTGTTACAGTTACATTGTAACCTAATTACAAGTACTAGCGTAAAACGAGCAAAAACTAAACAACACCGACTACATGTCTGTCCCGTCTGAATATTTAAACTCAACTGCTTAAAAACAAATGGTTATCACTTCAGCAAGGTATATAAATGTCAAAACAATAAATATCTACGCGGTTGACATCTAGACTAAACAAAGATATAGGAAAAATGATTATTATTTCTAAACAAAATTTTGACTTACAAAGATGACAGAGTTAAATGTCGATATTGAAACTATAATTTAGAAGAGCTTATAATAAAGTTATTTACTTGTTATTTCACCAAGCTCACCTTGTTACAATAATGTCACTAAAACTGTTGATTTTTGACACTAACATCTGTCATTTATAAACTATGTTATAAACATTACTACGTTATTTACTTGTTATTTCACCATGTTCACCTTCTTACAATAATGTCACTAAAACTGTTGATTTTTGACACTAACATCTGTCATTTATAAACTATGTTATAAACGTTACTATGTTATAAGCATTTGAATTTGCCAATTGGTTTCCTTGGTGCCTTAGCCTCTGCGATGTATTACATTAAATTATTTTATATATTACAGTGCCTTTACCTCTAAATCTATACAAGATATAAAAAAATTTTAAGTGTATTAGATGGAGAATTTTATGTTCTTCAATATTTGTAATAAAATAAATTTCCAAAAAAAAATATATTTAAAAAGTAATATCGTGATCGTAAAGTTATAAAACTATAAAAAAAATTGATGAGCTCTAATAAGGACGAAACACGTGTCTACAGGTGTTTTGAGCGATTCCCTGCGAACAATTTTTTCTAATAATTATATTTAGAATTTTTTTTAAATAAACTATTACTTTCGGTTATCCAATTGTTACCAAAATCTAATCAGCTCTTCCCAGAAATGTCAGATTGAGGAAACTGCAGTTAAATATTTTTTAAGTCTTATAGTATTTGAGAAACCGTGGCTCTAACATCCACACACACACATACACACACACACATACACACACACATATACACACACATACACACACATACGGATATCATCGTAAAAATGTTTTAATCGGATTATAGGGACCTTAAAACGTGCTTATCCACTAAAATCTGGATATGCGATTTTTAGCATGATTCCAATACCTCTCTTAGCGAGAGGTAAAAACCCAAAGGTAAACAAAGAGTATCGTTTATACGAAGTCGTAAATCATAGTTTTCGAGATAGCGAAAGTAAATATCGTAAAAACTCATTTTTGATTGCCTTATACGAGTACCTTGGACATTATTGAAGATCAGGCAAATATTGTATAAAACTTTTTGACTTATTTTGTCTTCTTCTCTACGTCCTATAAATGTGTTACACTAGCTTTTTATCACTCTGTATAATTATGTATTTTATTAATATTCGGGTGAAGGAAGAGAAAGATAGAAGTTGATTGTAATGAAACAGTTTCAAAAATAATGTTTATTATTATTTTTTATTATTATTATTAATAATGATCTATTTTATTCGGAACAACAGACAAATTACCTTTGGAACAATCCAGCAGATTATTGAAAGATTTGTCCCCAGGAACTAAAGAACATTATTAGAACTGAAATATATAATTTATATACAAAAAACGAATTTGTTACAATTGCCGTCTTATCAAAAGTATTAAAAGAAAAAGAAATTTTGAAGGTTAGTGATCCAACATTACGAAAAATTCTTATAGATTTAGAGTTTCGATAAAAAAAATAACAATAGAAAAGTTTTATGTGAGATGTCACATATTGTTTCGAACAGATGGGTATTTTTAAAAATGTACATAAAAAATGCGAAAATCCACGAATTCTTGTGTTTTTGTATGAAACTTGGATTTTTCAAAAGGTGGCGATAAAAGAACATGGTAAGACGGAAGTATTAATTGTTATCAATAACCTACAAAAACAGGTATTGGAAAACGATTCATGCAGGGAGGATAAACGGGATTTGTAGAGGGTGCTGGGAAGGTGATTTCCGCTAATGATATTTCAAGTGATTACCACGAGAGCATGGATTAATGCGTCTTTTTTTTTTTTTTTGGCGTGAAACAAATTTGACAATTATGTTCTTGGGCCTAGATATATTATGTGAAAGGAAGCAATGCGGTGAATAGCATCAATGTCTTGTTCAACAATCGGAGATTGTAGTGTATCGCATCCAAGTTATTTATGATCGCTGGTCGTAATCTTCTAATTTGGATTTTAAGTTCTCAAAATCTGCCTTAAGTAGTTCAATCATATTGATTTTGGTGACAAAACTGTCGAGTTTTGTCTCAAATTTACTCAATTTGGCCTCGAAATAGTCGATTTTGTCACTACAAAATGACTTTTTTTATTTCACTCAGTGAAGCTGCGATCTCTGAAAGAGATGGTTCACGTGCGTGGCTCGTTGACAGTGGTTTACGTGTTACCGTTCTACATTTATTGCAAAACCCATTGTATAAATTCATGCAGTCAAAGTGAAATGACTGCTGATTCTTCCCCGCACACGACCCGCCCTTGTCTTTACGATTTACAACTGATTCACAAATACCGCAGTTCAGTGGAGGAGCCATAGTGATGAAGTAGAAATTTAATTGATAAGACTTTCAGTAAGTAGCTGGAAGTTTGTAGGTTGTTGGATCTTGCTAAGCAAGAACGAATTTGTCACTTTAAAAATCGCTTATTCACTGATATTTTGTGTCAGAAATGCGTATTTTTATAAATAACTAGGGCATACGAGGATGATACAGTAAAATAAGTATAACTACAATATTCTGTGCGCCACTAGTTATTGATTTTAAAATTTAAAGTATTAAATCACAAATCACGTAAGAAATCACTGAAATATTTACTTTTAAATTGCTCGTAAATATACGTGCTAACAGAACAGAAAAAAACTTTATAACAACATTATATTAGATAATGCATTATATCTTATATCATAGCAGGATACTCAATAAAATCCCAAACGGTTCCTTGGAGAAAAAATCAAATTCAGATGTGGCTTGAGTCAAACAATATTACGCTTAGAGGGGATGAGCTTAAAGCGGAAGGCAAGCAGCATTCGGTATGAAGATATTGTAAGCTGTGGACGAATTGGCTTCAAAATATGAATGAAGTTTTAAGGCTTCCGCCATTTCATTACCATTCAATCTAATAGGGCTTGTATGGGGAGTTGCAAAAACATATTACGACAAAAATGTTGGTAAAATATCTGAAAACGTCAATAGTGTCTGCAGTTTATGGGAAGAAGCATTACAGCAAATTCTGGATGACAAGTGGCTTGATTTTGTCAACCATACGAACAACATAATGAGATGCATACACACAGAAAAAAGTTATTGATGGAGTTCGACCGCTTATATTTAACGTAAATACAGGAAAAAGTGATGAAGAAGATGATTCTGTAGATGATGATTTTGAAATTAATAGTAAATAATAAATATTTTTTGATTCTTAAAGGACAATAAATCATCTTGGCCCTTAATGATTTTACACAAAAAATAACCAATATTAAACTGTAAATTCATTCAAATAATATTACACTGATGATACTGCCTGAACAAAAATGGTCAGAAGCCAAATCTGAGAAAAAAAAAAAATGAATGAAAAATGTTATTGTACAGTTATCCAATCCATAATTTTACCTCTTTATCCGTCTAAAATTAAATACCGATACCTAAGTAAAATCGACTTGTTCAGTACTAACCACATATCACTACACTGAAAGATAAGAAAGTCGCGTATAATATCGTATTACTGTGTTTGCAATGTCCCCATGAACATACCTCGACTAAAATGCAAAACGTAGATTTAGTAACTTATGGAAATTTATAATTAAATATTAAACATACAAAATTTGAAATAATAAGCTCTGATTAAAAATAAATAATTTTATTCTTTGGTTTGTTCATATTTCTGGAAGTTTATTCCCAATTTATCGATGATTTTGGTGTTTGTATAGATTTAAACGAAATATTCTTTTCTAATCTTAGTTGTGTGACTTTATTTTTGATTAGCAATAGATATTTAAATATTTTCCTGTATATCCAAGTGCACATCCACATGCCATTCCGTTATTTGTCACCTGATGGTTATAAACCTTTAAAGAATTACAAATTTCCACTAATTTCCGCTAATAATGTTCGAAATAATACTTCCCGGTTTTAGGCAACGAAATTTAACTCACCGCTATATATACAGGTTGTCTCTTAAATAGGGGGACATGGCTTAACCACAGATTCCTGAGGCTAAAATAAGACGATTTAACTAAACTTGCTTCTACCAGATCAACAAAGTTTGTAAATTGAAGTTGTCATTATGACATGTTAATATTTATTCTTTTCTTATATTTTTTTGTTAAAAAGTAGGCTAAAATAGAGTCGTTGATACATAGCGCATCTAGCGGATATTCAAAGAAACACGTATCACTTGGAACCATCGACCTTTAAACTAATGGACCAAGTGTCTCCTATTCTTTTATTGTTAGAATAATGCTCCAACATAAAAGGATAGAAATATATATTCTGTCCTTCGACAATACGGAAGTTCTCAGTTAAAGTATACTGCGCATACGTTCGTACTCATTGTGCATCTTTTTCACACATATGTAAATTTCTATACATCGCTCTTTGTCACTAAATAGTTGTCAAAATCTACATTTGACGTTTCGTGACTGTGTATTATTTACTTTTTTGGAGAACATTTACAATTATTTCTGTCAATATATACGTAAATATATGTGTTGTGAGGTGTGTGTGCGATAAAATAATGGAGAAACGGTGTATTTCGTGGAGTCAGCAGTACGTATGCGGTTCAGCTGTGTCATTTCATATGTAAGTTCTTATTAATTATTACTTGTCCCCTATAATATACATATGTATATATTAAAAATATATAATAAAACGAATTATGCTAAAAAAAGCGATTATGCAATAACAAGTAGGGACAAATAATTTTTTTTATTTTGCCGCGTTTTCTTAACTTCCGTTCTGTTGAAGGATAGAGATATTGTGTCTGCACCGTTATGACGGGACAAGCGTTCTGCTCGTACGCTGCGTCTATTAGTTTAAAGGTCGATGCTTGGAACCTTAAAAACAATAAAATTCATGGCAAACGGAATAACCAGTAGGTATATTTTAAATCGTGATGGCAGTGAATATAAGACGTAGAAATCCTAGTGAGGTCCATAAGTTTTTCACAATGCCATTTTTCGTTATTTATACTTTAAACTAATAACTTTAATGGTCGTCTGTTTTCTTTGTTTGCAAGTTACACTTACACATAAATGCATTCTTACTGTTACTCGTACACTTACAACTTACAACTTGTAAGCCAGTTTGTAAATATATCCTCACGGTACTCCGCAACTCAGCACACTCTGTTCTTGATAAGATTCAAGCAAATATTAATATTACGTATCTTTGTTATTACAAATAATTTTTACAAAAATTTTTCACGGACATTCGTTAATGTATTATTAAATTATATTGTTTTAATTTTACAGAACTTTCTTATATCTTGAAAATGGTATAATGATCTATTACTATTCTTTTTCAGTTTTCCAGATAAAATTATTAAGAAATAAATAATACTTATTCAGCTATTTACCACTGTAAAGTTAAAGAACAAGACGTTCTACTATAAATCACATACTATAGTATATTTTCAACGTTTGCGTCATGCCTGTCATTATTGTTTACATTTTCATAAACAAGTGAGATCAATTTCAAATATTACGCGCATTGAACTGTGTATGTATGTGTTCCATTTTCAACTACCACTGGAAACTACATAATGTAATAAAATAATTTTAAACACTTTTTGTCGATAGCTTTCAAAAACTGTACATGCGAGTATTTCAAATATGACTCATTATTTACACAAAAAAAAAAATTGGATACAGAACGAAAATTATACCTAGTTGCACCACTTATACACGTAGATAAATTTTAACTGTTTGTTAAAGTTATAATATTGTATCCAAATGAAATGTCAATGAGTTATTAAATTGAATTTATATTAATAAACAATTATGAAATTCAGGGTCAGTTAAGAGCAACACCACGTAGTAAATGTATATTAGACTGTATGCATGTGAGAAGTGATATTTTCATGTTGGGATCACATCAAGCGTGTATTGTTTTAAAAAAGGTCACAAAATACAACTCGTGTAGCAGGAAAGGATGGACAGTAGTGTTTTGGACAGACTGATTATTCTTAATTTTCGGTTTGTTGTATTTATTTATCATTGTCATTAAATAATGTTGTTTTCTCAATAAATGTGCTGTTTAGTTATTATTTCATTTTATTGCTCAAAATCCCACAATTTGGGGGCTAAAACGTGATGTGGAAAAATTAGCCGCTTAAAAACGGACATGTATAAAAAAGTTTGTAGTTGTAAATAATTATTGCTCCCTCGAAATAATAATGGAGTCTCGTGACCGTGTGTCTGAGTGTCTGGTCGCGAACCTGAGGTACCGGGTTCGATCCCGACTGACGCCACATATTTCGAATTTTAAATGGCATAGAAGTGACCCCTGTCGCGCATTCTCCACGCCAGCAGTGAGTGCCAGTGAGGTGACGTCTGGTAAACGCCCGAATGGTACAAATATGTCATCATCATTACCGATATCTGTGACAAAGCATATTGGCACACACAGAAATGGGTCCCCCCCGTGGGTGTCACCTTGTCGTGATGGGGGGGCTTAGTACGGCAGGCCATAATTCATTGGAAGCCGGAAGACCAAGAACACCCAAGACCGCGATGGAAACGGACACGAGACTGGATACTGGTTTGGATGGATTGGACATTGGAAAGACAACACGGGTACGAATACGGACACAAGACTGGAAACCCTTTTGCTAGATGCTAGAAGGGCACTACGACGGACATGGCTATGAACAAGGATACTACGTCCGCTAGCTGTATTCTCACGTTGGGAGTGCCCAGGAGCCACACTGTTATTGGGGCAGATGTGGAAGAAGGGCTGCTGTGAGCCTGCTCTGCCGAGACGTAAGAGGGTGCAGATAGCAGTAAACCGGGCACTTCGGGCCCTGGACAGGAAGTGCGCGATGAATAGGGTGGTCGGAGCCCTATTGCCCCGAGCGAGCCCGTCCCGTCTGGATAACCGGGGACGGTCAAATGAGGACTGGGCCCCTGAGTACAGGGGTGGGGCAGATGTCCCTTGGGTGTACCCGCTCTCAGTCGGACTCAGCCCGCTCCTTCCCGCACGATGCCCCGGTTTAACCTATGGATATGGACTTAGAACCCAATAAAACAAATATAAACAAAAAAAAAAAACAAAAAAAAGAGGAAGAAAGGAGAGACAAGGAGCGAACCCCGCCGTCTGCCACAACAGATAAAGCAGATAAAGAACCACGAGAAGCTGCGAACCCGTCCAGAGGAAAAGCGCTAACACGGTCCCCATCAGATCACACATTGGAGGCAAGTAGCATTACGAAGGTGGACGAAGCTAGTGGAAGCCAATCGGAAGACGATCTCTTCCGCAGAAAACCACTAATTCCAAGATCTCCACCAATGAGAACGAACACTATGACTGAGGAAAGCTCTGGTCCCTCTGAACAAGTGGAAGTAAGCGACCCTAGAAGGAAAAGAACAAGAAACAGAAGCACCACACAGCTTGAAACAACTGAAGGACAAAGCAGCCCGCAAGACCAATTTAAAGGAGGTATGGTAAAAACGTACTCTAGGGGGAGAACAACCTCCATAGAGGGAGTGATAAGGAAAGCAGAAACTACAAGAGAGGAAGAATCTATTGATCTAAGCGAATTTGACGATAGCTTTGAAACATCATACAAAGTGGTCAAAAAACCATGTATACAAAAGGATGAAGATAGCAAAATAACGCAAGCTTTCATCTTCAATACGCCTAATCAAAAAGGAAAATATGAAGCGATAAACGACCTGCAATACCAACTAGACAAACTGAAGAAAATAATCGCGGAAAATAAAAACACCAAAGTTGAAATCAAACAAATTGCTAGGCACCTTGCCTATAGCCTAGAAAGAGCCAATAAACAATGGAAAGAAATGGAAACAAAAATAAAAAACATGGAACATGAGAGAAATAAACATGATATGGTAGATAAGGCGACGCAGACAATAACCAAATTGACTGATGCTGCCACACAAAGTGACTGCCCTACACAGATTACCTACGCACAGTCTTTGAGATCAAAACAAATCTATGAAAAAGAAGAAGTACTAGAGAAAGGAAATAACAACTTCGGAGACATATACGAAGTAGCCAAATACGAATGGCCAGAGGATGTATTTAAAGTATTAGCCAAAAAAGAAGGAAACCCATTGACTCAAGACGGGGACACATTAATTATACACACCGCCAGCGAAAAAACAGATACTGGCCTATACAGTACCATAAGAGACAAATACCCAGGTGGCCCGAACATAATTGACAGGAAAGCAGATAAGCCTAACATAGCCTCAGTAACCCTCACTAGCAATATACACATAGAAGATGAAGGCAGTAAAAGCTGTGGAAGAAGTATCTACAGCTTAAAAATTCCGGATTACCAGTGCCCTCTGACTACACTGGAAAACATATACCAAAAACTAACACAACTCGCTAAAGACCTAATAGACAAAGAAGTACGAACCATCAAGGTAACACCAAGTACGACAACCTCATGGGATGAGACAAAAAAAATAATGGAGTACGTATTTAGGAAAAGTGGTATTAAAATAGAAGTATATGAAAACATCCGAAAAACTAACAAAGGAAACAAGGATGAAACTAAGCAGAGTAGACCAAAGAACCTAAAAAAGCAGACAAAAAAAGATGAAACACAGGAAATCATGACAATCAAAGCAAATGGCAAGACTTATGCAGATATGGTGAGTAGCATAAGAGGCTGCAGTGAGGACTTTAAAACCATGAAAGTAGAAGTCAAAACCATGCATAAGACAAAAGCAGGAGACTTACGAATAGTACTCTCTGGAGGGAACAAAGCAAATGTCTTAAAGGGGAAACTAAAAGAGAAGTTCAATGATACAAAAATACATATACACAACGACGACATCACACTACATATAACCGGCTTAGATATAATGACAACAGAAGAGGAAATAGAAAAGGAAATAAGAAATAGAACGAGATGGAAAAAAGATATCAGAATAACCAGTCTCAGAGATACAGCTAGAGGTACCAAAAATGCTAATCATAGCTGCGAAAGAATTGGCACATGAATTGATAAAGATGGGCACATTGGAGATTGGCGTTAGCAAATGTCGAATCGATGAAAGAATCACCTTGCAACGCTGTTACAAATGCCACTCTTTCGGACATACTGTGAATAGCTGCAAAGGCCCAGACAGGAGCCAGAACTGCATGAAATGCAATACCCCAGGGCATAAGGCAGCAGACTGTAGAGAAGAGAACTACTGCATGGTCTGTGAAAAAAAAGGACACACTGCAAATAACCTCAGATGCCCAGCGTACAAGAATCTAGTCCTAAAGCTGAGGAGAGATAGAAGCAATAGTCTTAAGAGTGGCAATGCAAAAACAAAAGAGGTTTTAGCAACTAAAGATGCGCACAATTAAAATAATACAAATTAACGTAGGCAGGAGCAGAGCTGCCCACGACCTTCTTTATGCAACAGCAAGTAAGGAAAACACAGACATTTTGCTGATAAGCGAACCAAATATAAAACTTTGCCAAAACTGATTAAGGGATAAAGACTCAGACGCGTGCATCCAGATAATGAATAAGAATTTAAAATACACGAACACCGGAGTGGGCAAAGGCTTTGTATGGGCTAAAATAGAAGGCTATATCCTCTACAGCGTATACTTTTCCCCAAACACTAACCTAGACGATTTTGAAACATCCCTGATGGACCTTCAAACAAGTATTCAGAGACATCCACAACCATCTAAAAGTATCATAGCAGGCGATTTCAATTCCAAATCGCCAGAATGGGGCGAAACAAGATTGGACCCTAGGGGTGATATTTTGAGTGACTGGGCAGCCAGCCTCGGCATAGTTGTCCTGAACACAGGCCACAAACCGACATTTATCAGAGGAGAGTCGACCTCTATTATTGATTTAACATTTGCCTCGGAGACTGTGACACCGAAAATAATGCGATGGAGAGTTCTCGAGGAAGAGACGCTAAGTTTACATCAATATATAGCCTTTGAGATAGATAGCGCTAAAAGGGCAGTAGAGATGAAACAGCAAAGGTGGAATGTAAACACTATAAAACCAGAAGAGGCAAAGCAGATCATCAGAGAAAGCATGACACAGAAAATAGAGAATACTGAACATCTAGACGAAGTACTACAGAATATCTGTAGCAGCACAATGCGGAAGTGTGGTTTACACAATAGAAAACCCGTCTATTGGTGGAATGACCAGATAGCCGAAAAAAGGAAAATGGCACTTGCATGCCGCAGAAAATACCAAAGGAAAAGGAAAAGAGACGGGGAGAACAGCGAAGCAGAAAGACTAGCCTTAACAATAGCAAGAAAAGAACCTAGGGCAGCGATAAAAAGGGCCCAAAAAGCATGTTGGGACAATATACAGAACGAGGTCGACACAAACGTATGGGGCGAAGGCTATCAAATTGTCACCAAAAGACTAAAAGGCAGAAAACCAGCACAAGGTATTGAACATAGAAACCTTGAGGAAATCGTCAACACATTATTTCCGCAACACCAGCCGGCTAACTGGATACCCATACAAATAACTAAACACGACATACCTGAGATAAAAGATGAAGAACTAAAAGCGGCAGTATTAAAACTGAAGAATAAAAAAGCTCATGGGCCAGATGGGGTCCCAAATGAGATAATTAAAATTATGACTAAAACCTGCCCAAAAGAAATGAAACAAGCTCTAAATGATGTACTAATGAAATGTGAATTTCCAACAAACTGGAAAGTTGCAAAATTGGTCTTAATAGAAAAACCAAAAAAACACGACCTAGCAGCCCATACGTGGAGACCATTATGTCTCCTAAACACAATTGGGAAACTCTACGAACAAATTATCCTGGGCAGACTTAAACAGGAACTAGACGCTAAAAGCTCGATTTCGCGTAATCAGTATGGATTCAGAGAGGGACGCTGCACAACTAACGCAATTGAGGAAGTCATCAAGGCCGGTGAAGCAGCAAAATTAGGTAACTGGAGACAACAGAGCATATGTGTGCTAATCACGATAGACATACGGAATGCATTTAACTCCGCAGACTGGAGGACAATCATGACCAGGATCAGACAAATGAATATAAGCCCCTATTTGAGAGCTATTATAGGTGAATACCTGACCAACAGACATCTGATTATCGAAAGTGTAGACAAAGGACTAGAAAAGATCAGAATAACCAGTGGTGTGCCTCAAGGATCCGTCCTGGGCCCCACACTCTGGAATATTTTATACAACACAGTCTTCGATCTGAAACTCCCCTCTGGTGTAAAGCTAGTGGGCTATGCAGATGACCTAGCCATAATAGCAACTGACAAGGACAAGGCCGACCTACAGGACAAAATCAAAACTACCACGGACACCATTCTCGAATGGATGGAACAAAACCAGCTACAAATAGCACCAGAGAAAACTGAAGCCGTGGTGTTGGCGGGCGCTAGAAAATTTGGAGATATGACCCTAAACATATTCAACAGGGACATCACACCTAGCTCACAGATCAAATATCTGGGAGTCACGATAGGGAAAAAATACTACCTTTATACACCATGTGAGGAAAGTAGTCACAAAAGCTAGCAACGCACTAGCTGCTCTCACTCGACTAATGCCTAACATCGGGGGCCCCAGACCCTCAAAAAGAAGAATACTGGCCAGTGTTATGAACTCCATCATATTGTACGCGGTTCCTATATGGCAAAAAGAACTAGATAAAGGGACCACAAAGAGACTGCTGCTCTCAGCACAAAGGAAAGCAGCATTACGAATAAACAGCGCATATAGAACTGTCTCAGGAAATGCCGCTTTAGTAATTGCTGGCCTGATACCGCTTGACATCGTTGGCAAGGACAGAGCGCGACAATATGCTGAGGACAGAAAGAAAAGTAAAAAAGAGAGACAGACAGAAATGATTGAAGCCTGGCAGACATCTTGGAACCACAGCAATACTGGTGAATGGACACGGAGATTAATACCAGAGTTAGCGCCATGGTTAAATAGAGAACACGGAGAAACAAATTTCTATCTAACTCAAGCACTTACGGGGCATGGCTGTTTCCAAAAATATCTATATAAAATCAAAAGAGTAGATGACCCGACGTGCACCTCTTGCAATATGGAGACAGATGACGCAGAATAATAATAATTATACACAGATTACATGTTTTTCTAATTTACTAAAATTCTATCAACTTTCAACATAGGACATGTTACATAAAGTACCCTTATTTTTTGCCGTAGAATACATTTATGTAATAAAAAACGGGGGGTTCCATTTAAAAAAATTGTCTTTTTTGAAGTTTGTCAACTGTAATTTTGGTGTAACGTACCCGTCACATTTTTATAAATAATCGAGGATTCTTCTATGGATAATGTAGCTTAAAGTCTCCTTTATAAAAGGCTTTTTTCAGATTATAAAAATTCGATCTCGTTCTTGATATACAGAGTTTTGAAAATGTACCGGATTTCAGACAAAAAATCAAAAAAAGTTGAATAACGCCGGAAGTAGTTGATCATGAGTAAAATGTTTTTATTGCTTCATATGTAAAATTTTTCGCTGCATTCAATGGTAAAATAAAATATAGCGTATTCCATTTAAAATAAGAAAGTTGAGATCAATTTCCGGTCAAACCGGAAGTGCTACTGCTTTGAAAATATTTTAGTTAAAACGGGCATATTGGATAACCCCTAGATACCAAATTTCGTTAAATTATATTAAATAGTATTTAAAATATAGATAGCGCAAGCTCGTCCTGGGACACCCTGTATGTATATATATATATATATATATATATATATATATATATATATATGTATTTTATTTTTTTTTTATTATTTTTCGAAATAAAGAATATAGGCGACATAAGTTGCATATTACGATTTTTGGTTTTATAATTACACTAATTAAAGTTGGAGATCGTAAAAGTTGGTAACATCAAAAAATCTGATGTGACCTTCCGTCAGTTCTAAGTATTTTGTACAAATTCCAAGAAAGTATCTTGCAAAAGATTCTATATTTCCAGTAAAATTATAACACAAACATACTAAGTGCATTTGACGAAATAAAACCGTATAGGAAATAAAAAAAGGTATTTGCCGTGCACTTGGGAAATAAATATTGACGACATTTTTTATAATGTGTTGAAAATTTGATACCGAACGTATCTATTATGGAAAGAGGTTTATTTCACGCAAGTTTATCAAAAAAATTGATGTGGTTTATCCGTGCACTCAGAGTGTATGACAGTATGCCTCATATATTGTCAGTATAATGGAAATATTAATTCCCGGTATATATGAAAATTGTTTTTTGCACATCCGGGCGTAAAAGTCGGACAAATATTATTGTTTTAAGGGCGAAATGACACTCATTTTCGCCCGAGGGCGAAAAAGTAGTCATTTTCGCCCTAGAACTTTTCGTGCCCCAGTTAAAATAATTACATCTATCATTAACTTACTTGTTTTCATTGTTATTCGTGACAACGTACATATGTCAAATAGACTACTATGATCTTGATGAATTTGATTTGAACATCGTTTTACTTTGATCACGGTGATGAAGTAACACTACTCCGGATGTGCAAAAAATATTGTATGTATTATGGGCGAAATATATTTTGGCCCTAGGTTCAATCTTGCACCGCGGGCCAAAATCTATATAATTTCGCCCTTAATACATAAATAGCTATTATAAACGCTGGCGAAAAAGAAATAGTTATTTACATAATCAGTTATGAAAAGAGTGATGCAAATTATGTGAGTCAAACAATACAAAATTTTATCTAATTCCGCTAAATAATTTTAAAACACTCAAAATTCTAGGTTTTCCTATGACAGCTTAATATACATATTCCAAAATCAATTTACCAAAGCGTTGCCCTAAAAATAAATGAATTTAATTTTATAATTTAATGCTTTTGTCAGTGCATCCGTATCACACTGAAAATTAGTTCTGAATGTCTTCTGAAACCGATATAGATCTTCCTTCCGATGTAGAGGAATTGGGTGTAATAATTCATAAATTGATATTAAAGAAATCATTATTGATATATTCTTGTTTCTTTTTTTCAGTTGTCAGTTATGTAGTATTTTGAAAAAAAAATTTACAAAACTCATTTCGTATCAATTATGTAAAAAGTGACATTTCATAACGTCAAAAGATTTGGTAAAATTGAACTTTTTAAAAGGGAAGTAGATAAAAGAATATTCTTTACTTTTTAAGTAAATAAACCCATCTTGTCAAACATATATTTAAAAGATATTACTGAACGTAAAATTGGTATTTGATTTATGATATTAAGGGCCGGTTTTTCAATGTACTGGCAAGTGTCTGTTAAGTCTCTGTAAAATTTATCCTCATGGTAAACACCTATTTCAGTTTTTCAATGTCATGTTAGCGTTGCCAACAGGATAAGTCTTAGCTAAACAAGAGGATAACGTAACAGACACTTTGACCTACCGATAAAATTTTACCAGTAGGATAAATTCAGCTGTTCTGACATATTGACATTGACAGTTAAATAATATTCGTAGAAAATTTTAGAAATATGTATACAATAGACTTATGAAAATGTGTTTTTCGATAATAAAGACAAGGACAAGGAAAAATTGGAAGATTTCGTTTGTTATTATAATGGTAGTGAATCGAAAACCACATATTGAAAGACGTCGACTAGATCTCGTTGACTTCTAGTGACGATAAATATTTTGAAAGGTTCAAATTTAGCAAAAAAAATACTGCTATGTATTCAGAGAATACTGATATTTCCAATGGTATAAACATTTGTTCTAAAAATGTCTTGTATAGCAATTAATGTGGCAGAGTACTTTTCACGGCTTATTAAAAAATGTATAAATTTCATTAAATTATAATACATAATCCACTTTATAATTTATATAATTAATGACCAATGAGATAGTTTATTTTTTAAGAACAGAACATACGAGTATGTGTACATTTGTAGGCAAAATCTCAGTACAAATTTACAACTGCTTGATGCTTGAAGCCCGAAAGATGCATACATGTAATAAAATAAAATCCATAATTATATGACAGTCAGTAGAAAAATAGTTTTTTCCAATCTTCAGTTCATGTATTCTTACCACATATTGCTACAAACTAAAGCAAACTTTAAATTTGCTTGAACGTCACAGATTCAGTTCTGTCAATCATATTTGAAACAAAATGTGTGGAAATTATGTTCAAAATGACAAATGAATCGTTACGAACACAGCAAATATCAGCTTATAATTATTGCCAACCTTACAGTTGACAACCAAAAGTGTCTTTTACTTACCGGACAGATAAATTCCTATTGAAAAACGCATTTTCATTACCATGGAGTTTATCTGATGGATAAATTTAATCTGCTAGGTAGTTAACAAACACTTTAACAAGCGATTGAAAAACCGGCCCTAAGGGAGCTACATACTTATTGACGATTGGCGTGAAGATGTATTGTAAAATTTGTACAATTGGTGTCCATTGTTAAATTCTCACTGAAGTATTTCTAACGACGTGCAGTTCTCCTCTTAGCTCTCACTATCCATTTTAACGTAGTTTAGCACTTTTCAAAACAATAAAAATTTGTTGAATAACGTATACACAAAAATACAAAATGACGAGTGACAACCGTGACAATAGTAAAACTGTCAACTGTCAGACGGTTTTAGATAGGGTGACCACAGCAGAATTAAAATAAACGTGAATAATTGGTTTCTGGTTCTGTGATTGGCCGAGAAGAGTGAATTATGAATTCATAATTCACGACAGTGAAGTATGGCTACTATAATTAATCGAACAAATTAAAATAATGGGGATAAATTTTTACACGAGTAGAAAAAAAATATTATAATATTTTTTTTGAGTGATTAATCATTTTCATTATTATATTCAAATATTCTTTATTATAATCAAGCATTTCTTTGGAAGAAGACTATACTCAACTGAGCAAAGCACTGCAGAAGTAGAAATCAACAAATCTGGACCACCCAGAGCACTAAAATGAAAGAGAGTATAAAAATCTATGAAGTACGGTGATGTGGAAATGGGTATAATATAGATAATTATTAATTACTAACTAATTATTAATGAGTACGATTTCAGATGTCTAGGGAATATTTATGTAATTTTTAGAATTACACTATAATGCACATAAGGCAAATTTTAAAGCTTCACAAAAAAAAAAATTAGTTGAAACTTGTTTCATTCTCCATAATTATTCTTTATCAATGAGATAATGAAAAGGAAGATTTTATCAAAAACTAATTTTGGATGTCATTTTCCAATATGGCGGAGCGAGTAGCAGCGCCCCAATGTTACAAATTTAGTATTTTATTCAGGATATGAAACTATACTAAACTCCTAATTTGAAAAACTTCTTAATTTTGTTCCGAGTAAATCAAAATTTAATTAATTCCCTCATATTGACCTACGTTAGGTTTGTGTTGAAATAATTATTTGCAATCAAATGGCTGCTGACATTAAGACGAAAAACCTGACAAGTGACAGGATCAAAAATAGTAAGAAATGTGTAAGAAATTAAAAATTTAAATTTCATTCAAAGAATTCTACCTAAAGCCATTAGAATATTAATAAAGAGCTGGGCCGCGACCTTATTCTAACAGTTTAGCTTTAATAATTTAAATGATAATGTGTTATAACAAATTATACGACAGTACCCCATGCATATAATGAAATTATGTTATGTGCATAAGTAATTAATTCACATCTGACACTTCACGCAAGTTTAGGGTGCAGAGAACTGCACTGGCATCTGTACAAAAGTTTGCCAACGCTAAACACTTATATTTCAACAATAGTTAACGTATTCTTCTATTTTCGAATCATAATTATTATAGTCAGTTGAGTTTGAAAAAAATCAATATGGAATGTACATTTCTACGTAATTATACTAATTTCCATATTTTTAAATTAAATACTATAAAAATAATAACAAAATATATAAAATATGACCCCCCCCTCCCATTTTTAGCGCGTTTGGAAAAATGCTCAACTTCATTATTTGGGAAAAATTTTAAGGTTATTTTACCTTCCGTCACCTTTAGGTAAGGAAGGTATCGTCTTTGATAAAAAAAATTCGGTGGTGAGTTTTTAAAAAATAAGCACGTTTTAGGGTCCCTAGAATACGACTTTAGAAGTTTTACGATGATGTCTGTGTGTGTTGGAGTGCTCGCGCATGCGTTTGTATGTGTGTGAGTGACAAAATTTTCTCCGACAACTCCAACACTACAATTACAAAAATTATAATTCTGTCGTATTCCTTTTCTTTACATCCATATTGAGAAATGATTAGATTTTAGTTATAACTGGTTAAACAGAAGTACCTACCCTTATTTGAAGTTCTTAACAGTTTTTCAAGAAAAAAAATTCAATTAAATATCATTTTTTGGAATTTTATGTTATTATAAATATGGGAGAATATTTTATTGTCTATATACGCTTTGATTACATATTTTACTTCATATTCAACAGATATAAAGAATTATAAAGAGATTTATGGTCAGTTACACCGCTAGCGCTTAAATTTTAAGTGTTTTTTTAACTTGACAATATCGTATCGAAACGAAATATCAAATGTGTAATTTAATACTTACTTAATCCTGCACCTTTCTACCCTCACGGGTGTAAGGCGTTCCCCCGGCTTGCGGGGGAGGGGGTTGAGTTCTGGTTCGTTGGTCTTCACCATATTTCTTTCCACTCTGTTCTATCTTGTGTTGCTGTCTTCGTTTCTTCCCAAGTTAGACCTCTTCTTTGCGCTGCCTCCTTTACTTCTTCCAGCCACGTTCTTCTTGGTCGTCCTCGTGGTTTCTTTCTTCCAATTTTTGCTTCAAACACTTTTTTAACTATTCTCTCCTCTCCCATCCTTTCTACATGCCCATACCATCTCATCTGTCCTTCTGCTATCTTATCTTCTATTGCTTTTACTTTTAAGTTTTGTCTGTAGGTTGTGTTTTCAATTCTGTCCAGTCTTGTTTTCCCCTCTATTTTTCTCAAGAATCTCATTTCGATAGCCGTAATTTTTTCTCTTTGTCTTTGCGTTAATGTCCATGTTTCAGCTCCGTGTATGAGTATAGGCGTCACTACTTTCTTAAATATTTGTACTCTGGTCTCTTTCGGTATTTCTTTCTTTCCTAAGAAGCTGTGTTTGATGCTATTGAATATTTTGCCTCCTGTTGTTCTTCTTTCTTTTATTTCTTCATCAAATCTTCCATCTTCTGAGATCATTGCCCCCAGGTATTTAAATTTTTGGACTTGCTGTAGATTTTCATTTTTTTAGTTGTATCGTGTGGTGTTGTTCATTTCTTCCTAGTATCATGGTTTTCGTTTTTTCTTTATTGATCTTCATGTTTAATTTTTGTAGCGCTTTATCATATTGTTCTATATTCCTTGTTAAGGTTTTTTCGTCTTCTGCTATGATGACCATGTCATCTGCATAGAATAATTCTGCTATTTCCACTCTTCTCAATTTCCAATGTCCTATGTAGTACTTCTTTACTTCTTTCTTTGTCTCTTTTATTCCTTCGTCAAGAATTAGCGTAAACAGAAGCGGGCTCAAAATGCATCCTTGTCTTACTCCGGCTGTAGTTTCAAATGTATTGGAGGTCTCTTGTTTCACTCTTACATAGCTCTTAGTCTTTGAATATAGGCTCTGAATTCCTGTTATTAACGTATTTGATATTCCCCTTTTTCTTAGCGTTTTCCATATGTCTTCTCTATTGATTCTATCAAACGCTTTCTCTAGATCAATGAAGCACACATGTACGTTTCTCCCTTCTTTTATTGCCTTTTCCCCTATTTGTCTTAGTATGAATATCGCATCATTTACTCCTCTATTTGGTCTAAAACCAAATTGAGTTTCCTCTAAAGATTCTTCCAGCTCTATTCTTAGTCTACTCTCCAGGATTCTTGCATATATTTTGGCCACTGTGCTTATTAGGGTAATTCCTCTATAGTTCCGGCACTCTCTGCTATCTCCTTTTTTAAATATTGGTGTTATGATACCTATTTGCCATTCTGCTGGTGTTATTCCTTTTAGCGCTTCATTCATTATGTCTTTAAGTTCCTGTAGTGCTGATTCGGGTAGTGCTTTCAGCATGTCTGCTGTTATTTTGTCATGTCCGGGAGCTTTTCCTCTTTTGGTTTTTCTTATTGCTTCTATTATTTCTTTCAAGCTTATTTCTTCTTCTTGTGTTATTTCTGTTTCCTTTGTTCGTGTGCGATGGCTTTCTTGTTGTTCTTCATCTTTAGTATCATTTCCCTCTAGTAGTTCTATGAAATACTGTCTCCATCTGTCCATTATTCTGTCTTCTTCTGCTATCGTCTTTCCTTCCTTATCTTTAATGTTCGTAATTGTTGCTGTCTTCTTTTGTCTTATATTTTTAAGTGTTCCAAAAAATAATTTCTGGTTTTCATTGTATGCGTTTTTCATTTTTTCACCAAATTGTCTCCATGCTTTTTCTTTTTCTTCCTTTATTACTCTTTTTACTTTTTTCCTTTGTTCTTTATATTTTTCATAGTCAATAGGTTCTTTCGTTTGTAGATATTTATCCCACTTGTTCTTTTTTTCTTTCACTGCAACTTTTACCCTTTCCGACCACCATCTAGTTTTGTTTGTGTTTCTGTTCACTATTCTAGTCGTGCCGCAGCTTTTTTCTGCTGCCTCTAGTACTGTCTTTTTGATGTTCTTCCATTTCTTTTCTATGTTTCCTTCTTTTGCTTTTTTCTTAAACTCTTCGTTGACGTTCTTTTGAAATTTTTCTTCTATCTCTTGTCTTCTAAGTTCATGGCATTTTATTTTCTTATTTACTATCTTTCTTTTGGTTTCTTTTTTTGTGATTACTTCTTGATTTAGTATCATTGTTACGAGGAAATGGTCGCTTCCAATCTCTGGTTCTCTTTTTACTTTTATGTCTTTTACTCTATTCCAGCTGTCTATGTTAATTAGGAAATAATCTATAATCGATTTTTCATTTCTGCTTATAACTTGTCTAGTTATTTTAGGTATTTCTTTGTGCTTGAAGTGTGTAATTTCCGATTTTAAACTCATTCTCTAGGCAAAACTCTATTATTCTTTCCCCGTTTGTATTCATCACATTCTCTCCATTCCTTCCTAAGCACCACTCTATTCCATCATTCTTATTTCCTACTCTCCCGTTAAGGTCTCCCATTATTATTACTCTCTTTTCACTTCTGTCTACTATTTCTTATAGTTCTTTAAAGAAGTTATCTTTTTCTTCTTTTCTTGCGTCCTCGTTTCGTCTCCTTCCTTAACATTTATTGATAGTAGTCTTTCGTTCAATAGGTTTTTCGAAACATATTTCATCTTATCCTCTTTAATTAAAATTGCCACCCCTGCCTTGGCGTTTTCTTTTTCCGATACTCCTACCCAGTACATCCAATATCCATTTTGTGTCTTTGTGATTCCTTTGCCTTTCCTCTTTGTTTCTGTTATACCCACGTAATCCATATTCATTTTTACCAGTTCTTCTGTTAATTCATATTCTTTCCCTGTTAAACTTTTTACATTTCATGTTCCAAATTTTATTTTTTATTTCCTTTTGTATTTCGCGCTTGTTTCTTGTTAGTTCGTTGTTTATGAAAATTTTGTCCTTTTAGGTTCTTAGGTTCTTTTTATTCGCCATTACTTTTTGTTTATCTTGAAAATTTTCCATTTGTACCTTACATGTCTTCTCTCCTATCTTTAGTGCTTCCTTCACTTGTACATTAACTCCAATTTTCTTGTGTATGAAGTCTTCCACGGTGTTTTTTAGGTCTTTTCTGCTGATTGAGTCTGTTCTTAGCCCTACAATCACGAAATTATTTTTGATTTTTTCTTTATCTAATCTCTCGATTCTCTCTTTCATGTCGTTCAATTCTTTTTTTATCTCTATGTTTTCTTCCTTCAGCTGTTCATTTATCTGTTTCATTCGTAGTAGTTCCTCTTTATATTCTTTCTGATCCTGTTTTATCTCTTTTGTATCATTCTTTATTTGTAATATAATTTTCATTAAATCTCTTAATTCTATTTTATCACTTCCTTCTTTGTTACTTTTATCATCTCTATCCGATGACATATTTGCACAACTTTCCTGAGTACGGGCCTGACTAAAATTTTTATCTTGGTATGCACGTTCTAGCTTATCCGCCACTACTCTACGCTCGCTTACCGTTTATATGTGCGTCCTTGGCTACTGTCTCGCCACTGTATACACTTTTTACTCTAATTTAGAGCTTCTAAACACTTCTCACTTCACTTTCTTTACTCACAACACTATCTTGTTTCACCAGAGTTTATTTATTTCATATGGTCCGCGAATTAAAGGGTGATATCTATCGTTTATCGAATTTGAATATCGCCGCACGTTCGACACGACCGTATTCACTGCCTTCCACAACTCAACTCCTATGTTGAGTTGAGTAATTTAATATTGCTTTCAAAATTTCGATTTGCATTGCTTAAAACTTAAGTGTCAGCTGTGCAAGTGGGCATAACTTTCATAAATCAGCCAGCTCTGCTGTAACCATCGAAACTGCAGATATATAAGCCATCCAGCGAATCAAGCGGTTTACGTCATAAATACAATATCACTAGAAACAATGACGTCATATGTTGAAAAGTTTACATGAGCATGTAAAACGGATTAAACTATGATCTGTGAGTTGCCTTCATAAATCCAAATCCTTCTTAAAAAGGTAACACGTCTGGTATAATTTTTTTCCAGCGAAATCCAATTTTATTTAAAACATTCTGAACCATACTGCTTACGTCGTTATTAAATACTTTTCTTGTAGTATATGCAACAAACTATTCTAGTATTATGTGAGATCCTTAAAAAAATACAGAATACTGCATACCATACAATTTCTCACTGTTTCTGTACATTGCGTATTGCGTTTGCCACAGGCTGTACATGTAGATTTAATTTTCAAATTATTTCTAACAAATAGAACGAAATATTACCTCAATATTACAATTCAGTGAAAGTAAGAGCCCACCAATCTATTTTTCATATTCAAAATAAGTCAATAAAGTAACTACAAGCTCTTGAATTTGACATGACAGAGCAACGAAACCAAAAACAAAATGGAATCACAATACAGGTTGAAAAGTATAATATAGACATATAATATATAGTAATATACATGTTTACAATTACCAATATTAAAAAATATAATCAAACGCCATTTTGCAAAAATTTACAAAATTTTACTTAATAATAATATATCCAAATATAATTATTTGTATTAAAGGTGTCAAATACATAATAATAATAAAAAAAAACAATAAAATACCGTTAATAAAATATATTTAAAAAAATAAAGAAAATTTCAAAAATACCTAAACGATGTTGTAAACCGCTTGATTCGCTGGATAGCCCATATTCATATTCGAGTAATTCTAATTGACAGATGTGTCAAGTGCAATTTACAAAGTATTAGAATTTATTATTATTATTATTATTATTATTATTATTATTATTATTATTATTATTATTAATGATATGAATCTTTCGCAAGAAGAATTATTATTTAATCACCTAATATTAATAATAAACAATTTTCTTTATTGGCCAATGCTAACTACTGTTATTATTGCAATTATTAAAAACACAATTTCCTTGGTGTACTATATTTAATTTTTAATTGAACAAATAATTTTAGAGAAACATTATGAAAATCTCCGAAATTATAGGTTTTAGGCAAAAGATAACCTTAATAACATATAAATTTAATACAAAAAAGAAACAGAACTAAATAATAAAATATGAGGTATTCCATTTGAAAATTAAGAGTTATAGTTATTTAAAATTGAGTAAATTTGAATCGCTTTATTTAACACCTTGTATAATAACATTTAAAAAAAGTAAAGTTATAGTTGTACGGAAAAAAAATCTTAATTTTTATTATTAAAATAACTTTAGTACACCTTTATAAAGCAATGCGTGTAGGTATTAGAATATTTTTTAGAGAAAAAACAAAATAACTTGTTAATACTGCGGAAAACTAAAAAAACTTTATATGCACGTATAGGGGAATAAAATACAATTCAAAATATATGAAAATATATAAGCTGTTCCATTTAAAAATTGACAAATCTCGCCGAGCCGTAATGCAACACTTTGTATATGTGAAAATAATTTTTTCTACAGTCTATATACAAAGTAGGCATTTGCGCTCGTTTTTGTCAACGTAAAATGTCACTTTGCCGCTCATGTGTGACAAAGTAGAAAAAAGCTGGGTGTCCGAATTTCTAACTATAAAATGTTGAGAAATGTCACTTGCCTACATTCTTAATGAGAACTAATGGAGTTGTAGTTATTTACACATTTACTACCTCCACAAGTCAATCTGACATATGACTTCTCTGTCGGTATATTACATAACCAAACAAAATGCCGTAGAGGAATACAGAAATAAAATAGGACATTCATTTACAATAATGAAAGTAAAAAATGCTTAGATTAGATTGAAGCAATGGAAAATAACGATAAATTAAAATTAAAAAATATAATCGTTCTTTATTGAGTCGCTTTATACTGTAAGTACAAAGGATACATTTTATTATTTTTTGTTATGGTAAAACAAATCTTGTGTGTGTTTCGACAGCACATGGACATTGTTGGTGGGCTTTTATAATTATTAAAATTAAACTAATCAGTATCAAATAAAAATGTATTAATTGGGCATATTAATTTTTTTGTCATTAAAACATATTGGCTCGTAGTATAATCACGGTTTTAACTAAAACGCTGTTTTAAGAAATGTCAAATTTCATTATTTAATAACAATAATAAATAATATCAAATTTATCAAAATATGATTCTAAAGCAGAACATAGTTTGTATTCACAGAAATATTTTTTTAAAAATCGTTCTTTAAACATACGGGTGAAATTAAATATTTAAATTTGAATTTGACATTTCTAAAAACAGTGTTTTAGTTAAAACCGTTATCATACTACGAGCCATTGATATTAGAAATCAATAAATTTGAGTATCTCTTCAAACATACTAAAAATGGCGATTATGTCATATATATTGTCAATATATAAAGGAAAGATATATCGAGTACGTTGTGAAGATATGGCAGATATATGAACTTGGGGTGGTTGTAGCCACTTTATTAAATAAAAGTATTCATATTAATTGAGTGTATTTTATTAAAAAGCAATAATACAATTCAGAAGTGGGATAGGAATTTTGTGCAGTACGATGGCGAATCAACCAAAAAAAGAAAATCTAAAGAAACAACTAGAAGAGACTACACAAGAATTATTGCGACACAAACTTATTCGAGAAGAAATGGAAAAGAAGCTTCAAGAATATAAAGAGGAGGCTGAGTTATAACAAGCTGCTCGCCTTGCCGCAGAACAAGACTTGAACAAAAATCAATCAACAATGTCAATGGGGTCAGAATTATCTACTTTATTAGAAAACATAACAAAAGTCTTGAATGTATAATCTACCCTGTTAACAAATCTATATCAAAATTCTCAAATAACTAATTATAATGTAATGTCAGACACTAAAAATGCTATTCGTAATTTCGATGGGACTGATGGTCCGAATAAGGCAGCTTCGTGGATAACTGAATTAAAAATTGGACAGATGAAATGACTTTAAGTGTAGCAACTACTCATTTAATAGGCCCGGCGCATAAATGGTTTATGACTAATCAAGACAGTTTAGATAATTTTTCAAATTTTCAAATAGCGTTTCTAAATATGTTTACAGTATTTCAAAAGCGTGCCCAAAAGTTTAAAATTATGAGTAAAAGTGTTCAGTTGAGTAAGGAATCCATACATGAATATTTCCACGAAAAGTTTGGTTGTGCCAAGGTCTAGATTTAAGTATAGCCGAAATTCAAGAAGAAAATTGCTATATGTCTATGGTCAAGAAATTTGAGTACCTATATTTTGGGGAAAGAATATAAAACTCTAGAAGAAATTTATCAAGATATGGTAAAGTCAGAAAGAATGAATAGAGCAAGACAGCAGCGAGTCGGCGGGTCTCACTGGGCATCACTGGCATCAGTACCTTCAAACGACGTTTCAAGTATCGAAAACTAGTACAGGATCTACTTTAGATACGTCAAAACGCATTTCGACAGACAGGATCAACGTAGATACGTCCTCAAGAATTGTGAAATGCTAGACAAGATATTAAGTGTTTTAATTGCAGCAGTTCAGGTCATATTGCTAGTCGATGTGACAAGCCGCGTAGACAATTGTTTGATTCGGTGAAAAGTTTGCTGTCAACTGATTATAAAAACTAGAGAAAAGTTTTTGAGATCAATTATCATTAATAAGTCAAAATTACTTTGTGAAATTGATATGGGGGCCTCAGTCAATACTATTAAAGAGTATGTTGTCTTACGAGAAAATTTTAATATTGAAAATATTCCTTCAAAATTAGAAAGCTTTGGAAAATTTGTTATTGAATCTCCCGGAATTGTCATTGAAAATGTCAAATTTGACAATTTAAAACCCAGAATTCTAACTTTTAGAATTTACCTGACAGTGCCCAAATAACTGACAATTTTAGGGAGACCTTTTACTGAAGTAATAGATATAACATATACGAGAATTGGAGTAGGTTTAATGTTTTCAGAAATTGATTCTTCAATATTTAATGACCAGGGTAACCAAAATATCAAAACCCTTTTCTTTAGAGAAAACTGTAATAGATGTTGATGAAATTAAGTTAATAAATGTTTATACTAATGGAAATGAGATTGAATTACCGATTAGAAATCATTTGAATCATGTTGTCAACACTAAATGCGGAGAAAGAATTCCAGGTAAAATAGAATCAGCTTATGAAATTGAGAAAATTGATGTAAGGAAAGAACCAATAACTGAGTCTGAAATTGTAACAGATAATTCCATATCATTAACCAAAAGCAACAACTGCTAACGATTGATAATGAAAAATTTCAATGTCCATCTCAAATTCAAAATGAAATTCGAAAAACATGTGAAAAATATCAGAATGATTGTAAAGTTAAGTATGATAAGAATAGATATGTTAATATACGTTGTAATATAGGGGATATTGTTTATATTAAATCAAATAAATTGCAATTGGATCTTCCACAAAATTACAGCCTAAATTTAAAGGCCTTTTTGTTGTTTGTGAATTCTACCATCAGACACTTATAAAATTAAATTCTTAAATGAAAATAAAAGAAAGAACTTTTACACAACTGTACATGTTAATGACATTAAAATTTGGCAGGGTAAAAGGGATGATGATGATGAAAATGAAAGTGAAGATGAAGTGTTAAGTAGTAATGGCGACTTACATACTTATCTACGTTTCAGTTGTAAATTTTGTTTGTATTTAACTTCTATATATTCTATATTTTTTAAGTACTTTCCTAAGTTCATACATCTTCCAGGATGGCCGAATGTTATATTATCAAGTAATCTTAAAAACAATATATAAAGGAGAGATATATTGAGTACGTTGTGAAGATGTGACAGATATATGAACTTGGGGTGGTTGTAGCCACTTTATTAAATAAAAGTATTCATATTAATTGAGTGTATTTTATTAAAAAGCAAGTAATACAACAATATATATACAGGGTGTTAAAAAATAAGTGTCCCAAATTATGAGGGCATATAGTACTGACCAAAATGAGTAAAAAAAGTTTAATCACCATGGGTCCGATCTTCAATATTTTCCGAGATAAAAGGCACTGAAAAATGAGTTTTTTCGGTGTTTATCTCTGCTATCTCGAAAACTGTAAGAGTTACGACTTTGTTTAAAGCAGACATTTTGTTTACCCTTCAGAGGTCATCTTAAACGTGTTTTTGTTTTTCAAGAAAAATCAAATAATTGTACTAAGACAAAAGTTGTAGCTATCTTTGCCATTATTTAGTTTTCAAATAACTTCGTAACTATTAGAAAGTGTAAAAAATGTTTCTTATAAAATGTTATTGTTTTTTATAGACTATTTACTGGCAAAGATAAAATTTTGTTCGACCACTATCTTAGTCAATTTTTCTTCGATTCTAATACAAAATGGCCTCTTTCTCAAAAACAGTTGAAGATCGGACCCATATTGATTAAACTTTTTTTACTCATTTTGGTTAGTACTACATTCCTTCATAATTTGTGACAATTATTTTTTAACATCCAGTAGTTTTAATGTATTTTAGGAAAAATAGCTGTCTAAAACCCAATATATTTAATTTCCTTTTAATCCAAAATGAAACGCAGGATATTATGTTATTTTAAATATAAAATAAACAAATAATTTACTTAATTTATTTATATTATGGGGTAAACATTGAAAGTATTCATAATTTCGTGACAAAAAAGTCTCCGTACGATAAGAAAAATATTAGTTATGTGATCAGGGGTCATATGTAGATGGACAATAAAAGAACTGTGCATATCAGAATTATAAGTACCAGAAATGTTAAATACAATATATACTTATATAGCCTAATAAGGAGATGGCGATAGGTTTTGTGCTAGCCACAACAGATTTTTTTAAATAAATATATTTTGACACCCAATTTCTGTTTTTAATCCGAAATATAAATATGAAAATATGTAGGTACCCTAAAACTATGGCCCGTGTACTATCGTAGAAATGAAATGGCAGAAGACTTACGACGTCAAATAGTGTTGCCACAAGACCAAGACCAGTCTTGGTCTTGGTCTCGTCTCGTCGTGGTCTTGTCGAGACGAGACCATCATTTGGTCTCGACTAGAAAAGTCGAGACGAGACTAGACTAGCATCAAGTCTTGTCGAGAAAGTCTTGAAGTCTCGACAAGACTCTCGACTTCAGATCAAAGGTATTTTTTTTAAACATATACCTATTCTAAAAGTGCTTCAAAACCTGAGAGTATTGCTGTAAATACTGATTGAAAATTCGAATAAATAAGAGAGATATTAATTTTTCAAATTTTGTAATTTTCTACTTTCATAATTGTGTCCCAGAAACATTAATTTATGTAAATATGATGTATTCCTTATTCATCTAAATAATCCAAATATAAGTTTTAAATGAATTTAAATTACAATGTAAGTGGGATGAAATGAAAGAAGTATCAATTTAGAATTCTTATGTTATTTTAATGCACCAATATTTTTCATTAAATTAAGATCAACCTTTATTTTATACTACACATGTTGATTTTAATTTAATTTTTGTTTAATTCTCAATTAATATATTGGTACAACTGGGTACATGAAATACAGACTACATCTTCAAAAATATTTCAAATAGCACACAAAAGTTACATCTGTGGTGCATTCTGCAAGTTAGCAATGTACTTCAGTTTTATTTATTAAATTAATATATTATAACAAAAGTAACGTTCCCTTCAAATATATATTATTTTTCTTTTATTTTTAAAGAATCTATTGTGATTCTTAGAATTTTACGAAAATGCACACAAAGATTTTACGATCTTAGGGAAATTCCCGTTTTAAAATAACCATATTCTACATTTTCAACGGATGTACTTCTTATTCACCTAAATAATTCTTCCATTGAAACATATGAATACATATCGCATGTAGAAATAAGAATATATTAATTGCAAATAATGTAAACTATTAATACTAACAAATCAGTTACATAATTATTTTTTAAAGAAACAGTAAAAATATAAAAAAACGATGATTTAATTCTTCTCAAACTTTGTATCAATAATTTATGTAAAAATACTTTTCCAACCAATGAAAATAAAACATTTTCTAGTGTTATCATTAAAAACTAACAAAAAAATCATAATGTATCATTTAGTAAAAAAAAAAAATTGGAAAATATGTGCTTCAAAAGATAAAAGTTTATGTATCTTTTATGTGATGTACAATGAAAGTAAAACTTTATCTCAACAAAGTGAAATGTAAGGGACATTGTTAAAATATGTAGTTACAGGTATAACAATTTGGGAAAATTGGTATCAGATATTCTAAGAAACTGGTATTAAGTATTTCTCGTAAGAACACAAAATGCAAGTACAATCGCCCGGTGTCCATGGGCGTATACAGGGGGGCCAGGGTATAAATTCATTCATATGAAACAATTGAAAACAATAATCAACGTTTACTTAAAGCCTTAAAGAAAATAGTAATATAAAAGTCGTAATGTACAAGCCCTTCTTTAACAATTTTCTTAAAACTTTGTATGCACAAATGTGTAAAACAAACTGTTTTTCCAATTCCCTAATATAATATAATTTTAATAAAATGGGTAAAAAATAACACAACATTTCTTTTCTTGTAAAAATCCAATAATGGAACAATAAATTTTACAACGGCCTGTGCTATAAATGCTGCATATTACCAGACAATAACAACCACTTTTAGACATCTGCTAGTAATAAAAGTAGGTAGGTTTGCCCAACCCAAATCCAAATATTTCCGAATACAATACTTTAGTCAATCTAACAATTTTGCATCCTAAAAATATAAAACCATGTAATAAAGAAAAGTATAAACGTATGATAAAGAATTAAATGAAACATAACATAGACAATTTTTATGAGGAATCATTATTATGGTTTCATAAGTGGAAAGAGGAACCTCTTGAGAAAGAAATACCATATGAAGAATTATTAGATATCTCCAAAAAATTCTATCCATTTTTACTCCATGGCTTGATTTTATTTTTAACTCTACCTTCTACAACATGTAAAAGAAGTTTTAGTAGGTACATAAAAAATCTGTTGTGGCTAGCACAAGACCTTCCGTCAATTTGATGTATTTTGTACCAATCCCACATCAAAAGTTCCCTAGAAAAGATTCTATATATTCAATAAAATTGTAACACGAACATATACTATTTTCTACAAATTCCATACCGAACGTTCTTTGGCAAAAAATCTATAAATCCAATACAATTATAACACGAACAATCATTATGTATATTGTACTTGACACTGACATCTGTCAATTACAATTTTTTGAATATATCAGCTGTTTCTACCGTACAACTGTTATTATTAAAGTTTCTTAGTTACTAATTTTATAAATTTAAGCACGTTTATTATAATTTATTTGTTTTTCAAAGTGTTTTTTTTTTTTTGTTAGAGAATTGTGTTTATGTAACTACCTACAGTTTTTATTGAATATACCATTATTATTCTAAATACGTTTTTGGAATAAGTGTATTTTTTTTGGCAAATAAATAACATATAAATATATGACTAACTATATTTTTATTCGTCAAAATTTTGATGTAAAGCAGAAGTTCTCAACCTGTGGTACGCGTACTAAGGGATACGCGAAAGGCTAAGTTTTACGTATAGTTATCTACTTATTTAACATTTATTTAGAAAAATATAAAAAAAAATAGCGAAAGAAGTTACTTTTTTGGGGGTTTTTGTCCATTTACTTACTGCTTCATTTAAACATATACATATCTATTTAACTATTGCTAATAATAGAAATGCATTGCTGTGATTTATTCTGTAGCTAAGGAATTGTAATTCTATATTTTATGTTTATTAATAAGAAACAACACTCGGTATGTATGTATATTTTCATATTAATTATTTCAAGAGCTCAAGTAGCAAGTTGATGATATTTACAGAAAAAATCTGTTGTGGCCAGCACAAGACCTCTCGCCATTTCTATATTAGGCTATATAAGTATTGTATTGCACTTCGCTTTCGAACCGTCGTTTTATAACAAAAAATTACAGAACTTTACTCAAATATTGTTTTTTATTGTATTTACCATGTCTTCTGCACACAAATAATTCTAATTATATCTATTTTTCATTGTATGAGGAAGTGTCTTAATGGCAGGGATTCTTCCAATTCATTAACCAGATTGGCGGTATTTCTGATGGATATATGCATTTTACCATAATTTTACCTGTAATTTCAAATATTTAATTAATAAAACAATAAGAAAGATTAAATATACTTCCCAGAAAAAGCTTACAGAATGTCACTAAAACTGTTGATATTTGACAATGACATGTGTCATGTTATAAACATTGGAATTTGTCAACTGGTTTCCTTAGTACCTTGGCCTCCGCGATTACTTTACTCTATGAATTATAGAGTCTTTATCTCTAAATCTATACAAGATATAATAAAATTTTTAAGTGTATTAGATGGAGAATTGTATGTTCTTCAATATTTAATAAAAAAAACTCCCAAAAAATTATATTTAGAAGATTATTTCTAAGAAACTACTACTTCCGGTTGTTCAATTGTTACCAAAACCTTTTCAGCTCTTCCCAGGAATGTCAGATTGAGGAAACTGCAGTTACATATTTTTTAAGTCTTATAGTTTTTGAGGAATCGTGACTACAACATCCAGACACACATACACACATACATACATACATACATACATACACACACACACACACACACACATCCACACACACACACACACACACACACACACACACACACACACACACACAGACATCATTTTAAAAATGTTATAATCGGATTGTAGGGACCTTAAATCGTGCTTATTCAATAAAATCTGGATATGCGAATTTTGGCATGAATCCAATACCTCTCTTAGCGAGAGGTAAAAATAATAAATATCTCAAATATTATTTGGAATTTTTGAATCGCGATTGTACTGCTGTTCTCAGAATTTTATGTACTATTAGATGGGATTACAAAAAAAAAAGTTAATGGAAGCAAAGTCAAGAGTGTTGTCGAGACTCGAGACGAGACGAGACTGACATCAAGTCTCGTCTCGACAAGACCAAGACGAGACCACTCTAGTCGAGACCAAGTCAAGACCAAGACAAGACCGGCCCCAAGTCTCGTCTCGTCTCGACTTCTGGCAACACTAACGTCAAAAAATATCCCTAAAGTAATGACGTCGTATACTACAAAGTTTACATGAGATACGAATTTATAAGGCGCGATCAGCCATGTGACTTTGTTGGTCTTTCTTGACAAGCAGATATGGGGACCCGTGACAGAATGACAGCTAGTAATATAAATGACAAAAGTCATCATTTTTCATTCCAAATTTCATATTTTTCAATTTCAGGTGGTTTATCTTCTTACTAATGATTCGAGTTTGCGCAGTTATACGATTTTGGTCAGCTGTTTTGTTAAAAATTAACCTTGTAATTTGGAAGCAAAAGCGTCATTTTCTGTTATATACGAGTATATGATTGACGAATTTTCATCTGAAGAGTCGTATGAATCGGGGGAATTTTCTTCTAGTGATGAAGACAATCTGGAAATGTTTGGCGAAAATCCGAGGTCAAAGAATGAAAATGATTTAGAAGAAACAGTAACAGTAATCATGCACATACATAGATGTCAAATGTCATTATTTTATTTATGTGATTTATTTAACTCGCCAAGTAAAGTCAACACACCTGGTGACAAAGAAACCACGTGAACTTACAAAATATTGAAATTTTGAATTAAAATTTATGATAAGTTATATACATCATTCTGACACGGTGCCCATATTTGCTTGTTAAGATTTGCTTATTTGCAGGGCATCTGTTCCTCTCTAAAAATACAAAACATAAAGATTGATAACAAAAATATTTGAAAAAAAAAAATATCTTTTGAACGGCTGTCAACGGAATTAATGGCCCATAATTCACCCTCGAAATAATTCATGGTTAGTTTTTGAAATTGCTTTTTTAAGCTTTATGCATTATTATGGTTGTAAACTGACAACCAAGTGACAATAGTGACAGGATGTATCGGGTGTATATTCGATCGATATAAAATTTAATGTAAACATTGTCATGCCAACGTTTAGAATAAAAATAAACTACAATTATTTCAAATAATTTCAAATTCGGTAAAAGGTATAGAAATTGACTTGGAAATACTTGTAAATTTCATTAATATATACTTTTCTTAATACTAGTATTTTTCTTTTTTCTGTATTTAAAAATAAATAATTTGTACAAGTTATATTTCGTTTTATAAAGTTTTTTTCAGGTCTATGACGCAAGTCTTCTGGCATTTCATTTTTACTATAATCGTACTTCTACATTATTTATATTCTTATAAAACTGAATTTGAAGTAACTTTTAACAAAAGCGCTATTGTAAACAGGACTATATAAATAGTTCCAATTTATGAAATAATTTGCGTTGTACTTGTTAAGGCACCATCATTTGACAACTATGTCTAGGCTATGAGAATAAGTGATATTTATTTATTTTCTGTAAAATATCTTACATGAAAATAAAAGTGGAACGAGAAGTATTGTTTTAGTACCTACCGGTAATTAAATTTAGGAAAACTTGTGTGACAAGGCACGAAACACTGTTACTGCAATTCAGTTGAAGTACTTCAACCGTTACAATTAAAATAAAATTTAAGCAATGGGTGAACTACAGCCGCCTTTAGTTCCAGTAGAAATAGGGACATTAACAGTAATCTATAATAATTCAATGTCCCACAATGGCACAATCAGATCGCGAAGCCGGAAGGCGGTAATTTATGCGAAACCACATCACATTGACACTGGCTCTAGTGCGGACACCGTGGCATGGCATGCTATGGCGTGACCGAATGCCGCTGGTCCGGCTTTACGCAGGTGTCATACTGTGCGTGTGATCAACCCCTGGAAAATAAATGCCGACATGCCGACAATGCCGATTCATATTTCATTTCACGTTTACTACACAACAATTCAAACTTCAAATCATAATAAAGCGCCAATCAACATGAAAACAACATGAAGTCTATCCTACTTTCCAAAAAGTTGTGTTAGGGATTTAGCGCATTTAGTTTGAGTACATGTAGCATATTTTAACATCAATTTAAATTAAAAGTATAATTACCTTCAAATCTATTGGTTGATAAGGTTGTAGGAAAAACATATTTAATTGATATTTTATTTACTACCCCGTTAGTAACATTTACTGGCTCCAAAATGATCTGAATTCGCAAATACCTACAGTCTAGTTTTAATTTGATCTGTAGTAAAACTTGTATTATTTAAATTAGCGCAATAAATGTAAAGCATACGCAGCGACTCAACGAAATATATATATATATATATATATATATATATATATATATATATATATATATATATAAATTTAACCAACTATGCAAATACATACATACAGTGTAATTGATTTTCGTTTAAGCATATGGAAAACTTTTTTTTTTAACAATCTGATAGGAAATGTTACCTCTTTTTGGATGTCTTCCAACTACTAAAATTACATAGATATAATTTGTATATAATACAGGCTGTTTCAAAGAAAGTGTAAAAAAATTTAAGGGCATACAGTACAAACAAAAATGAGTAAAAAAGCTTAATCAACATAGGTCTGATCTTCAAATGTTTCCAGCTCCCAAATTAAACTCTTTAGTTAAATCACCTCTTCATTTTATGTTTACTAGCTGCAATATTCTTGAGCCTTATATTGATTTATTTTACAACACCATTAATGACATAAAAAAAATGTGTGTGTGTGTAGGTGTATGTGTGTGTGTGTGTGTGTGTGTGACAAATTTTTCTCCGACGATAACTCCAATACTACAATTGTAAAAATTATAATTCTTTCGTGTTTCTCTTCTTTACATCAACATGAAGAGGTGATTAGATATTGGTTACAATAGGATAATATACCATTTTTTTTCTGTAAGAAAATGAATGAAATAAAATTTTTTAGCGCAAACGTGACTTAAAAATTTTACGTAATAAGCGAGATATGAATTTTTAAAGTTAAGAATCTGGTCGACTCACAATTCCTACGATGCGGTATGTTAAATATATACTTTTTCTTAGATACCGCACTGCGTTAAAAGTAAAATAGTGATTTTACGCCCTTTTATGGCCTAACACAATAGAAAAACATTCCGAATCGCACGATTTATGACACTTTATTCAAGCAGTTCTCTTTGCACATAGGCGTGCATAAATTTTCTTACTGTTAGTAAAGTAAACGTATTGACAAATATTTTTATTTTGTAGCTAGTAGTAAACTTGTAATGTACATTATAATATAAGCTAAAATCTGCTCGTAATTATAATCTAAACCTAGAGACTAAGATTTAAACACAAATTACAAGAAAAACCCTTATATAAATTATGCAATGTGATTATTATAGGAATAATATCAATACGTATTATGTATTGTATTTTATTTTTTTATTTGCATTTCGTACTTGACACTGTTGTATTATTTTTTTTAAATGTAATAAATAAATTATTATTTTCTGTACTGTTTGTACATTTATTAAATTGAATTTTTTTCCGGCGCGCCTATGGTTTTTATACCTTTACCGTAACCACAGAGAAATCCTTCATTACTTCAGTTCGCCAAGTAATATCGTCCAGACTATATTGAGCAGTGATTGACAAACTGTTAAAGGGAACAAATGTTTTCATGTTTGCATGGCTGAAATATTTTTATACAAAAACTTATAAGTTATATTCACGAAGAAATTATTATTAAGCATAAATAACAGAAATAATAAGAATTTTTTTCCTAGTAAATTATAGAACATTGAAACAGTTTGACAATATTATGACACAAAGTATGAAGGCAGATGGCGCTAGTATTTGTTTGTTTTGAAGTTTCAATGTTTCAAATTTCAAACAATATTATTAATTTAATTAATATTACAAACTGATTTAATTATAAATACATTATTATTGTTAATATAACTAGATATTATAATTAAACAAATTCATCAAACACAAAATTGTTAATATTTTTGTTAGGTTATACATCAACGTGATACTTCATAATCTTTTAAAGGTAACCGCAGCAGACGCGCGGATCTCCCTTTTTAAAATCAGGCGACCAAACAAATTCTTAGGACCTAGCGCGTCACACCTAATTCGTAATCAACTTCAATCGCTTATAGTTTGCTACCTAATCAATATTTAAACAATTTTTTTTTTTTTTACTAATTCTCATTAATTTATGTATATTTTCGTTTTCTTATTTAAGATAGTTTAAATTTGACTATGGTATCGTACCCTATTGGTCAACTGGTTCTCTTATTGAAGTTCTTCACAGTTTTTCTTAAAAAAAAAGCAGTTAAATATCATTTTTCGACATTTTATGTAATTATCAATATGAAAGAATACCTTATTCTCTACACGGTTTAATTATACCTTTTCCTTCATATTCAATAGATATAGATTTATAGAATTATAAAGTGATTAACTTTCAAAAATCAGTCAGCTTTGGTATTTATCATGGAAACAGCTGATATATTAAAAAAATTCTAATTGACAGATGTCAGTGTCAAGTGCAAAACCAAAGATGGAAAGCATAGGATCAGAAAGTGATGATTAGAACTTTCAATGCGAGAAGTACGAGGAAGGCCAAATAGAAGATGGAAGGACTGTATCGCAGAAAACTTGAGAGAGGAAGAACTGTGTGAAGAAGATGCGTTGGACAGGAATAAGTGGAAGAGAAAAGTAAGAAACAGCGACCCCTAATAAAATAGGGAAAAGCTGAAGAAGAAAGAAGGAAGTGTCAAGTGCACTTTACATAGTGTATGTTCATGTTATGATTTTATTGGATTTAAAGGATCTTTTCAAAGGAACTTTTGGTATGGAATTTGTAAAAAATAGTATATGTTAGTCTTACAATTTTACATGATAAATAGAATCTTTTCCAATGAACTTTTGGTATGAGATTTGTACAAAATATATCGAATTGACGGAAGGTCTTGTGCGGGTCAGAACAGATTTTTTTATATTTATTGACATCAGTTTTACCTTACTCTCAAATTGGGTGTTCGCCTGTAGGGCATTGTATCAAATAATAGTAATAATAAAATAATTAAAAATGATCACTAAATTAACATTAATTCTAAATTCGGCAAAAAATAATGTGTTCAACATGGCACTAAACACATAAGCTTCGACAGCATTCATCGCCTCGGCCTCTACGGCTTCTGCCGTAAATCTGGTATATTAGTGCCTAGCTAAACAACAGGGACGTCGCAAGTATGGGTCAGAGAGCGCGGATCGCCCCCCTAACTTAAAACAGATAGTTTTGCACTATACTCGCCCCCTCGCTGTCAAATACGTATGGACTAATGTTCGACTATTTCCCTTTTCCGCACCCTGTCAAGGGGCAAAGGCCCAGCGTTGCCGCTTTCATAACTTAGTATTTCCAATTTACAACATTGCAAATTGAATTGACAATAATGTAGAAATCTCCAGTCCATATTCATTTTACGGCAACCATAGCTTAATAAATGTTGTGGTGAGTACAGTGCCTCAATTACTTACAGTGGCGACATACGAACCAGCCCGCCATGTTTTTACTAAATTTAACATAGGCGGTATATGAAATTTTCACACTACATTTACTTTTTAAAGTCCGGCGGGCAGTAAAACTGACAAAAAAACCCGACGGGCGTAATGTTCAATTTTCCGCTCTGGTAACTAAAATGTAAACAAACAATTTTAATGCATTAGTGCGTAAATTTCATATATCGCCTATATACTAACACCCCCCCCCCCCCCCTACTACCCTTAATAATTTACATCACGATTTACAAAAAAAAATGTATCTTTTTCATCTTAAACATCAAAAATAATAAAGTTTCAAATGCATACATACTGCTGCTTGTACCCTTTGTAGATCAACAATGGGGTTATACCTAATATTATAAATATATTTATCAAAAAATTCAATATTATTATACTCTTCATTCATGAATGATTTTCTTTATAAATATTCTGAATCTGTGCTGTGACGTCATAATTTTATGCACACAGCACGGGAGAAACTACTAGTGCTGGATTTATACAGCGTAAGCCGTAATATAATATAACGTACCGTGCCTTGGCGTATTATGGCATAATTAAGCTAAACTTTGACACATATTAGACACACAAAAACAGCTATAACGCAGAATAGTAATAATTTTCGTAGTGCCGTAACGTACAAAGATAAAAGTTGGCAATCTTTGGCTTTTTCACACGTTGCGACACGGTACGTCACGTTAAGTACTACGGCTGTATAAATTACATTTGTTTGCATTGTTTTATTCTTTACGTTACGTTACAGCACGGTAGGTTATATTATGCTTTACGCTGTATTAATCCAGCATAGTCGCAAAATTGTGACGTCATTTGAAACTTGAAAAAAATATTTCTGTAAAACTAACAACTTACGTAACATATGACCAGTTTTATAACCGGCAAAGAAATTTACTTCCAAAATAAATAAAATTTATTCTTTCAAATGACCGTCGAATTTTTGACTGTAATGTTATAAATGCCATAAAATAAGTAAAATTGATTCGAATTTGTTGGTTTGAATAAATTTACTATGTAAGTAGTTTTAAGTGTACTTTTAGAAAATAAATAAATTGGAAAATGTGATATGACCCCATTGAAATATTTCAATATGTATTTATCAGTGATGGATTAAATTGCACTTCTAAATTTTAACTAAAATATAAAACTAATATATACGTGATCTGATATGGAACAGCTGGATCGTTACAGATTATTAATACACAAGTTAATCTGTACCGAAACACATTGACTATCATTTTATACTATCTGTGGTACGACCTATAAATTCAATTTTTGGGTTCACACTATCAATCAATACTTATAGATATAGGCAGCTGGCGAGAAAGCATTACATCACTAACAGAGGAACTCCCTTTGAGGGAGTACGGAATACAGTGCAGTGCATTGCTAACTACTCTAGTGGTGACGCATACATAGGGGGTTGCGATATCTTTGTATTATCTGCAGTTTATAGTGCAAGTACCCCTCGCGTCGGCGAATAGCGGGTGAGAATTAAACTATCAGGATCCATGTCCCCTATTGCTTTAGTTTAGATATATATTTTGATAACAATATTAACTCTTCTGTATTATGCATTGCTTTATAATTTAATTAATTAATATTAAGATTTTTTTCAGTTCCCCTTTTTCGAGATTTACATAATAAGAATCATAATAACAACAGCGAGATATTACATTACATTTTGGAGTGAAATATCGCTTTAAACAAAAGCAAATTCTGTATACGATTTATATACCTTCTTGAATACATGTAAAACATGGTGAACACGAAATGCACAAAAACGAAATATACCTAAATCGGTGTTTATATAATATTATAAATAAGCTGTTCACACCTTACCCTGATGCAATAATCGTAATATTTTGAAAAGTAATAAAATACCTAATAGTAAATATACATATGACAAAGTTTTTTAAGTTCATGACATTTCATACCTAATTATTTTAAATTATTGTTGTCGAAATAACTATTTTACAAAATTACGAGTACCATAAAAAAAATCTGATGTGGCCAACACAAAACCTCCCGCTATTTAATTTTTACATACATACATACGTACATAAAATCACGCGATTCCCACTTAGGGGGTTAGCAAAGACCCGGAAACAATAGTAACAATAAGAAAAGGGATAAGAGTAAGAGCTCAGCTGACTCACTTCACTCTTTAACAACATTCTTCTTTCGCCTTGTCCACAATCATCATAGCATTCATACATAAGAACATATTAAAGTGACCGATTTTCGGTAGCGAATAACCCCATCCGGACCACAATAATAGTTACGCAACAATCTTCCTTCGCCACACTTTCTTATCCATTTTTATTAATTTAAGTACATACTTACGTATTTACTAACGCTGCAAACTGTTCCATTGCATAAAACTATTGATTTATTTACTATTTTCTTTTTAAAATGTCACTATTATTAATTTGAAGTGATTAGTTTTTTGACAGTGACATTTACTGTAAGTTACATTCATTTGAAATATGAACTGTGGAACAAAGGAATTGTGTTTTTCTTAGGCTTCGGGACTTGTAAAAAAAATTATTTTTAAATTTATCTGTAAAATATATAGAAAAAGTATTAATGTATTCCTGTAGAAAATTCAATAATCTTTAATTTTCATAACGACAAAATGCGAAAAAATGGCATTTAATGGTATTTTTTGAAGAAAAACCATTATGAGCTTCAGGTAAAGTGTCATTTCCGGTTATCCGATTTACACCAAAATCTAATGGCTTCTTTTCTTATTAGAATAGGATAGAAATACAAGATTTCAGAATTTTCTGAATGATAGTATTTGAGTTAGAGTGAAGACAAAATCCCTACACATACACACACACACACATACATACATACATACACACACACATACACACACACACATACACACATACAGACATCATCGTGAAAATGTTAAATTTGGATTCTAGGGACCTTAAAACGTGGTCATTTACTAAAATCTCGATAAGTGATTTTTAGCACGATTCCTATACCTCCCTTACCAAGGGTAGCGGGAGGTAAAAAGATATGATAGTTTATGATATGTTTATCTATTACCATTTCAAGAAAACTACTGATAGTGCTATATTTCAAGAACATTTGGTGTAGGTACCACTAATTGCGGTTGTTCAAAAACACACTAAAAGTTTTCACTAAAAAATTATTGTGTATATAATAAACAAACAAAATAAATAAAAATAAAATAAATAAATATTGTAATAATCTTGAAAAGTTTCAAAATGTTAAAGCGATGGCGTCAAATAAAATGTTGTCTTGGGCGGTTTTTACCTCCCGCTACCCTTGGTAAGGGAGGTATAGGGATCGTGCTAAAAATCTCATATCGAGATTTTAGTAAATGACCACGTTTTAAGTTCCCTAGAATCCATTTTTAACATTTTCACGATGATGTCTGTATGTGTGTATGTGTGTATGTGTGTGTGTATGTGTGTATGTATGTGTGTATGTGTAGGGATTTTGTCTTCACTCTAACTCAAATACTATCATTCAGAAAATTCTGAAACCTTGTATTTCCATCCCATTCTAATATGAATAGAAGCCATTAGATTTTGGTGTAAATCGGATAACCGGAAATGGCACTTTACCTGAAGCTCATAATGGTTTTTCTTCAAAAAATACCATTAAATGTCATTTTTTCGCATTTTATGTCTTATGAAAATTAAAGATTATTGAATTTTCTACTGGAATACATTAATACTTTTTCTATATATTTCACACATAAATTTAAAAATAATTTTTTTTATTAGTCGCGAAGCCTAAGAGAAACACAATAATTCGTTTGTTACACAGTTCATATTTCAAATGAATGTAACTGACAGTTAATGTCATTGTCAAAAAACTAATCACTTCAAATTAATAATAGTGACATTTTAAAAAGAAAATAGTAAATAAAGCAATAGTTTTCTGCAATGGAACAGTTTGCAGCGGTAGTAAATACGTAAGTATATATTTAAATTAATAAAAATTCAATAGCGGGAGGTTTTGTGTTGGCCACATCAGATTTTTTATTGTAAAATTTATATAACTTTTTAAGTTCAAAACATGTAATAAAATTTGTAGGTATGTCACTATTCAATTTTATGTAAAAGATTAGGTTTGTGTCCACAAACGAAATGTCTTTATAAATGTAAACTACGACAGATAAAATATAAAACAAATATCACGGATTACAAAGGCCTTATCCACTCATCCAAAATAGAAATAGAACAATAAAAAAATGACGCACAGGTGCCAGATTATAGATATCTAGGACAACTTGTACCTGGCCAATTTAGTGATCTATTGTTCAAAAAAAAGTTTTTCAATTTGTTAAGTCAGCATATTATAATAATACTGGATTTTGGTTTGTATTTCATTTGGCCACTTTTATACTTTTTTGTATAGCGATGCTCACTTTCTCATCACTGTTGGATTGAAGTTATAACGCCAAAGTTGCTTTCCAACAATCTATAATTTATCATTTGTTTCAAATAACAAAAATACAACAATAATTAAATTTATAGGTTAAAAATAATGTTTGTACCAATGATACAAATAAATAATGTTTGGAACAAGTGTTGTCTGACGATGTGAAAACTCGTACAAATGTCATATACAAAACGCTACGTTTCGGAAACGATCGATGCAAGATGATATAAAATTATAAATGAACCTTTAGAGATATAATGTGAAAGTTTATGATTAATAATATAATTTTCATAAAGGCATAATAGTAGACAGTTACATAAAGAATATATTTGTTTACTTTCCAACGATTTATAATTTATCCATGATCATTCCTCATTCGATGCAAGCAATAAAACTGTAACAAGTATTAAAATTAAATATATATATATATATATATATATATATATATATATATATATATATATATATACAGTGTGTCCCATGGGGTCCTGTGGCCGCGTGCCTGAGTGTCTGGTCGCGAACCTGGGGAACCGGGTTCGATCCCGACAGACGCCAAATATTTCCAATTTTAAATGGCACAAAAGTGACCCCTGTGGTGCACTCTCCACGCCAGCTATGAGTGCCCGTGAGGTGACGCCTGGTAAGCGCCCACGCGGTAAAATATATCGTCATCATTACCGATGTCTACATGTGTTGTAGATACTGGCACACCCAGAAATGGGTAATATGCCGTGATGATATATTTATTTATTTTATTTTTACAGTGTGTCCCATTTAGAGGTGCCACCATTGGGATCTCGAGAACTATAAGAGATACGATGTCGGTTAAATGGAACTTTTTGTGCGCCTTTGGGAGGCCATCTCAGATGTGCTTTAGTTTTTCAAAAAATTCTCATAGGGCACTAGATAATGACGAAAAACTGAATATTGTTGATTTTTTCTTTTTCAAATAACTTCTAAACTATTAGTAATTGAGAAAAATGTTTCAAATACAAAAGATAGATACTAACCAGTGGTGTACGAAATAAATTTTTATATCCGTAAATTTTCGAGATATAACACAAACTTATATATTTTTAAATGGAACGCATATCTGATTTCAGTCTCAAAAAAATCATTATTTTTTTCTCTTTTCAATGATGTAAGGGTTATTATGTTTTGTATTTGTTTTGTCTTCAAAATTATTATTTTTTCCTTATTTTGTATTAAATTTATAATTATTTTGAAAATATTGGTAGATTTCTATTTAGGAATACTACTTGTATTTAAATAATTTATTTCGTTAGAAAAATTTGCTTAAAACTCGTATCAAACTAATTTTTATAATATTTTGTATCTGGTCGCCCTTGGCACATTATAGTGTAATTTGTAATTATGAGTCTAGAATAAAAATATTAAGTAATAAAGGCATAAAACAAATTATTTCGATCAAATACAATATAATTAATAAAAATAATAATGTTTTTTTGGGAAATAATAAGAAAGTTCAGGAAAATAAAGAGAAAAACTAAATTTTAGGAGGAAAACAAATATAAAACATAATAACCCTTACATCATTGAAAAGAGAAAAAAATAATGATTTTTTTGAGACTGAAATCAGATATGCGTTCCATTTAAAAAAATATAAGTTTGTGTTATATCTCGAAAATTTACGGATATAAAAATTTATTTCGTACACTAATGGTTAGTTAATAAAAATATCTATCTTTTGTATTTGAAACGTTTTTCTCAATTACTAATAGTTTAGAAGTTATTTGAAAAAGAAAAAATCAACAATATTCAGTTTTTCGTCATTATCTAGTGCCCTATGAGAATTTTTGGAAAAACAAAAGCACATCTGAGATGGCCTCCCAAAGGCGCACAAAAAGTTCCATTTAACCGACATCGTATCTCTTATAGTTCTCGAGATCCCAATGGTGGCACCTCTAAATGGGACACACTGTATATATATATATATATATATATATATATATATACAGTGTGTCCCCTTTAAAAGTGCCACCATTGGGATCTCGAGAGATACGATGTCGGTTAAATGGAACTTTTTGTGTGCTTTTTCTAACGAAATAAATTATTTAAATACAAGGAGTGATTTTATGTATGTATGTATGTTTGTAAGGAGTATTTCTGAATAGAAATCTACTAATATTTTCTAAATAATTGAAAATTTAATACAAAATAAAGAAAAAATAATAAATTTGAAGGCAAAACAAATATAAAAAATAATAACCCTTACATCATTGAGAAAAAAAAAAAATATTTTTTTGAGATTAAAATCAGATATGGGTTCCATTTAAAAAATATAAGTTTGTGTTATATCTCGAAAATTTACTTATATAAAAATTTATTTCGTACGCCACTGATTAGTTAATAAAAATATCTATCTTTTATATTTGAAACGTTTTTCACAAATAATAATAGTTTAGAAGTTATATGAAAAAGAAAAAATCAACAATATTCAGTTTTTCGTCATTATCTAGTGAACTATAAGAATTTTTGGAAAAACAAAAGCACATTTGAGATGGCCTCCCAAAGGCGCACAAAAAGTTCCAAGAAATGAACAACTTATAATTTTTTTAATGGGTCCCGGGGCCGCGTGCATGTTTGTCTGGTAGCGAACAGAAAAAAAAAAAAATAGGCTGTGATAATATATTTATTTTATTTAATTATAATTTACAATTAGTTTAATTTCGTTGGTAATTACCCAATTTAGGGCCGGTTTTTCAATATCTGGTTAAAATTGTAATTAATAGTTAAATAAACAAAATTGAAACGAAATTAACTGTTAAATGACAGATTTATCATTGCTGTCAACAAAACGATCCAAGATCCAATATTGTTTACTTAACTAGAAGTTAAAATTTTAACCACAGATTGAAAAACTGGCCATTAGTTACCCAAATTTCACACGGTCCAATTAATTTTATTTTTATGTACAGGTGTCTCATTTTCGATGTTTTTTAAGGGTATCTCGGGAAATATTACTAATAGAGCAAAATCGTTTGCACATTCCAGGATCAACTTTTTGAGAAAAGTTTAATAGTCACCACAGGAATTTTCGATCTTCTCTTGTTTCGGAGCTACAGGCAAAAAGTTGTTTTTCGCTCATTTCGAAAATATCTCATAACTTATTTATTATGGTAGTTAGAGAAAAATTGTTTTAATAAATTTTGTACCGCTTTTGAGGTAAAATAAAATGATTTAATTAGATTTTTGGAAATTTTCATAATTCTCGAGATATCACACAAACTTATGATTTTTTAAATGGCAACCTATGCTGAAAATAGTCTCATCTTTTTGTTCATTTTATAAGCTTTTCAAAGATATATAATATGTCTACATTCTTTTGTTTTACACATGAATAAAAGATTATTTATTAATTTTTTGGGGTGAAACCCTTGAAAATTATTAAGAAACAAATGAAAAAAACTATAATAGTTCATCATTTGTTTATTTCTAATTTCTAATATTATATGCTTCAGTTTCACACATATTTTTAATGTATTTACTTTAAAAGCATATTAAACCAAAACCAATTTTTTTCGAATTATGTCAAAGCCAACTGTGACGACGATAAACAATAATTTAACTAATCCGAAAATCATTGTTTTAGAATAATTTTAAGAACATAATTAATAGATACGGAATCATTTGTCTCTTAATAACTTTTAATTTTTTCACTCCAAAAAATTAATAATTCATCTTTTATTTATGTGTAAAACAAAAGAATGTAGACGATTATATATCGTTGAAAAGCTTATAAAATAGGTAAAAAGATAAGAATATTTTCAACAATAGGTTGCAATTTAAAAATCATAAGTTTCTGTCATATCTCGAGAATTATGAACTTTTTAAAAAATCTAATTACGCCGCTTTATTTTACCTAAAATACGGTACAAAATTTGTTAAAACAATTTTTCTCTAAGTACCATAATAAATAAGTTTTGAGATATTTTCGAAATGAGCGAAAATCAAGTTTTCGCCTGTAGCTCCGAAACAAAAGAAGATCGACAATTCCTGTGGTGACTATTAAACTTTTTTCAAAAAGTTTGCCCTGGAATGTGCAAACGATTTTGCTCTATCATTAATATTTCCCGAGATACCCTAAAAAAAAACATCGAAAATGAGACACTCTGTACATAGATGTCATAGAATGCAATGACATTCGAATTGAAATTTAAAATGTTTCAGTGCTGTATGAGTTATAGCTAATAACATAGGTGCCTACCTAAGATTGTTATACATAAATCACGTGTGTTCCACTTAGTGGGTTAGCAAAAACCCGAAACTATAGTAACAACAACAGAATAAGAGCTCTACTGACTCAACTTCACTCTTTAACAACATTCTTCTTTCGCCTTGCCCACATTCATAATCGCATTCATACATAAGAATTTAGCTGAATCACTACATTCTATAAGAACATTCTTACTAACCATACATCCTCATACCACAATATTTACGAAACAATCATCCTTCGCCACATATTCCTATCCAGGCCCACTTCTTTCGCCTCCGCCACATTCATAACCGTATTCATACATGCTTTTCTCTTTCCACTCGGAAACTTATGCTCTTTTAAAACACTACCAATCACATCCATCAACTTACACACTGGACAACTTATGCTCCTTTAAATCACTACCAATCACATCCATCCACTTCCACCCTGGACGGCCACGCAATCGAACGCCCTCACCTTTGCCAACATATATATATATGTGTGTGTGTGTGTGTGGAGTGTAATCGTCACTGTTTCGATTAGTTAAGGAGGAAAATATCGTGGGTGTGTCAGTGGATTGTGGGCTTTAATTAAAGTTGATTCTTTTAAAATCTGTCAAGCTTTCGTGCATTTAGTTTTTACACATCATCAGGACAGTTTTGGTGAAGTTGTTTATAAGTCATTGATTTTATAAAACGGAAGAATTTTGACATTATTTTAGTTAAAATTTACAAAAATAAAACTTATAATAATTTTGACTAAATCACATGTTGAAGTACGTTGTAGTTGCGCAACTACAACGTACCCGTTGACGTCAGTAGACAAGGGGAGAAGCGGTGCAAATCTGCTGTTTTCCGAGAATATCACTTTTAATAATTATTTTCTCTTTTTAGAGATTAATTTGAATAAAAATAAAAAATACTGGGTAATTATTTTTAGTTTTCTATTAAATAATGCAAACAAAAAAAATCGTGCAATACCTCATTATTAAATTTATAGGTTGAAAACAATGTTGCAATGAAACAATTAAAAAAAAACACTATTAAAGATAATTTAATTATAATTTTGGCATCATAGCTTCAAATAAAAGAGTGATAAAAAAATTGAGGATCGAAAAAACATAAAGTGCATTAAAAAGGTGAAAAGAAAATCAAAATCTAGTATTATTTCACACTTGAATTTATTTATAAAAATAGAAAACTGCAAAATTTTCATTTTCGCCCATATCTAGTGACCTATGCAGTTTTTCTTAATTATGGACACTGCAGCACTAAAATGGTGTCTTCATATATAATATATTATATTATTAGTGTCTTCATGGGACAACTTTTATCTCAATTAACCAACTTCGTAACTCATAGTTTTTGAACGAAATCCTCGTGTTCGACATGTTAACTTGAAAACCCTGTATAGTTTAGTCTATACTATGTATAGCCAATATGTAATTTAAAAATATCTTTATACTTGTTAGCATCTCGGAAGTCGTAACTCCTTCAGAACAGTGTTCTATTTCATTTCTTTACCTTCACAATTTACGGACTTAATGAGAAAGCCTGATACATTCTTGATTTAACTCAGCAAAAATTAAATCTAAAGCTATTGACTTACAAAAGTGGCATGAAGATGAACAATGAATTTTATGTGTGGTACTCGTATTTACCCCACTGTCACTACACCCTATAATAAATTGCATGTTTGAAAACGTTTAGATAAATAGTTAGTTGAATAAAAATGTGAGCTTATGTGAGTAATTAGGGCGGTATAAGTAATATGAGAAGTAAATGTTAGAATACCTGTGGTTTAACGCCAAGCGGATGTTGACTGCGTCGGACTCCAGCAGCAGCGGTGTGAAGCGCGCGTCCAGCACGGCAATCAGTGATGACAGTTCACGACACGTCAGTCGGAATTCGCTGTCCTGCCTGCCTTGCTCTTGGACAATCTCTGCAACATAAACATATCATCTATATCACCATTGATTAAATAATACTTTATGTTTACGAATAGGGATAACTCTCATATTTTCGCTACTGTAGTTATCCTATATGTCCTACTTTTGTCAAAAGTCCTACTCTACGTAAATTACAATAAATACTTATATTTGTAAAATATTTTCTACGATGAAACTTTTTACCTCTCGTTAAGAGAAGTATTGGATTCATGCTGAAAATGTCATATCCAGATTTTAGTTAATAAGCACGATTTAAGGTCCCTAGAATCCGATTATAACATTTTTACGATGGTATGTGTGTGTATGTACTCGCATGTTGGAACCACAGTTTCTCATATACTAAATATAATACTTAAGACATGTTTAACTACGGTTTCCCCAGTCTGATATTAATGGGAAGAGCTGATTAGATTTTGGTATATATACCACATCACTGCCCTTTATTAAACAAAACGTAATTCTGAAGTCTCTTTAGTAAACGTCTTTCTCTCATAAGTCGTCCCAGCTCAGTTGTAGTAACTACCGGATCTTCTGTAGAACCGTTTTCGAGAACTTTTTCCGTTGTTTTCTTCCCTGGATCTTTCCCTTGCTCTTCTTATTATAATGGATCATTTGCTTCATTGTATTTCTTGACCATTGTAGTATTTCGTTGGTAACGATCCCTTTTCGATTATTTTAAACTTGTAGCTTGTAGTTTCTGAATGTATTAGACAACATATCATGTTTCTCTTGGCGTATTAACACCTTATCTCCTATATTTAAATCATTGTATATGCGTGTCTGGAGCGATCTGAACTCTCTTTCATCTTTACTTTGTCCATGTCTCTCATTTCTTCGTCATTCAGAATTACACCGTCTATGCTTTGGCTGGACTAACTTAACTCCCGTTCTACAATGTGAAGTAGTTCTATACGACAACAGATATGTTAATAGTTCTTTTTCTTTGTTTTCGGCAACTGCTATTCGAAGTCTTTTAACAAACTCCTATTATGCCGCTCTACCTCTCCATTCACTTAAGGCCACATCGGTATGATTTTCCGATGTTTCATTCCTACCACTTTGCAGTACTCCTGAAATTCTGTGCTTACAAATTGTCTGCCTTTATCGATCACCAATACTTTTGGAAATCCGAATCTTGTAAATATTTTGTCCAGTATTTTTATGGTTTTATCGATTGTTATCTGCTTCATCATTTCGGCTTCCACAAAACGACTATAGTCATCTACTAGTACCAAAATGAAATTACAACCGGGCAAAGGATCCATAAAATCTGCAGCTATTAATTGCCACGGTTTCTTCGGTAGCTCCGTCATACTCACAGGCTCCGGTCTGCTTGGCTGACTCACCAGTTGACATGCAATGAGAAGTTTTACAGAATATCTCCGCATCTCTATCAATAGAGATCCACCCTACTTTTGAGCGTAATCTTTATTTCATCTTGATGACGCCTGGATGTCACTCGTGGGCTAATTTTAGTATTTTCTCTTGAAGACTTGTTGGAATAATGAACCGTGTCCCTCTTGCTAGCAAATCTCCTACTACCCCTAATTCTGTTTCAAATGTTCTATATCTTCTTACCGATTCTTTCCAGTTTCCTGACTGTAACGCCTTTCATAGGTCTTGTAATATCGAATCCTTTTCCGTCCCTGTTTCTATTTGTCTTTTATTCACAGCACATGGTACTACATCTTTTATACATGCACATAACATTTCTTCTTTAATATTCGTTCTACTTACATTCACTTCTTCCCTATTACTGAGCCTTGATAATGAGTCGGCTCTGTTGGTTTTAACCGATTCGTACTTCACCTCATAATAATAACCTTGCAGCCTTATCATCCACCGTTCTACACTTGCGTTTGAATTATCCCTTGGTGCAAATATAAATTGAAGAGGTTTATGATCAGTGATCAATTGGAATTTTCGACCATAAATTAAATCGTGAAATCTTTCACAGGCCCATACCAGCGCCAATGCCCCCTTTTTGATCTGGCTATATTTGATTTCGGCTTGCGTAAGACTCTTACTTGCATACTCGATTATCCGTTTTTCATTGTCGTTTTCTTGTACAGGTACTGCCCCTAGGCCATACGGCCTAACGTCGGCTATAATCGTAGTCATTTTATAAGGATCATAATATAATATCCTAATACTGGAGATTTACTTAATTCTTGTTTTATAACTAAGAACACCTTGTCCTGTTCCTTACTCCAGCGAAACGTAGCATTCTTTTGTAACAACCTCCTGAGCGGGTCTGTTCTTGATGCATAATTATTGATGAACTTGAAACTATATCCTACCAGTCCCAAAAAAACTTTTAATTTCTTCTTTATTTTCAGGTTTCCTGGTATTCATCACGTCTTCTATTTTACTTCGTAACGATTTTATTCCTTTTTTCGTCAATAAATGTCCCATGAATTCGAGCTGTGCTTTTCCGATTTTACACTTTTTCTGATTTAACGATAACCCGTTTTCTTTTAATTTTCCCAAAACTTGGTGCAGTCTAGTGTTGCGTTCCTCTTCAGTTTTCCATAGATCAAAATATCTATAAAAACTTTAACTCCTTCCATGTCACCTAGCATATTTTAAAATCCGTTGAAACATCTCGGGAACGCAATCTAATCCGAAAAACAGTCTCTTGAACCTAAAAAGTCCTTGGTGTATTTCAAAACTAGTAATCGCTCGACTCTCTTCTTTTAGCTCTACCTGATGGTATGCAGAATTTAAATATAACAATGCCTCCTATTTCACGAATTATATCCTGTAGGGTCGGAATTGGATGTCGTTCCCTTGCAATGAGGTCCTCTACTCTATGTTTTATTATTATTATTATTATTATTTTAAATGAAAGTTCGTTTAATATCGAAACAATTCGTAGTACTCAATTTATTAATTGTCATTAGTGTAACTGCATTTGATTTTCAAAGTCAGCATGACGTCACGGCGGGACTGAATTCAGAATTAAATTCTCTAACGAATGAGGAAATAAAAAATATATGTTCTCATTTAAAATAAAAAGGTTGGTATCCATATTTTGAGAAGCACTAGTTGATTTTTTTCAGTTTGTCATTGAAATACCCGTGTAAAATAGAAATTCTTTGCTAATTTAACCAACTTCGTATATCTTATAGTTCTCGAGGTCGCAATGGTGGCCACTTAAAAATGAACAGTCTGTATCCCACAATGTGTATCAAAATTTATAATAATTAATCACGGAAATTTTTCATCAAAAACTAAAATCGGTTTACACGGTACTTTCAAACATTCGATCCATTTTTACCTCTCGCTAAAAGAGGTATTGGATTCATATTAAAATTTGCATATCCAGATTTTAGTGAATAAGCACGATTTAAGGTCCCTAGAATCCGATTATAACATCTTTAAAATGATGTCTGTGTGTGTGTGTTTGTGTGTGTGTGTGTGTGTGTGTGTGTCTGGATGTTGGAGGGACGATTCCTGAAAAACTATAAGACTTACGACCTGTTTAACTATGAATTCCTCAATCTGACATTCCTGGGAAGAGCTGAAAAGGTTTTAGTAACAACTGAACAACCGGAAGTAGTAGTTTCTTAGAAAAATTCTTCTAAATATAACTTTTTGGAAATTTTTGTTATTACAAATATTGAAGAACATACAATTTTCCATCTAATACACTTAAAAAAATTATTATATCTTGTATAGATTTAGAGATAAAGACTATAATATATAATAATCTAATCGCAGAGGCTAGGGCACTAGGAAACCACATGACAAATTCAAATATTTATAACATAGTTTGTAAATGACAGATGTCATTGTCAAAAATCAACAGTTTTAGTGACATTCGGATAGCTTTTTCTGGGTAGTACATTTAATCTTTCTTATTGTTTTATTAATTAAATATTTGAAAAAATAGGTATGCATATATCCATCAGAAATATCGCCAATCTGTTTAATGAATTGGAAGAATCTCTGACATTTAGGAACTTCCTCATACAATGAAAAATAGATATAATTAGAATTATATATGTGCAGAAGACATGTTAAATACAATAAAAAACAGTATTTGGGTAAAGTTATGCAATTTTTTTTGTTATAAATCGACGGTACGATAGCGAAGTGCAGTACAGTACTTACTTACATAGGGCCCAATTCTCAATTTTCACCATTGTGATATGATAAATTTATACCATATCACTTGTCAGTGTCATAATATTATTTGTCAAATGTGAAGAAACATGTGCACCAAATTCATATTTTCTTGTTATACGCAATAAATATTGTCAAGATACGGTAAATACATGCAATATCGCACTTTCTCACTCATTTATATCAGATTACTTTGGAATTGAGAATAGCTCCAAGTGATAAAGTGAAAAATTTTCACTGCATATCACTTTGGTGAAAATTGAGAATTGGGCCCATAACATAAAATGGAAATGGCGAGAAGTCTTGTGCTGACCACAACATATTTTTTTTCAAAGTGTTATCATTTAGTGGTGTTTTTGTGATTGTGGAAGAAAGCCTACAACCTAGAAAATGAGCGATTCGGACAAATCCGAAACTAAAGATAATTATGACAAATTTAGAATAAGCGTATAACATTGAATGTTCCTCCCTAGGTCCTGAAAAATCATGGGAGCAGTACGAAACGACATACCGCCTTTTTAAGAAATGGTGAGAGGAAAAGAACATAAACGATGTAAGCGAAAAAGTTTTGATGGCTTATTTTGTATAAAGATGTGTGCAGTTAAAAGCTCCAGGTAGTTTGTGGGCCGAATATTCTATGTTGAGGTCAACAATGTTTCTTCATGATGAAATAAATATTTCAAAGTTTTACACCCTTATTGCGGTTCTAAAAAGGAAGAATATGGGACACAGTCCCAAAAAAGCAAGTGTTTTTTTTTTTTCACTAGAAAAGTGAAGCCCCCGATGAAACCTTCCTCATTTATAAGGTAAATTTTAATTAAGGTAAATTACAAAATTTATGCCTAATGTATTTCAGTATTTAGGTGGCAATGATATTAGGAATATCGGGAGCTTGTAGAAGGGAAAAGTTATACAATATGAAAATGAAAAATTTTCAAGATCGTAGAGAACTAATTATCATAAACATTCCGAATACAAAAAACAATATCCAACGCATCTTTACTATTGTGAACCAAGAAGATAAAGAAATTCATTATTTGGAAATCCTTTGCAAGTACTTAAAACTTCGACCACGCAATGCAAAATCTGAGCATTTATTTCTAAATTTTTGTAACGGTAAATGTACAAATCAAGTGGTGGGGAAGGGTAAAATTGGGAGTTGGCCTTCCAAAATTACTGAATATTTGAAATTAGAAGAACCAACTAGTTACACCGGTCATTCATTTAGACGTACTTAGACTACATTTTTAGCCTTTCAATAGCGAAGTGGTCAATTTGGTTTTCAATTTTCCCATGTGGGTGGACATGGATATCCTTGTGATCAAAATACGTACTCATTATTCTAAATATAATTTCAATTGCAAAGTCAACTAACATCCGTCTGATTTCATTGATTGCATATATCTTGTTTACTTTTACCACCAATTACGCTCTTGATATGATTTTTCCTTCCGAATTTTGTAGTAAAGTCCCCTAACGTTATTTTATATTGTATTTTGATATTTTATGTATTATATTTCGTAATTCTTCATAGAAATTAATTTTAAGTTCCAAACCTTTTACTTAATTTGGCATTTGTAGATTCACCATACTTATATTCCTGTATGTTCCTCTTAGTCTTAGCAAACAAATTCTCTTTGATATTGGCTTGAAGTCTATTACTAACCTCTTCATTTCTTCACTTAGTAAAAAACCAACTCCAAACTATCTATTTTCATCCCACTATTAAAACATGTGAGGACTAAACCCCTTCTGTTTGGTTTCTTGCAAATGCCAGCACTTGCAGCTTGTACTTTTCCATTATTATAACTAAATTCTTCAATGCTCCTTCTTCAAATGTCCCTCTTACATTCCATGATTCTTGAGTTTACTTTTAATCGGTTTGCCTTTTACCTTGCTTTTTGTTAAAAATATTTTATATTTTATACAGTAATCTTATTAAAATAACACTTGATTGACGCTCAAAATGTTGCTGCGTAAACCGGTGTTATCAAGTTCCAGCCACCATTGCAATCTTAAACCAGACAGAGTATGTATAATACATGTTATTTTTACCTCTCGCTAAGAGAAGTATTGGATTCATGGTAACAATCCCATATCCAGATTTTAATGAATAAGCACGTTTCAAGGCCGCTAGAATCCGATTTTAACATTTTCACAATGATGTCTGTGTGTGTGTGTATGTGTGTGTGTATGTGTGTGTATGTGTGTATGTGTGTGTATGTGTGGATGTGTGTATGTGTGTGTGTGTGTGTGTGTGTGTATGTATGGATATTGTAGGGACGGTTTCTCAAATTCTATAAGACTTAAAAAATATTTAACTGCAGTTACCTTAATCTGACATTCCTGGGAAGAGCTGAAAAGGTTTTGGTAACAATTGGACAACCGGAAGTAGAAGTTTCTTTTAAAAAATCTTCTAAATATTATTTTTGGAAATTTGTTATTACATATATCAAAGAATATAAAATTCACTATCAATAAAATGAACATTTTTATTATATCTTTTATAGATTTAGAGATAGACTGAATTATAAATATATAAAATAATTCATTATATAATGAATCAATCAGCCTATGGAAACCAGTTAAAAAATTAAAATGTTTGTAATTGACATAAATGTCAGTGTCAAAAATCCAGACATTACTGAAGGCTTATTCTGGGAAGTACATTTAATATTTCTTATTTTATCTTTAATTCAATATTTAAAATTATAGAAAGATATAGAATTCGTACATGGACAAATCGAAATGGAATAGTAATATAAGAAGCTGTTGTTATAACGAAGAAAAGACTCCGTCAACATCTAAGATTGGTACAAAAAGAAAGGGGATTTATTTATAAGCCAAAGTATCTACAGTATTAGTGTCAATTAAACACGCGCTTACTATACATATAATTCATCACATACTCTTCAGAAATACCGCCAATCTCGTCAATGAATTGGAAGAATCTCGATCATTTAGAAGAGTAGGAGGAAACTTGTTCATAGAATGAATTGAAAAATAAAGAATAGATGTAATTAGAATTTTTTGTGTGTACCAGAAATGTTAAATACAATAATTATATAGCCTAATATGGAAATGGCGAGAGGTAGTGTGCTGGCCACAACAGATTTTTTATATAGAATTAGAGTGCTCTGGCAGAAAGAAATGAAATTTTTTTCTTTTAAATAGGGCTGTTCCAAGAATTTTCCTCAAATTTGAAAATATGAAACATTCATTAGATATTTAACAATTAAAAATTGAGCTTTTTGGAGTACTTTGCAAAGTCACGTGATCTGAAATCGAATGCGACGCCAGAGCACACACAGTTGAACATGTGTTAAACTATTAGTCCAGTGAACGGAGGCTGAAAAAGGTCGGGTAGTTCTAAATTTTTGATATGTTGTATAGGATGGTTGGTTAGTGAAAAATCCAAATTTCCACAATCCCCTCTCCACTGCTTCCTCCGCCATCTTGTAAAAACTACCGAAAATCGGCACTTTTTTTAAGTTTATTACCTATAACTTCTTTCTAGTAGATTTTAGCGCAAAGAAAGTTATTTGCCGATTTGTAGAAAATGAAATTTCCTGCAAATTATTTACGTGAAGTTATTTTGTACGATTAATAGCAACGGAACTATGAAGCTAATAAAGAAGGTTAAAATTGCGTACTTAGCAAAATTTTGAGTTTCCACTTTACATCGCAATACCTCCGTAACGTATCAATTTAGCGTAAAAGTCCTCATAATCAATCTTGTAGAGAATTTATTTAACCAATAAAATCCAATTATTTTTGTACGATCAATGCAACGGAATGGGGCACAATTTGCAAAAAACGATAAAATTGTTTTTTTCTAGTTTAGTGCAACAACTCTTTTTGATTTATTTCTAATTATACAAGTATTATTTCAAACAAAATAATCTGTGCAGATGCAAAATGAACGTAATTATGTATTGGTAAACGTCAATGAAGTCTCATGTGACAATTAGAAAAAACTTTTTAAAAAACAGCACCTTGTTTTATTTGTCTGCGACTTCTTTCTACTGCTCTTTAGCACAGAATTATGTTCGTGGAATCCGTATTGCGTTAATTCCGCATCATAAAATCAAGTCTAGTGTCAAAAACTGGAGAGGCAACGTTGCTGCACTAAACTTGAAAAAAAAAACACTTTTTCGTATTTTTTTTTTTGCACCCACTACGTTACATTGGTCATAAAAAAATTAATGCATGGATTTTGCAGGTAAGTAAATTCTCAAAATTTATCATAAGTACTTTTACGCTAAAATGAAGTGTTACGGAGTTATTACGAAATGCAAATTGGAAAGAAATTCAAAATTTAGCTAAGTACGCAATTTTGCCCTTTTTTGGAGCTTCATAGCTCCATTGCTATTGTTCCTACAAAAAACTTCGTGGACCAAATATACAGGATATTTTATCCTCTACAAGTCGTCAAATAACTTTTTGGATGTTTCGCGGTAATCTGTGTATTCTATATTTGATCCATGCCGTATCTGTAGAAGCTGAGTACAACATTTAAAAGAATATAATGAAATATGTTGATAATGATTTACTTACAGCTAAAAAACTCAATATTTTTCTAAGATCGCTACTTTCACCTTGTTGGGAGCGGCATAGCTCCACCGCTATTGGTTTCATAAAAGACATAATATGCCAAAGTTTTAGAAAATAACTCATTCTGATTTGAAGAGCAGTAGAAAGAAGTCACAGACAATAAAAGAAAGTGCAGTTTTTATAAAAAAAATTCTAATTGTCCCATGAGAATTTATTGACGTTTGCCACCACATAATTACCTTCATTTTGCATCTAAATGTACAGATTATTTTGTTTGAACTAATACTTTTATAATTAGAAATAATAAATAAAAAAGAATTGCTGCACTTAACTAGAAAAAACAATTTTTATCGTTTTTTGTAAATTGACCCCCCCCCCCTCCGTTGCATTGATTGTAAAAAAATATATAGATTTTGTAGGTAATTAAATTCTCTACAAGATTGATTATGAGGACTTTTACGCTAAATAGATGTGTTATGGAGCTATTGCGATGTAAAGCGGAAAGAAAATCAAAATTTTGCTAAGCACGCAATTTTAGCCTTTTTGTCAACTTCATAGCTCCGTTGCTATTAATCGTACAAAATAACTTCACATAAATAATTTGCAGAAAATTTTGTCCTCTACAAATCGGCAAATAACTTTCTCTGCGCTAAAATCCACCAGAAAAAAGTTATAGGCAATAAACTGAAAAAAGTGCCGATTTTCGGTAGTTTTTACAAAATGGCGGAGGAGGGGGGATTGTGGAAATTTGAATTTTTCACCAACCAACCATCCTATACAACATATCAGAAATTCAGAAATACCCGACCTTTTGTAGTTTAAAATGCTTCGTTCACTGGACTATATCGCCTACAATATAATCTGTTTTTCTATTGGCTATGGATAACGTGCTGTACACACTTCGATGTCACAGGAGTGGGGAGTTGTTTTTCATGACTATTTCTGGTGCTAATCTTTTTATATAATCATTTACGAAATTGACAAATTATAATTTTTTTACTAAACTTTCATTGTTTCATTTAAAATATTTCAAAAAAATGTGGAACCTGTCATTGATCATAAATGTCAACTCCGAGGGGTTTTTCACTCCTTGTAGTCTGTGGTACAGTCTCTTTGTAGTTAATTTTGAAGTCTCTATGTAGTCAATGTAGTTCTGTGCAGTTCCTATGTAGTTGTATTGCAGTCTTATAAAATGTAATGTAGTATTGTGTAGTTCTCATGTAGTATCGTGTAGTTATCATGTAGTTGTGGAACATATGTATGTAGTTTCTTATGTAGTCAGTTAACGAATTGATTCGAGTATTTCCGGAGATACACGATGGACTAAGCGTTGTCTTCTCCTTCTTCCTTCTTCACAGTAGCACCCAGGTAGCATCATACTGTTGTGATTCTGTTTCGTTTTTACGTTGTTTCATGTTTCGGTTCTCCTCGCGTTATTCCAAATTCTAGTAGTTTCTAAGACATTTTAAAACTATTGTTTACAAGATCGAATGAATTTTCAGTCAGTAAAAAAAATGTGTATGCCACATGTTGCAAATTTACTGAAACAATATATTCCTGATAGCGAAGGAACTATTATGTATTTGAAGATTGTATACTATGTAACTGATACATTTTTAAATCCATCTTCTTCACCTCTGGAACGTTTGTATAAAATGTGGTATTCTGTTTTTATGCTACGAATATGGCGCTTTTGGTTACAGAAAAATCCAAATTACAAATTAGAAGATAATTTTATAACTTCAAATGCGTACGCTTTCATTGAACTGAATGCACATGGAATAATAAATCTGATACACAATTTAAGATCAAACAGCGATGACTCATATTTCTTTCCACAAATATTTAGTAGTCAGGCATGTGAAGGTTTTTTCCGCCAAATTCGGTCTATGTCTTCGACTTACTCTACAGTTGTAAATTGTAGTTTATTAGATATGATGCATAGATTAAAAAGAATTCAATTGCAAAGTGATATCATTACATCCCAACAAACTACAGATGTTGTATTTCCAAGACTTCAAAATATAATTCCCATTTCACTTAACGAAAAATTGCCTAGTAATGAAGAAATATATTGTGAAGTAGAAAAATCGAAAAAAGATGCTATTTTAGACGCGAAAACAATGAACATGATTACAGAAAATAATATAGGTATGATAGATTTTGAATGTAAAATAAATGTAGAAGAAGAAAGTACAAGTAACGAGTTAGTTGAAATGGAAACGGAAGAAACTGAAGGTTTCATTGAAGAAATAAGTGCAAATGAGGAGAGGGATGGCCGAGGGGATGACAGTAACATCCGAGCCAAAGTTCTAAATGATGACATGAATAACGATATACAACAATTAAAAGAAGACTATCATTTGTTAAAAAGTATTACTGGGAATCTGCTGTTAAAAGACTATACTAATACAGTCATAAAATTAAAAGAACACAGTCCTTTCACAGTAATTACAAATTCAAATGGTAGAGAAATTGTTGTACGCAAATCTACCTTATGTTGGTTGTTAACCAATAACTGCACAAAATTAAGCAGTGACCGGCTACAACGCGTAAAATAATTCTGTAAAACATCAAACAAAGATACTCGAAAAAGTACACAATGTCCTACAGTGTGTAAGGAAATATCAATTGGTGGCTGGTTAATTTTTTCTGAAAACATTATATAACTTTCTGCTAGGATTAGTTTTAAATTTTTCGTATCTTAATATTAAAAGAGCGAAAGGAAAATACATGGAAAAACAATTATTTACTAAAGAAACTGCTGAAATTAATTCGGAATCTGAGAGAGGTTTGGCTGTTTTATGTACCTGGTACAATATACAATATTTAAAAGACAGATGAAAATATACAGATTAGCTCACAGATTAGTGACAGTGAAATATATATTGAAATTGAGTCATTAAAAACACATGGTTTCACGAAAATCAAAAATTATTTATGTACGATTTCTCCACCAATATTTAGCCATGAAACAATTAAACTAAGCATAAATAATTTGCAAATACTTAAAGCTATAATCAGTAAGTTATCTTGAAATATATTTATTACATAATAATTAATTTAATATTTCAATTTATAGATTCTAAAACTCCGAGTAAAACTCATATTAAAGAAGCGGCCAGAGCTCAGGATAGAGTTGATCAAAATATAAAACATGGGAACTATGTTCTTGTTAATTTTTCTACAAAAAAGAAACAAATTTATTATATTGGATTTATTTTGAATTTGGAGGCAAATGAAGGACAAACTAATTATGAAACGAAATTTCTTAGAAAAATTAATGAAAATAGTTTCATATTTCACAACAAAGAGGACATTTCATATATAACCTCCTTTGACATTACACGAAAACTAAATCCCCCTTCTATTACTCGTCGGGAACATGTTTTCGCTGAAGATTTGAGTTTGTCTAATATTTAATAATCCAATATACTAAATTCGATTGTATGTTTATACAAGCTAGAAACACAGTTTTTTGTTCAAAATTTTTAATAATAAATGATTAAAAAACATGTAAGTTTTTTTTTAATTCGTATGCACATTTTATGTTTGCAAGAAGTCGTTTGTAGTCAACGTGAAGTCGTGTGTAGTACCAGTGCAGTCATATGTACTATAAGAGTAATCTTTTGTAGTTCTGTGTAGTCTCCCGTGATTTTATGTAGTCTGAAATAAAAGCATGCAGTCTCATGTAGTCACATGAAGTTATAATATAGTTCCGTGCAGTCTTTGAGTAGTCTGAAGTGTGTGGAACACCCGAACAACTAGTGATAAACCCCTCGGTCAACTCAAACAGAATATTCACGTATTTCTTTCATGGCATTCTAATTCTGAGTAAAAAATATGTTGTGGCCAGCACAAGACCTTCCGTCAATTCCATGTATTTTGTACAAATCCCATACCAAAAGGTCCTTGGAACAGATTCTATATAATATCATGTAAAAACACATACTATTTTTTACAAATTCCATACCAAAAGTTCATTTGAAAATGTTCTATAAATCCAATAAAATTGTAACATAAACTACACTCAGTAATGTCCTTCCCATCTTCTCTTTGGCCTTTCTCTGCGTGTCACTGGCGAGCAACACTATGACATACCAATTTTAGATCCTATACTTTTTTCCATATTTGGTTTTGCACTTGCAACTGACATCTGTCAATTAATTTTTTTTGAATAATTATGTCAGCTGTTTCCATGATAAATAGCAAAGCTGACTAATTTTTGAAAATTAATTTCTTTATAATGCTTTAAATTTACATCTATTGAATATGAAGGAAAATGTATAATCAAACAGTATAGAGAAGAGTATTTTTTTTAATATATATAATAATAAAATGTCAAAAAATAATATTTAACTGCGTTTTTTTAAGAAAAACTGTTAAAAACTTCAAATAAGGGTACTTCCGGTGGATCAATTATAACCAAAATCTAATCAACTCTTCATATGGATGTACAGAAGAGGAATACGAAAGAATTTTAATTTTTAGAATTGTAGTATTGAAGTTATCGTCGGAGAAAAATTTGTCACACAAAGACACACACACACACACACACACACACACGGACACACACACACGGACACACACACACACACATACATACAGACATCATCTTAAAAATGGTATATTCGTTTTGTAGGGACCCTAAAACGTACTTATTCATTAAAAACTCACCACCGAATTTTTTGACCAAAGACAATACTTTCCTTACCTAAAGGTGACGGAAGGTAAAAAAATAACACTTATTATATTGTATTTTGATCTAATTAATATAAAATTTTACATGCATTTTTCTCAAAAAATTTGTTATATGAGGGTATAAAAATATTATATCACTGAAATCAAAATTAAATTCTTGAACGATTGAGTAAATAAAAATTACCTGTTCTCATTTAAAATAAAAAATCTGATGTGGCCAACACAAAATCTCCCGGTATTTAATTTTTATTAATTTAAATACATACCTCCGTATTTAGTAATGCTGCAAACTGTTCCTTTGCATATAACTATTGCTTTATTTACTATTTTCTTTTTAAATTACACTATTATTAATTTGAAGTGAAGTTTTTTGACAGTGACATTCACCTGTAGTTACATTCATTTGAAATATGAACTGTATAACAAAGAAATTGTGTTTACCTTAGGCTTCGGGATTTTTTTTAAAAAATATATTTTTAAATTTATCTTTAAAATATATAGAAAAAGTATTAATGTATTCCTGTAGAAAATTCAATAATCTTCTTAATGACAAAAGTGCGAAAAATGGCATTTAATGGTATTTTTTGAAGAAAACCCATTATGAGCTTCAGGTAAAGTGCCATTTCCGGTCATCCGATTTACACAAAAATTTAATCGTGTCTTTCCATATTAGAATAGAGTAGAAATACAAGGTTTCAGAATTTTCTGAATGATATTATTTGAGTTAGAGCACTAACAAAATTTGTACACATACACACATACTCACGCACACACACACACACACACACACACTCACGCACACACACACAAACACATACATGCACATACAGACATCATCGTGAAAATGTTAAAATTGGATTCTAGGGACCTTAAAACGTGGTCATTTACTAAAATCTCGATATGTGATTTTTAGCACGATCCCTATACCTCCCTTACCGGGAGGTAAAAAGCTAAGCACCGTATTTTAAGAAGCACTGGTCAAAAAAAATTCTTTTCTTTAAATTTATCTTGTAAAATAGAAATTGTTTATTGTTTGCAATTGTATAGCAATGGCAGCCCATTTAAAATGAATATCATGAATACATTTGTTTGATTTATAGTACAAGAGAATCGTTTAAAATGGATTTTAACAGGTTTTGGGCTGACGTATTTCCTGTACACTTCTACGCATTTATAGAACTGCTTGATGTTTTTAGGTCAGGAAACATAACCACTAAAATTGATTTTCTTTCTTCGACGTCATCTATTGACATTTTTTGTAATTCATCACGCTTAAAACGATTTTAATTATTAGGGCAACGTAGAACGCGAATAAATAAATAGTCTTAGCAACAAATATATTCCAAAGCTCACCTTCAACTTTAAATATAGATTTGTTCCAATTACATTGAATCAGTTTGTTTTTTGTTTATCGTGCTACTGTTGATACTCGGCGAGTATACTTTTAAATTTGATTATTCCAAAATTATTGAAGTTAGATTATTTTGAGAACTAAATAATAAACAAATTACAATGTATATACATTTAGATACTGGGGCAGGATCCCAAGACAACCCTATAATAGCGTATCGAAAAATACACTTCGTTTTCCTAACAACCGCTATCATAGCGTTTCATCCTACTCCAGAACAGTTTATTTATCTAAATAATTTTCATCATAGACAAATAATACTCTTTAGACCTGAAACTTATGTGTACTTACACTAAAAATTTTTTGTTTAAAAAATTATCCAACAGAATACCTGTATTTCTGATCACGTGTGCGAAAGTAACCGCAATCCTAAGACAATTATGTCACTAAGTTGCTAAGTAACAAACACTTTTTGACAGATAATTAAAGATTAATTGTTTTAATTTAAAAATGTCGTTTTTACGATATGGCGGTGAAAATAACGATTCAATCATAAAATAATAAACGTTTGTATAATAAAACTGAACGTGTTTTGTTTTCTCGTTGTGTCAATGTCATTCTTATTATCGTTAGACACTTCACGCTGAACATAATACAGCTACTATTGACATCTATAGGATGATTTCATATTTAAAAAATTGTGTTAAATACATATTCTTAACTTAATTAAAATTGCAAAAAAAAATTCTCACTGAATACCCCTCAAGCACGTTGCTTTTAGGTAACACCCCTCCGTCTTTGGCGTCGGGCAGTTACCAAGCAACGCGCTTTCGATAACTATCATAAAATTATTTCGTAATTATCATTGTCCTGGGGACATTATAGCTGAACATTACACTTGGTGGTTGGAACAGACCTAAAATGTAAATTAGGCAACCCGCTATTGAATTTATACACAGATAAGAAATTATTTTTAGATGTTGTGAAAACCTTTAATCTACACCATACAATACCAGAACCAACACGTATTTTTAAAAATAGTAAATTCTGTGTTATATTAAATTTACCAATATAAATATTAAGGGAACAAAACACTTTCAATTTCTCCTTTTTATTATTTACTTGGACGTTTCGGAAGTCCAATGACCCCCATCTTCAGCATATACATTGTTAGGCTAAGTTTTACATTTCTTTACTTATGATAAGTTGAGTTGTCTCACAAATTCCTGCATATTTGAAACGGGATGGTCTTCACCTCTATCCTGTTTTCTAAGGGATTAAGTCAAAAAGATAAAGATGAAAGTAAAAAGTCTTTTGTTACCTTGACTGCAGGATAGCAGTGTTCGATTTGAACTCTGTTCCCTTTTCTCGACATCACCTTGTGTAGGCGACAAAAGTCCATTATTTTGAATCTCTTCAACAAGGTACCAGAAATAAGAAATAATAAATATTAACTGTTATGAAGTGACTATACACAATAATATTTCTGATCATTCTAATCAAAGTATTTGTATTAACAATGAAACTCCTAACCGTGTAAACCATTCAAAAACTGTCAAGATTATTTTTTAACTCTAATCTTGATTATTTTCAATTCCGGTTGGCAAATGAAAAATGGACTTCAGTTTTTAAAGAAGCCGATGTTGACAGATGTTTCAAATTTTTTTGGACATAATTATGTATCATTTTAATATTACTCATTTTAAAATTAAGTTCTCAGCCATAGCCACAATACAAAAAAATCTGTTGTGGCCAGCACAAGACCTCTCGCCATTTCCATATTAGGCTATATAAGTATTGTACTGCACTTCGCTTTCGAACCGTCGTTTTATAACAAAATATTACAGAACTTTACCCAAATATTGTTTTTTATTGTATATAACATGTCTTCTGCACACATATAATTCTAATTATATATATTTTTCATTGTATGAGGAAGTTTCTAAATGTAAGAGATTGTTCCAATTCATTAACCAGATTGGCGGTATTTCTGATGGATATATGTATTTTACCACAATTTTACCTATAATTTCAAATATTTAATTAATAAAACAATAAGAAAAATTAAATATACTTCCCAGAAAAAGCTATCAGAATGTCAGTAAAACTGTTGATATTTGACAATGGCATGTGTCATGTTATAAACATTGGAATTTGTCAACTGGTTTCCTTAGTGCCTTAGCCTCTGCGATAAGTGTACTCTATAAATTATAGTGTCTTTATCTCTAAATCTATGCAAGATATAATAAAATTTTTAAGTATATTAGATGGAGAATTTTATGTTCTTCAATATTTAATAAAAAAAAATCCCAAAAAATTATATTTAGAATAATTTTTCTAAGAAACTACTACTTCCGGTTGTTCAATTGTTACCAAAATCTAATCAGCTCTTCCCAGGAATGTCAGATTGAGGAAACTGCAGTTAAATATTTTTTAAGTCTTATAGTTTTTGAGCAATCGTGTCTACAACATCCAGACATACACACATACACACATACACACATACACACATACACACATACACACATCCACACACACACACAGACATCATTTTAAAAATGTTATAATCGGATTATAGGGACCTTAAATCGTGCTTATTCAATAAAATCTGGATATGCGAATTTTAGCATGAATCCAATACCTCTCTTAAGGTGGATTTATGCAGCCTACTTTTTATTTTACCTTTTCTTTTTCTTTTACTTTACAAAAGTTAAAGGTGTGTTAATAAATGTACTACTTTATGTGCATACTTTTAATTTTACTTTAAGAACTAAAGTTGACCAACTTTCAACTTAAGACTGTTAAAGTAAAAGAATTTTACAACTGCGCAAGTGCACCACTTCACGTGACAAACGTCAGCGAGTCCTGTATTTATTTGTTTTTGTGTAGGTAAGATTGCAAAAATTAGAAAATGGGTATAAAGCTACAAGTAATATAGCAGATGCACAAATTATTACATTTGTGTCCATTTTTATAGGTTATAACAACATTTATGACAACTGATATGCCAGAAAAATCACATCTGCGCATGTGTACCGAAGGCTTTAAAGTAGCTGCATAAAGTACCAAACTTAAAGTAAAAGTAAAAGCGAAAAAGAAAAGAAAAAGTAAAATAAAAAATAAGCTGCATAAATCCACCTTTAGCGAGAGGTAAAAAATCTGATGTGGCCAACACAAAACCTCCCGCTATTTAATTTTTATTAATTTAAATACATACCTACGGATTTACTAACGCTGCAAACTGTTCCATTGCATAAAACTATTGCTTTATTTACTATTTTCTTTTTAAAATGTCACTATTATTAATTTGAAGTGACTAGTTTTTTGACAGTGACATTTACTGTCAGTTACATTAATTTGAAATATGAACTGTGTAACAAAGGAATTGTGTTTTTCTTAGGCTTCGGGACTTGTAAAAAAATTATTTTTAAATTTATCTGTAAAATATATAGAAAAAGTATTAATGTATTCCTGTAGAAAATTCAATAATCTTTAATTTTCATAACGACAAAATGCGAAAAAATAGCATTTAATGGTATTTTTTGAAGAAAAACCATTATGAGCTTCAGGTAAACTGCCATTTCCGGTTATTCGATTTACACCAAAATCTAATGGCTTCTTTTCATATTAGAATAGGGTATAAATACAAGGTTTCAGAATTTTCTGAATGATAGTATTTGAGTTAGAGCGAAGACAAAATCCCTACACATACACACATACATATATATACACACACACACACACACACACACACACACACACACACACACACACACACATACACACATACAGACATCATCGTGAAAATGTTAAAATTGGGTTCTAGGGACCTTAAAACGTGGTCATTTACTAAAATCTCGATATGTGATTTTTAACACGATCCCTATACCTCCCTTACCAAGGGTAGCGGGAGGTAAAAACAAATCTTGGGTAACCAATGAAATAAAAAATTGTCAATAAAACTGAAAGAATTATATAATTTGTCAGTTAGGGCTTATCACTAAGGAAGAATATACGAAGATTAAAAATATGCATCGTAAATTAATTAGAAAAAATAAAAATGAGTTCAATTCCAATCTTGTGCAAAACTGTAGAAATAACACGCGTCAAATTTGGAAATTAATTAACAATAATTTAAATATGAACAATACTGACAAATCTAAGAAACAATAAACTAACAAGTAGTAGTGAATGTGCAAATAATCCTTTAGATATTGTTAATATGCTGATTAACTATTTTATTAATTTGCCTCATGACATTCAAAGGAATCTGCCCCCTGCTTCTAACTTTTATCTGAATATTTTTCTTTTGGTTGGTACCTTGAATGATGTATGTATGACGAAGAAATTTTAGTTTCGCATTCTCAAGGTGTATTTTAAATAAAACACTGTTTTTATTACAGTTGTAGACGTTTCAAGAGGCCCAAGGCTCTCATCATCAGCAATTTTAAAACATTAATGCCCATATTCATAAACACTCGTAAAGTTTAATGAAATTTGTTTTCTACAATATAAACATATCTTAGTTGAAAGTTATAAGTTAATTCTTACCTCTAGTAATAGATTATTGTGTACATATTGACCCAAAAGTAATAACTGGAATATGTTTGCGTACAAATCTCCAAAAAGTAGAAATAAATTCGCCGCGAAACTGGAAACCGAAAATACGGTGAACGTTATCTAATCGAAATTTTAATTTTTTATGGCTTAAGAGTTATATGTGCAGAATGGCTTTTAACATATTTGCAACATAGAAAACAACTTGTGATTTATGATAATCAAACTTCAGATTTTCAGACTGTTACATGTGGAGTAACTCAGAGCTCTCGTCAGTGCTCTACTTGGCCCTATATTGTTCATCGTATATATTAATGGCATAAAAAAAGTTTTATAATTGCACAATTTTGTTGCTTATGCTGATGACGTAACTATTTTATTATCTGATGTAATGAAATATCACAAATAGCCACAAGTTTGCCGTCTTCTTTAAATTTATCTCTAAATATTGTAACAGCCACGTGTGTGAATTCAAAATTTGTGTAATTCAGTATTTTCATAGAATGAACTCCGTGACTGTTGCAAATCGCTGACATGCGGCTGGCGATCTTCCGCTCAGTGTTTTTGCAGAATATTGGAAAAAGCGGAATATTACCAGCAAAAGTGTCAACGTTGTCAATTGAACTAGCCTAGGAAATGTTCGTATCCACGGACGAGAGTGATTCTCAGCCCGATCGTGGAGGCGAACAGTCATACGAAATTTTGTTCAATTTAATACATATTTTATATTTTTTTGCTTTATATTATTTTTTGTGAGTAACATTTATTTTTTTCTAAATTTTAATTATAATTATTATTTTTCTAAAATATTTAATTATTTGTGAACCAACCCCGTCAACCCCTTCCAGAGTCAGCACAGATCAGCGTAGTGACACAGGTAAGTATAACTTTAATTTATATTCTTGCTGTGGCTGTCTGAGCTTTAATTCAGTACGTCAACGGAGGGTGATTTTCACTACACCCTACGCACCCGCCCGTTACAATTGGCGCAGTCTGTTAGGATCTAGTAAAGGGTTAATTAGGGTTTACTAGACATAACGTGATCGACTGAATTAATTTAAGACTAAAACTGTGAATATGGTTGACTCAAACGATACACCCACGACGACAAATACGACGACTGTACCAAACCCTCCTGCACCCACGACAGTGGTATTTACAACCACTACAACAACGGCAACAGCTGAGAATCCGACCGCTCCTCCAGTTACTAATGTCCCTATGCATCCTTATTACCCATATTATTACACCGCGCAGCCTGGTCCATCACGTGTACCTCCATTGGACATTCACTTTGCACCTTTTTCATACCACCTTCCAAATGTACCGCAAACTAAGCAGTACATTCCACCACTGTCTAACGAACAACCTGCCCAAACTAGTTCACCATCAGCGAGGCAAGCTTTTACAGACCCTACATCCATGTCCGCCCTTAAAAGCATTGACACTTATTCCGGTGGTTCCGACCTAGAAGCCTTCCTTGATAACGTTGCGACTGTGGCAGACTGTTACAGATGGACAGATAGTCAGGTAGTTACGGCAATAAAATTAAAATTAAAAGGTGAACCACAAAATTGTTTTTATTCACTTCCTATTGACAAAAGGCCAACTACCATGAAAGAAATGCGCGAATGGCTCGTAAAACTTTTTGGGAAAAAACACGATTTTGCGGTAGCTGAAAAAGATTTTTTCAAAATTTTTAGAAAAAAGGATGAGTCAATTCAAAAATTTGCTTTACGATTAGAAATTGCGGCAGCTAAACTTTTTCCGGCGTCAGATGACAATGACATGACGAGTTTACGTAATCGCATAAAACGTGAGACCATGATGGTAAAACAATTTTTTGAGGGTCTTGATACCAAATTGGCAAACGAAATTAGTAGAATTAGGCATTTTGAAACTGTAGAGGAGGCGTTACCTTACGCGGAGCACTGCGAGGAGGTCTTAGCTCGTTTATATAAAGAAACGAAAGCAGATGCTCACAAGGCTCATGTTCGTGCGGTCACTAACTCACAACATAACGCGAAACCAACACCTACACCCGTGCGTTCTTTTCCAAAGTCACCGCCAAAGAAAAACGCAGTTTTACGCACTGACCAACGATATCACAATATGAGAGGTCGTTGCTTTAATTGTGGTAGTACTGACCACTTATCAAAGAAGTGTCCGAAACCAAAGCAAGTATTGTGTTACAACTGTGTTAAGGCTGGTCATCGCGCAGATGATAAAGCGTGTCCTTTAAACGCGAAAACTGTCTCGACCGCGACCCAACGTCAGGCAGTTTAAATCAACGTCGCTTCATTGTTCCGCGGGTCGCTGACCCTGATACAGATAAAACAAAATTTGTAAGATTCAAAATTAACGAGATCGAAAATACGTTTCTCATAGATTCCGGTGCTGCTGTATCGCTTTTGAAACGTAGTGTAGCTGAAGAACTAAATTTGTCTATCTCACCCTCAGATGATGTATTAGTAGACGTTTCTGGGAATCAATTGACTAGTAATGGAGTTACTAGTGTCGATTTAGTAGTGGGTTCCGGAAATTTAGTACATCGTTTTATCGTATGTCCCGATGATCTGCATTTGCCGGCCGACGGACTGATCGGAGTAGATTTTTTAGTTCAAAACAAAGTAGTCATCGATTTTGGAAAAAATCGATTCAAAATTAATAACGAAGTTTTATCTGTGTCAGAGTTTTCAAGGAACAGTGAGAATGCAAGCGAGAACTTACACGTTATCTCTGCTGACAAAGCAGAAGATAAGAGTAGAAATATAGTAGGCTTCAATAACTTATTTGGAACCCAGGATCAATTAGTAAATAACGTAGATTGCAGTATTGTTGATGAACAAAATTGTGATCAACCATGTTCGGATCCTGTACCGCCAAATGTAAATTTGAAAGCGCCGACCGAAGAGTGCAGTGTAGAGACGCGTATCACAAATAGTGATAAGTCGGCGTCTACTGACACTCTTAACGAAAATAAAAATTTTGTTGTACGTGTTAGAGACACAGTCAAAATTCCCGCGAGACATAACGCTGTCATTGAACTTGCACTTGATATGCGAATGCCTGATATGACATATGTAGTAGAGCCGCGTGATCTCGACATGCCCGGTATTCTAGTTGCTCGAACAATTTTTCGAAAATTTGGAAAAAATAAAGTATTTATAAATATTTTAAATGTAAATAACAAAGATGTAGTTATAGCAAATCGAACACCAATTGGTTTAGCTATAGGAGCGGAAGAGCAACTAGAAGCAGATGTAGAAAATTTTAAAAGTATTAATACAGTGAATACGACCAAACAGCATGAATTTAATTTAGATCATTTATCAGATGTGGAACGGGACAAATTTAAAATCTTTTTAAATAAATATGCTGACGTATTCAAACCAAAAAACGAACCGCTAAGTAAGACTACGCTCGTGAAACATCGCATACACACAAGCACTGATGTCCCTGTGGCGCGCGCTCCGTATCGCGTACCTTTTAGTCGCCGCCAAGTTATGAAAGAACTTGTAGATGAAATGCTTGAGAATGACATCATTCAACCGTCGACTAGTCCTTATTCTGCCCCAGTAGTCTTAGTAGAAAAGAAATTAAGTAACGGCGAAAGTTCATTTAGGTTTTGTATCGATTACCGTGAATTAAATAAAATTACAAAGAGAGATTATTTTCCTATTCCAAATTTACAAGATACCCTAGATCAACTTGGAAATGCCGCTCGTTTTACAACTTTAGATTTAACAAAAGGCTACTGGCAAGTGGAAATGGACCCGCGAGATATAGAAAAGACAGCTTTTTCTGTACCTTGGGGCCATTTTGAATGTAATCGAATGCCCTTTGGACTAATCAACAGCCCGAGCACTTGGCAACGACTAATGTATACTGTTTTGTCTGGATTAACGGTTACTCACTGTTTTGTATACCTCGACGATATAATTTGTTTCAGTTCTGATAATTTAGAAGAACATATGGGTAAATTAGAACTCATATTTGATCGACTTCGAGATGCAAATCTCACTTTAAATCCCGATAAATGTAAATTTATGATGAGTGAAACAAAATATCTAGGTCATATCGTGAGTAAAGACGGTGTGAAACCTGATCCGGAGAAAATAAGTGTAGTAGAACAATTCCCCGTACCTCGGGACGTCACAGAAATTCGTTCATTTTTAGGCTTAATTGGATTTTATAGACGTTTTATTCAAAATTTTGCAAAATTAGCACAACCTTTGACAAGTTTGACAAGGAAAAATACTAAATTTTCTTGGACGATCGAAGCAGATACCGCATTTAATAATTTGAGAAATTTGTTAATAAAATCGCCCATTTTAAAATATCCAAATTTTCAAAAACCATTTATTTTATGTCCCGATGCGTCTGCATACGCGGTAGGTGCCGTGTTATGCCAAGAGTATGATGGTCATGAGTTGCCGGTAGCGTACGCGAGTCGCCAACTCGCTGCGGCAGAACGTAACTATAGTACGACCGAAAGAGAGTGCCTTGCTTTGGTATGGAGCATAAAACATTTTCGTTGTTATTTGTATGGTAGGAAGTTTATAGTTTATACCGATCATCAGCCACTTAAATGGTTAATGAATACTTCCGAACCATCAAATAGATTAATTAGATGGTCGTTGCTCTTATCGGAGCATGATTTTGAAATTAATTATCGCCCTGGTAAGAAACATAGCAATGCAGACGCTCTCTCGCGTATCAAGCCTGTGCGTCTCATGTTTCATCACAAACAATGCGAGCCGGTGATATGGGACCGTGACGTCATGAAATTTGAACAGAGGAATGACACGAAAATTATGACGTATTTAGATAAGATTAATGACGAACCCAACTGCGATTTTTATTTAGACGATGATGGTTTGGTGTACCGTAAATCGGATGATGAGCGTTATGAAGACCGACTTGTAGTACCCGCAAAATTTAGGAAATTTATTTTAAAGGCCTGCCATGATTCACCTCTTTCAGGACATTGTGGAACTGAGAAAACATTTGAAAAAGTAAATTCGCGTTTCTTTTGGCCAAAACTCCGTTCCGATGTAAAAATTTATGTAAAGAAATGTGTATCGTGTGCACAAAGGAAAACATCTCCTCATTTAAAACCCGCGCCTTTGAAAAAATTTAAACTTGTTAGTCGCCCATTTGAACGCATTGCGATGGACGTAGTAGGTCCGCTAGTAACTACTGACTCAGGAAATAAATACATCTTAACAGTACAAGATGCAGCCACACGTTATCTTGAGGCTTTTCCTATTAGAGACCAAACAGCCCTTACCGTTGCTAAAACATTTGTAAAAGGTATAATTTTACGACATGGTACACCCAGACAGTTGCTTACTGACCTTGGTACAAATTTTGTTTCAAAGTTGATGAAAGAAATTTGTAACATACTCAACATCGAACGATTACACACGACAGCTTTTAGACCACAGACGAACGCGAGTCTAGAACGAAGTCATAGAACGTTAAAAGACATTTTATCGCATTATATCAATGTAAATCATACAGATTGGGATGAATGGCTACCATTTGCAGTTTCAGCGTTTTGTAGTAATTTTCATTCAATGGTAGGTGAAACTCCATTCTTTCTAATGTATGGCCGTGATATTGAATTACCGTTCGATGAAATATTTAGACCTCTAAAGACCCGTTATGACGTGGATACCAATTATGCGAGTGAACTGATCCAAAGATTGAAAATTGCACACACTAGAGCACGAGAACAACTAGACAAAAATATCGATAGGGTACATCGCACTTTTAATAAGAAAAGCGCCGATGTTACTCTCAAAGTAGGAGATCGAGTTTATTTGTTTACACCGAGTGTGAAGGTCGGCACTAGTGCAAAGCTTGCAAAGAAGTGGACAGGACCGTATCGCATAATTGAGCTGCGTGAAGTAAATGCAGTAATAAAAGAAATTTTTGGTCGTAGACAAATGACAGTACATGTGAACAGACTTAAACCTTGTTACATGACTACTGACGACTTAACCGCCCTACCCTTAATAGATCACGAAGACGCACCTAAGACAACTGAATTAGGCGAAAAAGAGGGTATTACTCCAATTATCCCTTGGAGGGAGAGACAGAACGAAACAGTACCAAATTTAGAACAAAGTAGGCATGAGGAAACTAACCATTCTATAGTTTCAGAGAGAAATTCCAGCCGAAATACCACCCTAGGCACTGGAACCTCCCGACCATCCACCAACAACACTCTGGATTCCACGACAACCACGGAAACCTATTCGACGGTCGAGGAAGATACGCCTCCGCCAGCATCCCGTTACGCCACTCGAAGCCGCGGAGCCGTCCCTGACCACCCGTGGATTTGTTCAAATCGAGTGTAGTTAAAGACAAAAAAAATGTATGTTAAGTATTTAATTTTGTTAGTTTTAAGTTTGAACTGTTGGCTACGTGCTGAACTGATTGCATTCGACTGTGCGGACCCGGATGTGGAAATTACAAAAATTTCGTTGCTGGATGTACAGCCATGCCGAGACCCAAAGAAGGATTCAACTGAGTTTACCTCTAAAATTCAATTAGTCCAGGAAAGGCGATACACTGAAGTTCACGTCTATAATTGCTTGGTGACAGTACAGCAATTAATAGAACACTGTGGTATGCATTCGCATACCAGTGCAGTTTCAGGTGGCCTAGCCCGGTACGTGCACCCCGTAAAGGCAGAACGCTGCCTAGAAGCCCACCGTTTTGAACGCCTGGATCTGACAGGATTAGGAGCGGGTATTGTGTCCGGCCTAATCTCCAACGGCACGACCGAGCTATCGACCACCATCGCAGGTCACTTGCAACCAAGTGGTAAATGTTCCGGTGTACGCTATACTCAGCAGGGTGTCACATATGAAGATGTGGTCGTCAGCGCAGCCATCACCATAAGATTGTCCGACTATACCGCCATCGCCGACGTCGAAGAAAATACGGTCAAGCTACGGTCAGGGACCGTGTGCACGTATACAGACCTCTACTGTTTTGATGACATGGCCGGTGAAGTGCTGTGGAACGCTGATGTCAATGACCGATGCTCTGCTGAGGGACTCGACGTCTTGTACGAAGGGCTCGCCAACATTCTCACAGTGAATAAGACGGACACGAAATACGTTGTCGTCGAGGCCCATGATACGGTATTTGCACTTCGACTCGTACAGCAGGAGCTGCTCTGCCACCAACCAGCTTGGCGCACCGAGCAGAACCGCCTGCTAATCATTACCGAATCCTCTCTTGGTTTCTACTTCAGGAAATCTCGAAGAGTGAACCAGAACACGGACGTGATGGCTCAAGTTCTTAGTAAGCTGCTATTTTTGGAAATTGCCTTTAAACAGCATACTAAAGACCTCGTTTATGACGCCATCCTAAAAAGATGTCATTTAAAGGAGAACATCTTGAAAAACCGTATCATGTTGGCCCTCGAAAATCCAGATGTCGTTAGCGGCCTGGTGAAGGAAACGTCAGGACACATGGGGAGAGTAATGGGTGAGGTATTATACGTAATTAGGTGTAGCCCACGAATTGTAGATTTTAGGAAAACATCATTTTGCTACCAAGAGCTGCCCATTACTTACAAGAACGAGAGCAAATTTATGGCACCCATTACTCATATAATTCGAGATCATGGCACGCAGGTCGACTGTGGGAACCAATTGGCAGTTATGTACCACCTAGAGGGTAAGTGGTTTGAAGTAGACCAGGACCTGCGTCGCACACAACCAGACCCCATGGTCCTCGACGCCAACGACCCTAGTGAGAGTGTACCGATGACGAAGATCGCCCCTATTAGCGCCCATGGCGTATACACCCAGCAAGACATGGATGCATTTCAACAAACGCTGCTCTTCCCAAATGAGAGACGTGCCTTAACAAACATCATGACGCGACGAGTGATTGGAGCAGGGACCGATGGACAGGACTTCCATCTGCCCGATGTGTTTAGTAAATACGAATTTGCTAAGATGGCCTGGAGTGCCGCTGCCGAAGTTTGGGGATTCCTGTCCTATACCGGGAATTTATTCTCAGTATTTATGCTCCTGTACACTCTCTATCACGTCTTAAGGTACGTCGCATCAGTCGTTCTGAATTTTTTCAGTTTGAGGAGAGCAGCCAATAACCAACCGCAACGTAGATGGTTTTTCCTGGCCAGCCTGTGGGACGCCATGACAACCCGATACCTGGTGAACCTGATACACCAACGGGAACCTGGGGCCATGAACTCGACGGAGACCCTAGCTACGTCAATGCCCAACATCGGTTCATCAGTATCCCTGTACCCAGGCTTGCAGCAGGTTGCGGCCCCTCCACCACAGTACGCTACTGGTCCGCCAGCCAACACCGACGTTTTGCGACAGCGCGTAGCCTAAACTGAATGTTAGTAGTTGTAAGTTAGCTTAGTTGTAGCCAAGGGTAGTTCAATTGACTTTGCTAGACTCAACTATAATTCTTTTATTATAGTCGAGTTTAAAGGGGGAGGCAGTGTAACAGCCACGTGTGTGAATTCAAAATTTGTGTAATTCAGTATTTTCATAGAATGAACTCCGTGACTGTTGCAAATCGCTGACATGCGGCTGGCGATCTTCCGCTCAGTGTTTTTGCAGAATATTGGAAAAAGCGGAATATTACCAGCAAAAGTGTCAACGTTGTCAATTGAACTAGCCTAGGAAATGTTCGTATCCACGGACGAGAGTGATTCTCAGCCCGATCGTGGAGGCGAACAGTCATACGAAATTTTGTTCAATTTAATACATATTTTATATTTTTTTGCTTTATATTATTTTTTGTGTGTAACATTTATTTTTTTCTAAATTTTAATTATAATTATTATTTTTCTAAAATATTTAATTATTTGTGAACCAACCCCGTCAACCCCTTCCAGAGTCAGCACAGATCAGCGTAGTGACACAGGTAAGTATAACTTTAATTTATATTCTTGCTGTGGCTGTCTGAGCTTTAATTCAGTACGTCAACGGAGGGTGATTTTCACTACACCCTACGCACCCGCCCGTTACAATATTACTAAATCTTCTGTTATGAGTTATTCAAATAGAAAGAGGGATGAACAAATACCTATTTGTTGTAATAGTCAACCGGTACCTCAAATACAGAGTAATAAAGTCTTGGGCCTTAATATCCATGAAAATTTATTATGGGATCCTCATATTAATACCATGTGTACTATTGGCTCCTTTTATCTTATTAAGAGGTTAAGGCTACTTTCTGATGTACCTACCGCAAAAACATTTTATTACGGTATATTTCATTTCATAATAAGTTAAAGTGTGGCAAAACGTATTTTTCAACTACCTACAAAAAACTGCAGTACGTAACAAACATATACTTGATATAAAATTAAACAAAGCCAGAAATAATCCAAATTATTTTGATTTGAAATTCTACAATATAAAAAATTAAAAGATATTAAATCAGAAATACATTTTAAGCAGGGTTTAAAAATTTATCGCCTTAATAAATGTTATTATAATACAGACGACTTTCTTAATGATAAACCTTAATCATAAATAAATTGCAAATTTGTATTTTTTGAATATACTTTATGACATTGACTTTTCATATGCCAAGTATTTTTGGTCTCTGGAATAAATATTATTATTATTATTATTTCATATTTTTTCATATTTTCCTTATTTCATCACAACTAAACCATTATGTTCTTTTACATATAGCAAATTTCTTCAAAGAAACATTGTTGCTGCAGTATTTACTTTTCCTTAGCGTCATTTATTTCTTACTTAATTGAAATATATATTTAAAAAACAACTGAATGCAAAGAGAAAAAATCATGCATTGTTTCGAAAATGGCAATCACCAAAAATGAGTTTGTTTATTCATATGCATACTGTCAATTAATTATCATAGATAGGTATATATTCAACTAGTTAATTTTATCAGATAACTCAGCTTGAAATAAAGAATAATAATAATTAATAATAATAACAGTAAAATAGGTTTAGTTTTTTACTTATTACTTTTTTTCGTATAAAGCAAACAAGTATTTGAGGTAGGTAACATAAACGACTTTTCAATTCCCTACCGACCTATTCTACGTTTTTACCTCTCGCTAAGAGAGGTATATTTTACGATCATGTCCGTGTGTGTGTGTGTGTGTGTGTGTGTGTGTGTGTGTGTGTGTGTGTGTGTGTGTGTGTTTATGTGTGAATATTGGAACCAAATACTATAAGAATTAAAAAATATTTAACTGCAGTTTCCTCAATCTGACATACTGGGAAGAGCTGATTAGATTTTGGTAATACTTGGACAACCGTAAGTAATAGTTTCTTTAAAAAAAATCTTCTAAATATATTTTTTTAGAAATTTTTGTTATTACAGATATTGAAGAACATAAAATTCTCCATCTAATACACTTAAAAATTTTGTTATATCTTGTATAGATTTAGAGATAAAGGCACTGTAATATATAGAATAATCTAATGTTATACATTGCAGTGTTTATAACATAGTAATGTGTATAACTAGGTTGTAAATGACAGATGTCAGTGTCAAAAATCAACAGTTTCAGTGACATTCTGAAAGCTTTTTCTGGGAAGTACATTTAATCTTTCTTATTGGATACTGGCACACCCAGAAATGGGTAATATGCCGTGATGATATATTTATTTATTTATTAATTAAATATTTAAAATTGTAGGTAAAATGCATATATTCATCAGAAATATCGCCAATCTAGTTAATGAATTGGAAGAATCTCTGAGATTTAGGAACTTCCTCACACAATGGAAAAATAGATATAATTAGAATTGTATATGTGCAGAAGACATGTTAAATACAATAAAAATAAAATTTGGGCAAAATTCTGTATTTTTTATATAAAACGACGGTTCCATAGCGAAGTGCCATACAGTGCTTATATAACATAAAATGGAATTGGCGAGAGGTATTGTGCTGGCCACAACAGATTTTTTTTTTTCAAAATTTATAAAAATTCATTTAGTGACAGAGCAAACATAGACGTTGCTCATGCGCTTGTAATTAAGTTAAATAACAGAAATGTGTATGTGATCAGTGGAATATCCAATTATCTATCTACCGGAAACACCAAGGCCACTTACAGTCTTTAGAATTAAATGCGCAAGTGTAGAAACAAAGTAGGTCACCGTCACACAGAAAGGGCTTCATCACACAACGGGCTGATCGATACGAATCATCCATTCTATTCGAGTTTTAAGAAAACTTTTCATATCGTTACTGGCACGTTCCATTTTTGGCATGTTACGAAGTATAAAATCACATTTTGTTTATTTGCAGTTTTTCTTAATATACTATCAGTTATGCAGATTGTTAATGAATACGTTTTACAAATTTATAGGGTATGTATGGGATGCAAAATACTAATAACCTCATCTGGGAACGCACCGTTTTCGAGCTACAAGCTCAAATAAAAGTAATTATCTACCTTAATTTTAGTTGGCTGTGGCCCATCACTTCAGTTATTTTGTTTATTTTTTTTTTTTTTAAACAATCTTATTCATTTTTGTAATACATAGATACAGAATGATCCAGAATGACTCTTTTTGATTTTTTGTTTGCCGCATCGTTGTGATACTGAAATACGACTGATAGATTGCACTGGAGTACATATATTTTCACTCATTTCCATCATTCTTCGCAGTACGAAAGTATGCTTACAAAATAAACTTTTCCTGTTCCTTCGTAAACATACTATTCTAACGTAATGATATGAATAAATAACAGTTTAATTTTTAAAAAAATCTGTTGTGACCAGCACAAGACCTTCCGTCTATTCGATGTATTTTGTACAAATCTCATGGCAAAAGTTCCCTGGAAAAGATTCTATATATCATGTAAAATTATAGCACGAATGCATACTATTTTTTGCAAATTCCATACCAAAAGTTCAGATTCTATAAATCCAATAAAATTATAACATGAACATACACTGTGTAAACTGCACTTGACACTTCCTTCTTTCTTCTTCAGCTTTTCCCTATTTTATTAGGGGTCGCTGTTTCTTACTTTTCTCTTCCACTTAATCCTGTCCAATGCATCTTCTTCACACAGTTCTTCCTCCCTCAAGTCTTTTGCGATATAGTCCTTCCATCTTCTCTTTGGCTTCCCTTGTACTCCCGGCATTAATAGTTCCAATCCTGAGGCGAAGCTGCAACTACGTGTCAGGAATTTATGACATACCACTTTCTGCTCCTATACTTTCCATCTTTGGTTTTGTACTTGACACTGACATCTGTCAATTAAAAATATTTTTTTCTACAGTCACTATAGAAAGTAGCCATTTGCGCTCTCTTTTGTCAACGCAAAATGTCACTTTGCCGCTCATGCGCGACAAAGTAGAAAAAACGCTCGCTGTCCAAATTTCTAAGTATACAATGTTGAGAAATGTCACTTGTCTACATTTTTAATGAAAATGTTTAGTTAGGAACTAAGGGCACTGACCGGTAGTATTTACTCTTAAACAGGGGTGATTAAGCGTTGATTAAAGTAACAAATTCAGTTGTTTTTTAATTACCCCAATGTATTTCTAAATGGTAGTCATGGTAATTAGTTAGTCAGGGTGACTAAAATTTTGAGTAAATACTACCGGTCACTGTAATTACACATTTATCACGTTCACAAGTCAATTTGACACATGTTCTGTCGGTATTTAACATAACCTAACAAAATGCCACACTGCTGTGAAAATGAAATATGGCATTCATTTACAAAAACGAAAGTATGAAATGCTTAGATTAGATTGAATAAAAACTCAAGAAGAATGGAAAATAACGATAAAATAAAATTAAATATAAAATAAATTGTGTGAACAGTTATGTTTAGTAATAGGAATGATTGTACACAGATGGCGGTAGGATAGTTGCGAGTCGTACTGACATCTGATCTCTAGTTAACTATTTATTTTGATTACAATAAAATTATTAGTTATTTCGTTACTTAAATAATTGCGAGAAGTCAGTCAATGCACATACATGTCTATATAATCACAAATTCCTTGAAATATTTGTTAATTTTTTCAGTGTGACAGGCGTGACAACTAACCACACATTTTGCTACAAAAACTCATCAAATCATCACAAATCCTTGCTTCCACGCTCTAATTTTGGTTTTTTATGGAATAGATGGCTAATGTAACGATATAATCATTTAAAAGCTTTTTTAAGTTTAAACCGTATCTTTTGTATTAGCCAATCGTTATTTATTGAGCAGTACTGTAAGTATGAGTTTGAGAACTGCTGAAAACAAATTGTGAAACTGGGCAAATGCTGTCAAGGAATTCTATAAATTTGAAGCATATATCTTATAAATAAATATCTAAACTTATAAAAATCAAGAACAGTATTACTGTATTATAAGAATAAAAAAGTAAGTCTGCATGAAAACTTCAAACTATTAATAAAACATTAAATATATTGCCGAAACCACTGAAGGTCACTATAAGTCATACATCTCACTGAGTCGAAATTGCTAAAGACAGAAGCGCGCGCACAAACAAATAATAAATTCCAGTGACCGCAAAACTTTTTAAATATGAATATGGATGAATTACAAAAATTATTCGATAAACTTAGATCAGAAATAAAACAGGACATAAAAAATGAAATGCAAGAAGTTGTAAAACAAAACCAAGAGCTATTTGCCGAACTAAAGGAGGAAAACCGAGCGCTTAAAGATAAAATGAAATTACAAGATGAGAAAATTAAAACACTAGAAAGAGAAATAAAAAATAAAAATATAGTCATACATGGTCTCAAGGAGAAAGATAACAATGAAGGAGAATTAGAACTATATTTAGAAGACTTCTTTGCGAACTTCTTACATATAGAAGTAAATAGGAACGAAATAGAAAATGCGAAGCGGTTAGGAAACAAAAATAATGATAAATGCAGGCCGATACTGGTGAGTTTTACAACTTCAAAAATAAGAAATACTGTTATGAAAAATAGAAAAAATTTAAAAGGGAAGAACATCTTTATCTCAGAAGAATTTCCAAAGCATGTGATAGAAGAAAGAAAGCTACTGATTACTGAAATGAGAAAAAATAGAATGGAAGGGAAAATATGTTATATAGATTATGATAAATTAATTATTAAACAAAATGAAGCAAAACAACAAAAGAAAAGAATACATTCTGATGAAGAGCATACCTACCAACAAGGCAAGAAACCAAACAAAGTCACATCAGAAACAGTAAAAGCAGCAATAGGTAATATTGAAAGGAAAAGATCAGGATCAGTAAGTGGTAAAACCTCATCAACAAGTAATATGGACATAAGAAAACTACTAAGCAATATAGAAAATAATTAGCAATCAAGTACACAAATACGGATACAAAACAACTCTATTAAAATCATTGGTAAAGAAAATAGACCAAAAGAAAATATTAAAGATCTCAAACTACAAACTCTCCCAGTACGGTTGGTCCCCGCGGGAGAAAATGACCGAACCCCCCAAAAAAATAAACTTTATATAGGCACTCTTAATGTGAAAACCCTTCTAGGAGAGGACAGAATATGGGAGCTAGAAAATGCTCTTAATAAAATAAAATGGAACGTAATAGGGCTAAACGAAATAAGAAGAAATGATGTTAAAATAATAGACAGAAAAACTGGCACTATACTTTGCCATGGAACAGGAGAAAAGGGAAACTACGGTGTAGGTTTCATAATAAAAAAATCCAGAGAATATGAAATCATTGAATTTAAAGCTTATAATACTAGAATTGCTCGACTTACAATAGAAGTAGAACCGAAAAAACTCATAACTCTAATCCAAGTGTATGCACCTACAAAAGAGTCAACTCAAGAGGAAATAGAATTTTTTTATGATCAGCTACATGAAATAACAAATCAAGAAACTAAGAGAAATGTACAAATAATTATTTTGGGAGATTTTAATGCTCGAGTCGGCAGAAAAATTCAGGAGGATGGAGATACGTTAGGTAAATATTACTATGGGAAAAGAAACGATCGAGGTCAGATGTTGGTCGATTTTGCCGCAAGTCTGCAATTGAAAGTAGGTAATACATTTTTTAAGAAAAAACATGAGAAATATAAATGGACCTGGATATCTCCAAAAAATGAAAAATTCGAAATGGACTACATTTTATACAAAAACAAAGATATTGTAGAAAATGTAGAGGTAATACAAAACATTGATTTCGACACGGATCATAGATTAGTGAGAGCTACAATTGTATTAGGAAAGAGTACTAGAAGATTTATTAAAGGAAATAGAACTTATAATATTTCTGTAGAACATGAAACGTCATACCAACTAAATTTGGAAAGAAAAGTATCGCAATTAAAGGAAAATCGGGAATTGTACAATGAAAGAAATCTTCAAGATTATTATGATGCTCTAGAGAAAACTATACTCAGTGCAATTCCTAGTGCGAGAAGTACGAAGCAAAATCGGTCTAAAAAGATATCACCAGAAACAATTAATTTGATCAGAAGAAGAGAAGAATTAAAAAAAATAAGAAACAAAACAGATATACAAAAAGTAGAATTTTGTGAAATTAGAAAATTGATAAAGAAAAAAATCAAAGACGATTTAAGACGATACAATAATAAGAAAATTGAGGAAATTGTAAGCTCAACAGGCGCAATAAAGAAAATGAAAAAGGAGTTAAATAACGGGAAAAGCTGGATTGTTAATTTAAAAGATAACAGTAAAGAAAGTACTAACCGGAAAGAAATACTCTCCGAAGCAACCAAATTTTATAAGGCACTATACACAAGTACCATTCCAGATGGTAATAAACTAAATATAGAATTATGGAAAAGGACGAGGTACCGCATATTATAAAAGATGAAATCATAAAAGCAGTAAACGAATTAAAAAACGATAAAAGTCCAGGCAATGACAATATTACGAATGAACTTATTAAATATGGAAAAGAAGAACTCGTAGAACAAATCCAATACCTCTACAACACAGTTATAAAAACAGAAAAAATCCCAGCTCAATGGTTACATTCAAATATTATATTGCTGCACAAAAAAGGAGAAAAAGAAAATTTAGACAACTACAGGCCAATAAGTCTATCTACATGTTTGTATAAAATATTTGCTAAAATTATAAACGCAAGAATAGGCAAAAAAATTAAGGAATTTATAACAATGGAACAAGCAGGATTTAGAAGTGGCTTCTCTACTATAGACCATCTACAAACTGTAAATCAAATAATAGAGAAAGCAAAAGAATATAATATACCATTATATATTGCTTTCATAGATTACCAAAAAGCCTTTGACAGTATCGAGCATCCATATATAATAGAATCTCTTCATCAAGCCGGAATCGAAGATAAATATATAAGACTAATAAAAAATATCTACGAAGAGAGTAGTGCAAAAATTGTTCTGGAAAACCCGGGAGAAATATTTAAAATAGCTAGAGGAGTACGTCAAGGTGATCCTCTATCTCCAACTTTATTCTCTTGCACTTTAGAATCAATATTTAAAAAACTAAACTGGGAGGAAAAGGGTTTAAAAATTAATGGAAAATATCTTTCAAGTCTAAAATTTGCAGATGACATTCTCCTTATATCGGAAACAGCGGAAAGTTTAAATACCATGCTAAAAGATTTAGATGAAGAAAGCAGAAAAGTCGGACTAATTATGAATCTACTTAAAACTAAAGTAATGTCAAATAGAGAGGAAATAAATATTAAGGTAAAAGACTCAAACTTAGAATATGTTGAACACTACATTTATTTGGGACAAACAATCTCATTTAATAACAGACAAACCGAAGAAATAAATCGCAGAATATCGCTAGCTTGGAAAAAGTACTGGTCCTTAAAAGAAATTTTTAAAGGAGAACTTCCGGTTGAACTGAAAAAGAAAGTGCTAGATACATGTGTGCTACCAACACTAACGTATGGATGCCAAACCTGGAGTACAACACAAGCTCAATTGAAGAAAATTGCAACGACACAAAGAAGAATGGAGAGAAGTCTGCTAGGTGTAAGTTTAAAAGATAGATTACATAACACAGAGATCAGGAGTAAAACAAATGTTATTGATGTAACAAATACTATTAAAAAATTAAAATGGAACTGGGCAGGACACATAATAAGAACAAAAGATGAAAGATGGACAAAAGAAGCTACACTGTGGATACCACTAGATAAAAAGCGAAAAAGAGGAAGACAATTCATGAGATGGCAAGATGAAATTAAAAAACACGCAGGACCTACATGGACGAGGAGTGCTTTGAACCGAAAAGAATGGCAAGATATGGGGGAGGCCTTCGCCCAAAATAGGGTTGAGTAAATTCGTATTTGTGTAAATTACTTAAATGTCATAAAAAATGTAATGTAAAATAATCTAGAAACACTTGAAAATATAGTAGGAATGTAATAGGAATTTACTAAATAAAGGGCTATTATTATTATTATTATTACTGTAAGTATAAAGTGTACATTTTATTATTTTTTGTTATGGTGGAGGACCCCATTGTGGCGACTGTAGAAAAAATCTTGTGTGTGTTTCGAGCGCAAATGGACATTGTCGATTTCGAGAGAATGCCGCGCGACGAAGGAGTTTTATGGAATAGATGGCTAATGTAACGATATAATCATTTAAAAGCTTTTTTAAGTTTAAACCGTATCTTTTGTATTAGCCAATCGTTATTTGTTGAGCAGTACTGTAAGTATAAAGTGTACATTTTATTATTTTTTGTTATGGTGGAGGACCCCATTGTGGCGACTGTAGAAAAAATCTTGTGTGTGTTTCGAGCGCAAATGGACATTGTCGATTTCGAGAGAATGCCGCGCGACGAAGGAGTTTTATGGAATAGATGGCTAATGTAACGATATAATCATTTAAAAGTTTTTTTAAGTTTAAACCGTATCTTTTGTATTAGCCAATCGTTATTTATTGAGCAGTACTGTAAGTATAAAGTGTACATTTTGTTATTTTTTGTTATGGTGGAGGACCCCATTGTGGCGACTGTAGAAAAATCTTGTGTGTGTTTCGAGCGCAAATGGACATTGTCGATTTCGAGAGAATGCCGCGCGACGAAGGAGTTTTATGGAATAGATGGCCTCTCAATCGACAATGTCGCATTTTGCGCTCTTAATACACAAATAGCTATTTTGAATATCTGCTGTTTCCTTGATAAATAGCAAATCTGACTGATTTTGGATAGTTAATCTCTTTATAATTCTTTAACTCTATAGTACTGAATATGAAGGAAAATGTATAATAAAACCGTATAGAGAATTAATATTTATAATAACATAAAATGTCAAAAAATAATACTGAACTGCTTTTTTTAAGAAGAACTGTTAAAAACTTCAAATACGGGTACCTACTTCCGGTGGATCAATTATGATCAAAATCTAATCACCTATTCATATGGATGTAAAGAAGAGGAATATGAAAGAATTATATTTTTTTAAATTGTAGTATTGGAGTTATCGTCGGATATAAATTTGTCACACACAAAAACACATACAGACGTCATCTTTAAAGTAGTAAATTCCTGTAGTAGGGACCCGAGAACGTGCTTATTCATAAAAAAAAACTCACCCCCGTTTTTTGTAAAGGTGACGGAAAAAGCGATAAAAACAAAATATATGTAAAAAAATAAATAAAAAAGGTAAGCACTCTGTATTATAATTACTGCTCAAAATGAGGTGGAATTTTCCAAGAGCGTAAAGAAGCTCTTGAAGAATCCCACCAAATAATATTTGATGAAACAAAAATTATAGCAAGACCTAAAAACCTTAACAACAAATTAATTAGAGAAACCATAGAGATTTACAAAACCAAAAATAATAATCTCATTGTGACGGTATAGAACTTAGTCGCGCATGGCTTCCAGTTTTAAATGTAATATGTTCTAAGTATGTAAGCAATTTTATCTAGACTTTTCAAAACATTTGTTAATAAAGAGTACGGCCGCGGTATTTCGCTACCGATAAAGCGTCTCTGAGTTATACAGATCACTTCTCTGTCAGTTTTTGCGGACAAAAGGAGGAAGTTTTTCCTGAGAAGGTACATGTTTCCCGTCCTTGTTAATGCCGGACATGCATAATGTCTAGTAAATTGTATACTTTAAAAATAGGTACCTTTTAGATACTTTTTATGTTACCATTATTTGTCATGTTCCCTACAGAAGGCACTAGTTAATGGTGCCGAAACGTTGGAAATAATAAACTTTATGGAACGAAAACTAAAAAGGTTGTTTTATTCTTAAATTATTAACGTAAAAAAATATTTTTTATTAGTATTTGCAATAATTTTTTTTTTTTTAGAAAATTCGGCACATCTTTCGTATGCCCAAAGTTTGCATTTTAGACACTGTACCTATTGTCTTCCCGTACTATCCAACCACAATTTTTTGCAATAAATACATTCAGCATCATCATTCTCGCTTTCATCAATAATAACGTCTTAATCGGTGGATGCTACGGAGGTGATTTTATCGGAGCCGGAGACGGAGTCGGAGGTCTCATAATGACCGCGGAGTCGGAGCTAATTCGGAGTCGGAAGTTACAAAAACAAACGTGAAATTTACAGAAAATAATTCTTATTTCAAGTATAAGAAAACAAATATACTTTCATTAAGTAATGTAAAAGAAAAACAAATACAAACTTTTTATAACATCAAATTTTAAAACAGGTAAAATTATACAAGGTGTCTCACAACTCGCGCCCCAGAGCGAATGAGGAAACACGAGACTGCACCCGGATGTGTAATTTCGAAGAAAAAAAATCTAGCTTAAAAGATATTAGAGAAAAGACGTCTTAAAATTAACCAATCAGAGACCTACACCTTTAACGTGTGTTTGCCGTAATTTTAAGATACTAGAGTTTTATACAAATCAAATCTTCTTTAAAATGTGTGGGCGACTGTAGTTTTCGAAAAATGTCAGTGTCAAATTAAATTTGACAAGGTGAATAAAAAAGGCAAATTCTTACAATGTATTCAGCAGCTGATTACTTAGAAATGATTATAATTTTCGGAGAATGTGGACGTAACGCCAAAGAGGCAGCACTAGTCTATTCGGAACGTTTTCAGGATAGAAATCTTGTGGATCATAAAATGATATTGAGAGCCATCGCAAGGACGCATGAGACCGGTCAAGTTAGGCCAGATCGAAGAGAAACTGGTGGTGCTCTCAGAATCGCTCGTACAGTTGAGAACGAAGAAGCTGTTTTAAATGTCTTTGAGGAAGATGGTACTAGAAGTATCAGAGAAGTTGCGGGCCAATTAGGTATTTCCAAGGCTTCGGTACATCGAATTTTGAAAAATAATCGGCAACACCCGTATCATTACACTCGTGCACAGCATCTACAGCCGGAAGATTACCCTGCTAGAAGAGAGTTCTGTACGTGATTGTTAAATCAAGAGATATTCGAACCAAATTTTGTTTCGCGGATTTTATTTTCGAACGAATCGATTTTCGGCAGACAAGGATGGTACAACGTTCGTAATTGGCATATTTGGGCAGAGGAAAATCCGTGGGCCACTTTTCCAAAAGCATTTCAGCATCGATATTCGATAAATTTGTGGACTGGTCTGTTGGGGGATCGTGTGGTAAGTTAAGATTATCAATTAATTTCTAGATACTGTGGACATTTTGAGCATCTGCCCTGATTGAATCGTTTCATGGGTGTTATTACCATTGTATAAATTGCATTACAATAAAAACGGTTCTTTTTAGAACCACCATTTGTTTTAATCTCAAAGAATTCAAATGACAATAATATTTTCGTTTAACACATTTTACACAGCTGCTACAACACGTTGCACTGTAGAATATAAATGATGATCTCGGATGACACCTTCGCCAACCTAAATTTGTTGACAGTGAAAAGTCAACTCTAAAGTGTCAAAATTACAGTAAGTTAAACAAATTTTGTAACTCACTAGTAGTATTT